>CM064965.1:13356749-13539384 GCA_032847665.1 Solanum chilense
GGAGTTTGAAGTGGATGATTGGGTATTTCTGAAAGTTTCACCCATGAAGGGCATTATGAGGTTTGGTAAGAAGGGCAAAGGTAGTCCTCGGTGTATTGGACGTTATAGGATATTCAAGAGAGTTGGCAATGTATCTTATGAGTTGGAGCTACCACAAGAATTAGCAGCGGTCCATCCGGTATTTCATGTTTCCATGTTGAAAAAGTGCATGGGTGATCCTTCATTAATTGTACAAACTAAGAATGTTGGGATTAAGGATATATTGTCCTATGAAGAGATTTTGGTTCAGATTTTAGATCGGCAAGTTCGCACTTGAGAACAAAGAAGGTTGCGTTAGTCAAGGTCCTTTGGAGGAACTAATTTATTGAAGAAGCAACTTGGGAAGCTGAAGAGGATATGATGAAAAGAGATAAACATCTTTTTGAATCTAGAGAAAATGCAGATCAAGGTACTAATTCTCTTCTTAAGTACCTTATAGACTATGAGTAAGCATGTTGTACTTGCTTTTGATTTTGAGTGTTGAATTTTATGTTACTATTCTTAGAATAGTGAAAAATTCTCATTTGAGGGAGAATGTTCTCAAGGGAGATATATTGTAACATCTCATAACTTGAATTAGCCTAGAATAAGCTAAGAAACAAAAAAATTTCACTTTTGGAAAGGAAAGGGAAAATCTGGAAAAATTCATAAAGTTAAGAATGTGAGTTTTCGTCATTTTCAAATGGCCATAACTCCTAACTCGGGATGATTTAGAGTAAGTTCTCTATATGGTTGAAAATCCCTTCAAAATATATTTCTGACAGCAGCGAGATTGCACAATTTTGATATTGTATGAGGGAAATATGTCTTTTGGAAGTTAGGTTGTTGAGTAAGCAAAGTCCGATCCGGATTTAATAAAGGGCAAACTAGTCTCTTTACCCATTTATTTCCTAATTCGTCTTAAGAGTTTAATAGGGGTAAAATTAAGTTTTAGTTTAGATTAGAAAAGTTCTTCCACGCTTAAGGTTCGGGAGAAGAGAGAAGAGAAGAAGGAGAAAGGAGAAAGATCAACATTTTGCCAAAAACGCCAAGGGATTTCGAGTGGAATTCATTATTGATCCTATAAAAGTATGTTCACAATTTAATCTTGGGTTGATTCATCCGCACACCAATCTTGATTAAGTTCATAAGTTTTAGAAATGATTACATGACTAGAAGTGAATTCTTGATAATCTCGTCGAATCCTTTTTTGATTGAATTGATAGAATGCCCATTGATGTTGATTGTAGTTTCTGATGTTGTTTTTTATTTGAATATGATGGGTATTGAATTTATTAATGATCCTAGGGTCTTGGAGATAAAAGAAGGGAGGTTTAGACAATTAGGGCTAGAGAACAAGTTGAAAAGTTCATCATACGCACCCGGGCAAGGCCAGGCGCATCGTCTTTGTAGTGCGCCAGAAGAAGATTTAAGCCAACTGGGGCCTGGCACGGCGCGCCACCTATGCGTCAGAACCAAGCCTCAATCAACTGAGGCTGGCTCGGCACGCCACCAGGGCACCCGAACCAAACCTTAGTCAACTGAGGTTGAAGCGGTGTGCCACTTGTGAGCACGGATCGGTGTTTTTCACCAACTTTTTGTAGTTTAACCCTTTTAAGTCCTTCTAAGGTGCCTTCACACCTTCCGATTATTCTAATGTAACACTTTGAAAATCCAACACGTGTCGTAAAGCTTAACATAGGTGTTATGAGGTCTAAGTTTTGTTTTTAAGTCCATTATAATGAATATAGGTCATTTAGGAAGTTTAAGAACCAAAACAACCAAGAACGTCCATGACATCCGAAAGTTGGTTAAAAGTGGTACTAGTGTGCCTTAGCCTATTTGACTAGATCTTAGGAGTCAGAAATTTATGAAAAATGGTGAAAGGGTATCTAATAGACGTTTAAGTTGTTTAATGGTCGAAATTTCCGGGTACGACTCCCCAAGGACCAACCAAGGGCCCTTGAGAAGGACCCCTGCAGTTTGAGGCAACACTGCCTGGCAATGTGCATTGACGGGACAAGGAACGGCCCATGTGAGATCGACGGGGCGTAGATGCCACCGTCATCCCACACTTAGACAATTCAAGGAAGCCCCTCACCTTCACAATCTCTGAACTTACCTAAGGAGTGAGAACGGAGGGGAGACCAACCCGTCGACTCACAGACGGCCCATCGACGGGGTTCCGTCTGTAAGGTTCTTGACTTTGCTGCACATTTTAAATGTTAATTAAATTAATTAATTAAGTGGTTTAGGGATTATTTAGTGATTAAGGAGACTAATTAACTAACTTAAATCACATATAAAGGCCCCAACCCCAATTAACCTAATTACAACTCTCAAATACATACTCTCTTCCTTTTCTCTTCTTTCTCTCTCTACTTGAACTTACCATTGAAGACTAGCAAGGAAAGGGGTTTGAGGGCTGAAAAGGGAAGAATTCACCATCAGTCCTTTATCAAACGTTAAGGTATGGGATCTAATTCACCTTTGTGACTCTTTCCTCAAAGGGTTCCTTCAAAATGGATTTCAGAAATTGAGTTTTCATATCGGTTTCATTCAATTACGAAATTGATATTGTGAATTGACTTGTTTTTGATTTATTTAGGATATAAGGATAGATTAACATGTAATTTAACTTGATTATGGTCAATTGTGATGGTTTAGTTCGATTTGATGATTTTGATCCTTAACCCTTAACCCTAGGTTGATCTTAATGTAAATTGGGTTGTGATTGATTTAATTGTCTTGATTATGGGTTAAATCACTATAGATGATGTTGTTACACCAATCATTAACAAATTAGAATGTATTATTGTCTTTCATGCTAATCTTGAGAAGTGATCTAGGTTATGGAAATTGGCCTAAGTAACTTTGTTTTAAGCATTGAATTGATGTTGAATTATGGTGTAGTGACTCTTCTAGTGTTGTTATGATGGTGATTATTGAATTGTGATGTTGAACATCTAAATTGGCTTGAATTGAGGTTTTATGGTAAGGCCTAAATGATGAACCATGAAGGAGACTTGGTAAGCCTTGGAATTTATATCTTTACTTTTAATTGTAATTAATTGTGCTTAAGTCATGATGTTATATTGGAGTATGCCTTATATTAGGATGATAGGTTGGTATGATGTTGAATTGAAATATCTTGACTATGTTGTGAGGTTGATTAAGGTGTATGTGATATAAGGATGGTGATAACTATCAACGTGCCTTGATATGCTATGAAATGCTTATGTGTTAACCTCACTTATATGAATTGTGATGAAAGGACTATACTCATGCAATTCTTATTGAGCTATTGATGATGATGATTATACAAGGGGTAGACCCTATGGCCTAAACTAAGTTATGATTGATAGTTAAAGGCTCAAAGACATTTCAAAATGGACTTAGCTTAGCAGAAAGTGAACTTGACAATGAGAGGTGATGACTTCCCAAAGAGGAAGATTTGCCCTATAGTTCTATATCAGATGTTGACTTCCCAAAGAGGAATACTCATCCAATAGATTCCCATGAGAGGAGGCCCCAACTATCAAGTAGTATCAAGAGGGAATATACTATCTCTTAGTTCTTGTACTATGTTGCCCCCATAGGAAGACTAGCTAATGGATCCACCTAAAAAGCTACGTTATTGTTTGGTTCTACTTTTGCCGGTAGACCACCTTCCATCGGTGTAAGGTTTTACAATACCTGATTCGACACTTAGCTCATGTGGTATATGTCGGTTAAGGGAAGTGTTCCATAAATTAAAATAAAGTAATGAAGTATAAACTAACTAAGGTGACTTGAGAGGTTTAACTTAGCCTAGGTAGGGTTATGGGATTCTACTTATGTCTTGCACTAGTTGACCTTGATGGAAGCTTTAGGAAGTTGATATTATGTGTATATATGATAATGAGGTATATGATGATAATATGTCAATGCTACAACGTAAATGACTATATATGATGATTATTATTCTTTTGATATATGTAGTTGGATTATATTGTTAAAGTTGGACATTGGTTATGTTTTCTTGTTAAGTCTACTTGATTGAGCAAGGTTATGGGGATTTGTTTGGTCATTGCACTTGTTGATTTGAAGAGGATTAATGAGTAGTTGTCTTGATTATTAAGGTATGATTAACTCTTATTCATACTTGTGATGTTAGTCCTTGATGATAGGGTTGTAGTAAATCATGGGTTCAAGTATGTTGGGATGTGTATTACTTGTTTGAGTTAGTAAGAATATTTGGTTGGTTGGTATGACTTGCTTGATTTTGCATGAGGTTTAAAGGGATAAAATGGCATGTTTTGACTGAATGTCCCTTTTTAGCATGTTTTGCTATTATATGTGCATATGGTCTCATACTTAGTACATATGGAGTATTAACCCCGTTTCCTTCCCTTTTCCCAAACATTTTTGTTCCAGTTGTTGAAGGCTAATTCAGGACGACTTGAAGAAGGCTTGGATATTCTCTATCATCAAAGTGGGTAGGTCTTCACTTTTCGAGGACAATGTCAATATCTTGCCTATGAAGTTCTTTTATTTTTCTAAGACTTTTATGTTCATTCCACTTTCATTGTGTACGACTTGTATAAGCCTATATATGGATTCTTTACATTTGATGTAGGGATATGCCCATATTGTGATAATCGTTTAGATGGTATGATATGAGAAAATCTTTGAGACTACCTTTCTATTTTATCTATATGAATGTGCAATAAAAGTAGAAGGCTATGTAACCTTCTTATACGAAGGGCCATTATACTCGATACACTATATATTATGTGTATGTAGAGGTCTATGTAAACCTCCAAGTAGATGTAATGAAAAGTTTTAAATTTTTCCGCATTTTCAACCTATGAATGTAATGACATGAGACTAAGAGGCTAGTCTTAGTCCTTAAAAAGGACGACGACGCCGGTTACGTCTAGGGGGTAAACCCGGATGTGACATCTAATCACTTCAAAAGACTCCTAAACACCTAGATATCACTGAAGGACATAAATCATAACCTTGAATCCATAATTCGATTCAAGGAAATTTAAGATCAAATTCAAAGGAGTTAGGAGTCAAGTGTATAAGTTAAGAAGCAAGTTAAGGTAAAGTTTCTTAAAGTTTTCAAGAGTCTTTATTAAACGCTTTAACTTCGTTTTAAGGCTTAAGTTTCAAGTCAGAGTAAAGAGTAAAGTTGAAGTCTTTTTCCTTCAAAGAAATATACGAGAACTAAGTATTTTTTAGAAGTTGGTCAAGACTTAAGTTTTCAAGTTAAGCAAAGAGTAAAGAGTTGAGTTAAATTCTCAAAGTTATAAGGGAATTAAGTATTCCTTAAAAGTTCATAAATGTTTTCACATTTAAGTTAAGAATGGAAACTAATAATTCTAAAGAGCCTCCAGGCTTGTTTCAAAAAAGAGTAAAATTATTTTCTAAATAAAGCAAGAAAGGGAACTGAGATTTCCAAGATAGTCTTTTGAGCTAAGATTTGAGCACTAGTCTCAAATCACAGAAGTAAGTATGTTTTTTTTTTTAAAACATAGAGCTAATACAATGATATGTAGTATTGAGCACTTATATGAGCGAGAGTTCAGATAACTCCCGGGACCAATAAAACATCTAGCCACCATAGGTAGATAAGGGTCATACCTTTTAGATGATTCCTTTAGTGATTTTTACCATAGACTAGTGGATCCATTAGGTAGTTCAGGTTCTATATCGATGGCAAGGTGTAAGACGACACTGGCAGCATGAGGCAAAACGTGTATCATCATTGTAGCTCTTAAATGATGGTTTTTGGTTAGAGAAACTCCTCCATAAGTAAATGTGTATATAAACATCAGTTTAATTGTATTTCACATATATCTCAGAGTTATTTGTATCCTTGTATACATTCAAAATTTTCAGCATGTTTTCAAACAAATTTTCTTTATATTGCATTTGTGCTTAAAATGATTTATATTGAAATGAGTCAGTCATGTTGAGTTGAGTTGAGCTAGGTAAGTTCTTCAGTTTCTTTCAGACTCTTTCTAGCATATGTTGTTTATCACTCCAACTCGCATACTCGTACAGTCAATGTATTGATGTCAATTAGCCTGCATCGTCTCATGATGCAAACGCTGGTAACCAGGATCAACATCCAGCACCTCGTTGTATTAGTTTGAGCACTCAGAGTCATTGGCGAGCTTCCTTGCATTCAATAGGAGTCTTTTACTACTTTCTAGTCTTTTCATTTATAGAATTTTGCGGGGTTTGTCTTAACATTCATCTTAGTATTATAGAGGCTTCATCGATAGATAGTCAGTCAGATCATCAGTTTTGAGTCTCTCTTTATTTTGCGTTTCAGATGTTCTATTTCGAGACTAAAGTGCCATTTTGGCTAAGACGTTTTATTAAGTATCTTATGAGAATGATTCTTACTTATTATTGAGTTAAATCCTCCGTTGAGCAAAGTAAACCAAATCAAGGGTTAGCTAAAGGCTAGAAATGGTTATTGGGTGCCGGCCACGTCCATGGTGTAGACTCAGGACGTGACATCTAAAAATCTAGAAATCTGGCAATTTAGAAATTTGGAAATTGGCAATGTGGAAATATGGAAATTAACAACAATAATTTTTCCTCTATTAGCAATCTGGAAATATGGAAAATATTATGCACTTATAACATACAATTAAAATTCATTAGGTATTCTAGTTGTCCTTGGCCGATTAGGACGATGATATAATTCAAATTCTCTTTTTTTAGGTTATAACTAATGTTATAAAGTGTGTTGGAATAAAATGTGTGCAGGGTCAGATGGTGTTGTTATGGAGGATATTGATGTGTTGTCTGTGTCATTGTCCAACAATGAGACACTAATGTGGTTTCGAAAGGAATTGTTGTGTCGTGTTTAGCTTGGAATGTCGGTCTTGTGGGATCAACAGTTGTGAACACAGTTCCATGGGTCATAATTTTGTAAAGCAACATGTTCTATGAATACATGGATGTTCAATTATGTTGTATTTAGTTTATATTTTCAAGTATTCCTTAATGTCACTTCAAATTTGTGAATAATGGTATTTAATACTCTATTAGTAATGGCACTGAAATTTGAATTGTGAAGTTAAACCTATATTCTTCAATTTTGTGATAGTGGTACATAATAGTATTACTGTATAATATCAAATATTTCGAGTTGTTTGAAGTATTAGCAATCTGAGAATTTCTAAGTTAAGTTAGTTTTTTCCTCCATAGTTCTAAGTTTATAGAGTAGATAACTTTATGCACTATAATTGAAAGGAAATTAACAGAAAATCTG
The DNA here is from genome assembly GCA_032847665.1 of Solanum chilense. Classification (NCBI taxonomy): domain Eukaryota; kingdom Viridiplantae; phylum Streptophyta; class Magnoliopsida; order Solanales; family Solanaceae; genus Solanum; species Solanum chilense. The sequence continues at coordinate 13,364,047 of CM064965.1, forward strand.
GAAATTAACACTAATAATTTTTCCTCTATTAGCCATCTGGAAAAATTCACATTACAGTAGATAACAGAAAGGAAATTAACACAATTAGACATCGACCCACAACTATTACATAAATTTAATTGCGATTGAGACATCGACGCCTATCATGTCCCGTGTGCCTGCATAATCCACAAGCTCGCTCACACACTGTAGAACTACGATCCATTTCATTAGGCATTCTAGTTTTGAATGACGGTAGAATTCATTACTTCTCATTGTAAAACTTAGAGATGCCCAATATGCCTAATGATCAGTTGATGTGAATGACCCAGAATATGTTGCAACAAAAATCTCTATTGTGAAATGCTCACTAACAAAATTTCTAGCTAGCCCTCCCATTCTATCAGTTACCTTCATGACATGTGAACATGGGAAGTGTAAATTAACCCATATTCCACAATCACATTTTCTTTCATTCAGTGAAACAAAATGAGGATTCCCACCAGTACCATCAACCTGTATAGATCTAACCTCATATACCCCTGTGGGTATATTCCAATAAAAAGTAAAGTGCTTTTTTGAACTTTCATAATTCTTCTCCCACTTCATTTTGAACCTCCTGGTCCATAATTCATTTTGTTCTGCAAGTTGGTGCGCTATTTGAGACCTACGGGTATACCGTTCAATAGTTTGCTCCAATGAAAGTCTAACCATACAATGACAGGAAAACCTTGTGCTTTTTTCAACACTCCATTGAACGACTCTGAAAGATTTGTTGTCAACACTTCCCATTTTTTTACTTCGTCATGACTAACAGTACATTTGTCCAAGGAAATTTCCATGAGGTATCATATGCTTTGATATTTTCTTCTATAATTTGGCACATCAAGAACTCAAACTTCCTTACTTGATGGGATGAAGCAGTCATCCACATCAATCTGTTAAGGTCATTTTTTGGAAATTTAGATTGAAAGTTGTTCTTCAGATGTCTTATGCAAAATCGAAGAAAGGCTAGAGGCTCTTGAAATCGCCGCAACTCCTGCAAACTAGACAATATTCCTTTTGCCCCATCAGATATAATACATACATCTTGTCTACATTTCATCACATGTGCACTCAAATTTCTAAAAAATCATTTTCATGCCTCTTTTGACTCTTTGTCTACAATAACAAATACTAAAGGGAGAATGTTATCATTTCCATCAATTCCAACAACAATTAATAATTTGATCTCATATTTTCCATAAATATGAGTTCCATCTACTGAAATAACTGGGCAACATATTTGAAATCCATCAATGCATGCCTTGAAAGTACAAATTACAAATTTAAAAGTTTTTACCACTGATGAATTCATAGACTCTTCATGTTTCCATTTCACAATATTACTCGATCAAAGTATTGAAAAACTGCAAAAAGTTTAGGTAGATCACTAAATGATTTCTCAAAGTCACCATATACCAACTCAAATGCGTGTTGACTTCCAAGCCACACTTTTCTAGATGTCACTTGATGACCAAATTTTTCATGAACCTTTGAAATGACATCTACCACCGCGTACTAAGGATTTTTTTCTAATTTTATTTAGAAATAGTGCTACAATCAAATTGGTATTTAGGTTGGCGTGACCGCTAAAAAGTCGTTCAGTCTCACATCTATGATTTTCAACATATTTTCCTATCTTCCAAAGGTTATCTCTAACTTTTTTTCCTCGAAGAAACCACAGGCAACCCAATAAACTATAAAACTTACATATCACAACCCATAAACTTTTGGTAGATGTTACCACTCCTTATTTTTGTGCAATCTCCAAATTTTATTACAGCTCCCTTCAACTTTTCTTTACTACTTAAAAACATACCTTTTTTCAAATCTTTTTTTGCTTCCTCAGACCAAACCGAACAATATTCTATGTCATATTGACATGCAGATATGAAAAAATTTTCCTCATCTCTAATGTTTTGAAATAGGGTATGTCATAAGACACACCTCGATCGTGATATTGAAGATTTATACCATTTTGAGAAAAATTTCTAATCATTGATATCTTCATCAGGTTCACTTTCATTACCATCTTTTGGAGGTTCATCTCCCTCCGAACTTTCATCACTAATTTTATCATTTACATCATTATATAGATCAACGTTGATATCATTATTGTCATGCCCCAAGCCTACACCCTTGACGTGGCCAGCACTCGGAGACCATTGCTGGCCCCAAGCGAACCCTTGACCTGACTTACTTAATCAGCGAAAGACTTAAAAAATTAATACAAGGATTAATATGCTAACTAACTCAACTTTCTGGAACTAAAATCAATTTTTTAAAAAAATAAACATTTACCTTAGCCAAAATAGCAACTCAAATATGGAAATACGTTAATAACAAAATTATGATGAAAGAACTAACATCTGCTGACTATCTATGAAGCCTCTAATAACTGAGATTGAAGTTGGGACAGACCCCACAACATCCTAAAGAACTAAACTAGAAAGCAATGAAAATGGATCTATGAAAAGCAAGGAGGCTCACCAACTGACTTTGAACTGCTCACTGGATCAACGGTGCACTAGAATGTCGATCCTAGTTATCTGCATTTGCATCATAATACGATGCAGGACAACTGGAATAATTACATTGAATGTACGGGTATGCGAGTTGGAGTGGCTAAACAACATAGGCTTGAAGGAGATTCTGAAAGAAACACTAACCTTGACTCTTCTCAGCTCATGAATACTTAACTAAATTTATTTCAATATCAAGAAATCTAATAACAAATGCATAATAAAGAAATGCTGGTTAAATCCATGTTGTAAGCTTTGTGTGTATGCAACGATACAAAATAACTTTGACATGTACGTAAAAATACAAAATAACTTGATGTCAGTTCATAATCATAATAAAAGACATATCATGCTTCCTCTCAAAGTCTACTTGTGCAATGCATAAATGAAGTCTCATAACCCCATTCATACTAACTAGAACCTCTTGAGGAACCATGCAACTACTGTTGTGGGAGTTTCTCTAACCGACAACCATCACTTAAGAGCTACAGTGATGATACAACACTTTACCTCGTGAGCCCAATGATTATCATATACCTTGTCGGAGATATAGAAAGCTTAACTGACTAAGTGGATCTACTGGATTAACTTAAGTGATCATCTAAAAAGTATGATCCTTTGATACCAATGACGGCTACATGGTTTATGGAGACTTGAGTTAATATGAACTCGCATCCCCATATCGGTGTTCAATACTACTCCCAAAAATATACTTAGTTCATATGTTTTAAAAACATATTCTTGTGTGATTGGAGATTAGTGCTCAAAACCATAGCTTAAAAGCTCTCTTGCAATCAATGTTCCCTTTTCTTGCTTAAATTTGAAACATTTGTAAACTCTTAGGGAATACTTAGTCCCCTTATAACTTTTGATAAATGAACTCAACTCTTTACTTTTATCTTAACTTGAAACTTAAGCCATAAAAACGAAGTTAAAATGTTTGTTAAATACTTATGAAACTTTAAATGAACTTCTTATATCTTTCTCTTTATCAACTTTATCCTTAAGTCTTAAAACAAAGTTAAAAGCATTTGTAAAAGGCTTTTTGAAAGAACTCTAAGAACTTTCTATGACTGGCTCTAAACTTTCCTTGAATTTGAAGTTATGGATTCAAGGTTGTAATTCATGTTTCTGGATGATTTCTATATATTTAAAAGTCATTTAGAGTAGTTAGAATCAATAGGAAGTGTTAAAACACTTTAGAGAAGCTTAAACTGACATAATAATAAAAACTGGGTGAAAAACAACATTATGGGAGCGTCTGGGGCGCGCCACGCCAGCCTCACTTGACTGAGGCACCATTCTGGCGCACTAGTGGCGCTTCGCCCCAGCCCTCCTGGCGCTATGAGGGCGCGTCGCGCCAACTTGTTCTTTAGGCAAATATCTGCCAAATTTTTTCTCACATTTTTTGACCTTAAATCGTTTTAATTCGATTCTTTTTCTCAAATTCACTTAAATCATGTACCTACCCATATAATATATTCAAGGATCTAACCCAATAAATTCAAGAATAAAATCTAGATCATCAAAGAACTCCTAAATCTAACTCATGTTCAAGAACGAAAGCAATTCAAGAACAACATTCAAGAACATCCAAAAATTCAATCTTTTAAGGATGAATCACGTTGAATCAAACATGCTTGGCACGTGGGTGAATGAACCCAACGTTATGGAAGACTCACATACCTTTTTAGGGATCACCCTCGACAAATTTCACAAGTTATTCTTGACGAATTCGACGATCTTGACTCCTTTTTTCCTTTCGTCTTTTGTTGCGTTCTTTCTCCAAAACCCCAACCTTTCTCTAAAAGTATAAAATTGACCAAGTTCAGTTTAGACCCTTAATAATATTACCAAAAACGAATTTAATTAATTGAGTAAAAAAAAGACCAAATTATCCTTTCAATTTTCGGATTGAACATTTCGTTAATCCGACAATCCAATTTTCAAAGGGAATAATTCACTAATTCGAACTCGAAATTTCATAAACTTGGTGGAGTTGGAAAGCTTGTTCCAAGGGATTTCCAAACATATCTAGAACTACAGCTAACTCATCATGAGCTAATAGTTATGGCTGTTTGAAAATGAACAAAAACTCACTTTTTCCTATCTTAAGAAAATTTTCAAATTTTAATTCTTTTCAAAACAGACTATTTTAACTTCTATGATTCTTCCTAGCTATTTCGTTTGAGAGATGTTACAATTATCACTATAAAAAAACATTAGTCAAATTCTAGCAAAATTATAAATATAGAAGCTTATTTTAAAAGCGATAATTTATACTCTAAAATATTGTTTCTTCTATTAATAAGAGATAATTTGTGTATACAGACAATAAAAATTATCTTATTAACTTGTTATACTAAAATTCAGTAAAATATAGATTTGTTGTTTACCTTACCTCATATTTCCTGTGACTATTATCAATATGCATTTGACTACTTGAGCCTTCACCAAATGATCGATGACCATGCATCAATAATTGTTGGAAATGGTGGTTGAACAATTGGTTCTATAAAATGAGGTTGATTGATCGTGGTAAAACCATAATTTTGAGCCAATAAATTCATGTGATAACATGATGACCACTAACTTGAAATACAACATTTTGATTTATTGATTCGATTTTAACATACATCTCCAAAAATATTTATATCAATCTTATTCGCAAATTTTAGAGGTATAAAAAGAAATTGTAACAAAGACTGGTCATTCTCAATTTTAACTCAATGAACCTTATACTGTTACCTTGAATTGAACATAGATATTTTTTAGAAATATCCATATGAATACTTTCACTATTTGTTCTCATTTTCTCATGCAACAATTCAACCAATTCAACATAGTTAGTTGAGGTAGACATGCTAATAGTTGTTCTAACACATTCAGTATACCTAAATCCGTTCATATTCGTAATTATTTATCCACCCCAATACAAAAAACCATCACATTATGTTCAAAGTTCGTCATCTTTATCCTACAAATAAATCTAAGATACTTTAAATAATATCAATAAATTAGAAAAATAATTTTAAAGCTATAATAAGAACTTAATAGAATATGATAAACCTAACTTATTTAGTTCATATTTGATTAAGTTTTGTGAATATTATTTTAACAATGGGCCACACAAGTAACAGTTTTACTGAATTATGCTGGAACAAGCAAAATATTACAACATCATTTATTTATAGTCACTTTGGTCAGTTTGAAAAATGGAGGAATATGACTTTAACGGAGTGTTGTAAGTGATAGTCACGTTTTTAAGATAAAATGTTATATAGGAATCGATTCTAAATTTGCAGGAGTCGGAGGCCCGTGATTGGATTCTTAAGAAACGGGACTCAAATTAACATTGTAGCGTTTTACAATTGCATAATTTGATTCCACATTTGCAGGATTGGAGTCAGTGGTCCGTGATTAGATTCTCCAAAAACGTACTCTTGAGTAAGGTTTTACACCTAAAACGTTACTCAGTGTTACATTTAAGCATTTAACGTCGTCAACCCGTCAACTTTTTATCCGTTGAATTTTTAAAATAAAATCATCCTGAAACGTTACTCAGAAGTACATTTATATAAAAAATTTTGTAAAAAATTAAAAACCAATATTTTGGTGAATTAGTTTAAATAATCACTTAGTTTTAATTTTGGTCTGGGAGGGGTTATTATGCCCAAAAATAAAGAATGAAATAGGATTTCAACCCAGAAATTGAAAAGGAGAGATGTATTTACATTAGCATAGCAGTGGCCAGTGAAGGAAGTGGAGAGACTAGCAGAGAAAGTGAAAGATTTGGGAGGAGGATGAACAGAAATTGAAGAGCAGCGGCGTATGACGTCTTCATAGGCATACAGAGCACAAGTTCTACTTGTCAGGTTTCCCTCCTTTTTCTAATTTTGCTGTTCAATTGATAATTTGTTTGTGAGTTTTGGGATTGGATCGAATTTGATGAGTCATTGATGCCGGCTTCCTATTCTGCAAATAGTTATGAATGAAACTGGTCCAGAAGATGTGCTAGATTGTTTAGAAAGTATAATTGAGCATCACAGAAAATCTACCAAAGCAATTACCAACAAATTAGAGACATAAGTTAGCGATATCGAATTCAAATAATGCAACTTACTTATACTTATAGCAAAGGCAAACCATCACATGGATAGGGAGGCATTCTACATTATATACAAACCCTAATATAGGAAACCAATCTTTATTGTCCATGAACTCTGTTTGATGTCAATTGAAGAAACGTGTGAAAAGATAAAACAAATGAATAAGCTTCCACAAATGTACACCCCTTCAATAAGTGCCAAGGACTTCCCTAATCCCTGTACAAAATAAGATACATACTTGTATTAGACATCCGAAAACTACCAAATTATGATTTATACAAAATTTTATGGCTGGAAGATAAGTGTAGCTAAAGGCATAATGAAGCTAAGCATATTATGCCTTGTTTAATTTTGACATTTTCAATTCCTCGTTTCTGTAAACAGTAAATAAATGCCAACAGCCAAACATTTTAAATGGATTGAGAGATGATTTTGGGGAAATTACTGAAAAAGTTGATGCGTTTACAGGATAAGAAATATACAAGTAAAACTGACTAGAATGGAAGTTATTGTCATTTGATCAAAGGTTGCAATTATGTTAATGGGTTGAAGCGTAAGCTGTTAAAAAGAACCTATTTTTGTTTTCTTAATTATATCTTCAACGACGTGAAAATATGAAAGAATAGATGCTTGTTTGTCTTCTTGCGTTACAGACAGTTCAATACATTCGTGTGAATATGATGTAAGATTTTTGTATGTGCACGAGTTGTCTGTACCTGTACCAACTAGCGATTGGTGATTCATCACACCTTTCTACTGAAAACCTCTCGTGCCATTGTGCCAAAGAATGATTGCTCCTCAATCTGTGCTTTAAGAAGATTTGATGCGCTACCCAGTCCACGTTTAACAGTGTCAGCCATTTTAGGACACTCCAGAAGAACAAATTCTTCTAACGATGGTAGATCCATACAGAAAGCCTCTGTACAAAGCCGTTCCATGTTTCCAGAATTTGTAATTCTCAGGACTTTCAACTCTGGCAGCACGATTATTTTATCGTTTTCCTCTCTCCTTTCACTTTCTTCATTGCTTATGAGTTCTACCAGATTTGGCATGTCATTTACCTTTAACTCTTCTAATTTGCCAAGACTTCGAGCGGTCGTAACCGAAAATATATTTCTCAGGTTTCTGCAGCTTCCTATGTGAACAGCTCTGAGGATGGCAAATAAAACATGTCCATTTTGAACATTTGCTGGCATACCTTCTGGTGCTTCTCCTGTGATTCTTGTCAATCTGTGACACCCCACAATTTGGAGATTATCCAGTTGACAAAGATTTTGAGTAGCTACAGATGGGAATACATATTTCAAGCTATCACAATACTTAATCGCCACATCAGTTAGGTTATTGAAGCATTGTTTATTTTGAAGGGTTGCATTCAGGAGTAACTGCTTAGGTACTCCCCAGATTTCGAAAAGCATAGGCAATCTATCTAACCTGATCATTTTGAGCGTTGAGAGGAGCTTCTGTTCTTCATCAAAAGCTGCCCCGTTAAGTTGAAATAGTTTGAATAACTTGTTACATGAATGCACATGAACTTCTTCAATACTTGATAGCCTCTGGAGCAAGGAAGGTTGAAGTAGAAAAAATAAATCATGACAATATTCAACCTTTAGAATCCGCAAATTCTGGAAGGAACCCAGTTTAATTGATTGGACAGAAAGTGAATATAGCTTCTTGAACGTCCGAAGATGTAATTTCTCCAAAGATCCTAAAACTAAAGGTGCATCGCTATGAAGAACCTCATCAATGAAATAGGTAATGTCATCATTGGCAGTTATTTCAAGAGTTTTCAAGTGATTTAAGCCCCCTTCGACATCAAAGATACTTTTCAGTATTACCTTGGATGCACAGAACATTGTCAATTCATTTGAGAATTGAAGCATATGATTCATCCCATTTGGTATACCAGTCTTTATTTCTCTAAGATAGAACCTCCTAGAGTTTGGATAACATATAGCTGAGTGGTAACCTACTGTTATCTCAAACTTGTGTAAGCTAGGAAGATCAAAGTTCTCAGGGAAAGCTAGAAGGGTGGAGACTTCCACACACAAAATGTTTAATTGGGGCAGTGACATTAGCTCAGACAAGCTTGCTTGGCCACTCCCTTCAGCGGATCCATCAGCTAGCTGCCACAATCGAAAACTCCAACCCATATAAAGTTCTTCTAATTGAACAAGACGCGATATCAAGTTCTCCGGGATTTTCTTAAGGTACCCACAGAATGACAAATCTAATAGCCTCAAATTAACCAAGTCCCCAAATTCATTTGGAAGTTGTGTGATAGAGGACCCGTATAAACTTAAAATTTCCAGGCCCTTTAATTTTCCAAGAATAGATAAATCAGCTAACCTGCAGTGGTCTAAACGTAAAGTTCTCAGGTTTGTGAGAACTTCAACGGATGATGGAAAACTGAGGGGAAATGTATTTTTTTTTGTGGCATTCGGGACCAACTGATAGTGAGGATTTAGTGAATGGACACCAACCCTTTCACTTAAATCCAAAACCTGGAGTGTTTTCATCTGCATGAAAAAGTCGACTGGTATCTGTTCAAGACCTTCATTTTCTCCAAGATGTAAAATTTGAAGATTGGGGCAATGTACGTCAGTTGGAAGCACATGGATATTGTTGTTCATGAAGGAAATAGCTGTTTTTTGGCTGAATGACTCCCTTTGTGGCCACTTATTCAGATTGTGACCAGCTCTTACCATGAATCCATGCTTCTCTTCAGATGCTATATATATAGCAAAGTCACGAACAACATCGTGCATTTTAACGAAACCCTCCTTCCCAATATCAAGCAACAGGCAAGAGGATTTAAGTTGGCCAACTCTTAAGAACACTCTGGCTCTAGCTTCTTCAATAGTGTCCACATTTGAGAACAACCCTTTTCCTGTCCAGTTTCTAGTCAAGTCTTCAATACTTATTTCATGATCTTCTGGGTACAAACAACACATCAGAAAGCACAACCTGATTTCCTCATTTTCCAAAAAATTGTAGCTCAACTCCAGGCAGGAGAAAATGGTCTTGCTTGCATAAGTGGGGGTAAAGGGTTGGGACTTCTTAAGGAGCTGTAGCGCTGCTTCCCACTCCACTTGTTCTTTTCCTCGTAATGCACTTCCAACATTCACAAGTGCCAATGGAAGGCCTTGACATTCGTTAACAAACTTTATGACCATGCTGTCCAACTCCGGACAAAGGTCTGAAGTGCTCGTGCAAGCATATTTCCTCAGTAAATGTGACGATTCTTTTTTTGATAAAAGTCTCAATGGTATTCCTTTGGTCCCCATAGCTGTGCATAGATCTTTTTGTCGCGTGGTAAGCATAATCCTACAGGCCTTGTGCTCATCACCATGAGGGATCCCTATCTCTGCTAAGTCAATGTATGACCAAACATCGTCCAGTATGAGAAGTACGCTCTCCATGGACAGTTGCATATAAAGTCTACCTGCTCTTCCTAATGTGCTTTCCTCCTCAAATCTGTAACATAACATATCCGCAATTAGACCCTGGATCTTTCTTATATTTGGTGTTTGGGAAACACCCACCATTATAACTCTCTTAACAATTCCACAGTCTCTAGCCAATTTCCCTACTTCTACGGCAAGAGTGGTCTTACCAATGCCCCCCATGCCATAGATTCCTATCACCTTATAGTGGTCATCCTGTAGTTCCTCAATGATCTGATCTACTGCTTCTCTTTGCTGGTGAATAATGTTTGCCACCTTTTTTCTTAGCTGATAAGCAATAATTGGATCCATGGTTAGTCTTTGCTTAATAGAAACATCATCCGCACTTTGCGAAGCACCATTTGTTCTACTGACGTTTTGACTAACAAGGGATGAACTACTTGCCACCATCTCAGTAACTTGGTCCTTTTCGGGTTTTTCTTGGTCAGAAATGAATGGTATATTCAAAGGAGGGCCCTGCGGTATGGATACATCTTCCGTGAGAGTTCTACCAAGAAGTTCTTGGATGGTCATGATTTTTTTAGTTGCCATCTTGCTCTGCTTATACCGTGAGACCAGATGAGGGAGGCACATTTTTCTCAAGTTTTGAGTTTTATCATCCCATGATTTGATCTCAGCAGTGATTGCATCTACCTCTTCTAACCAATTTTTAACTGTGCTTTTAATTTCTCTGTCATTTCTTTTGGCGTAGTTCACCAATGCTTGGATATCATCAGTCTTCTCTTGCAACCTTTCAGCTTGCTTTCTCAGATTTTCGGCATTTTTGTTATACTGATAAAGATATCTTAGTTGATTCCCGAGAGGGGCCACTGTATAGTCAACAACTTTTGCCACCAATGAAGCACCTAATGTCATCCATGGCTGCATTGTCTCTAGACTCTCTAGTCTCCCACCTGAAGTATGTGTCAAATGAAGGTTGAGTATATAAATAATCTTTCTATATCTGGAAATTATGAAGTATGACAGTAAGTAGGTTTGTATTACTATTCTGAATCCTAGATGAAACTTTTTCTCATGTTGCAAATAATCATTTTATACATTTACCACTTATTATATAGATAGAACTAGAATCTCTGCAGCAGAAAGAATTTGGTTGATAAGGGAGTTTGAAGAGGATGAAATCTGATAAGTCACTGAAGCATTGTGTTCCAGATAAGGCACCAGGACCGGACGACTTTGCTATGACATTTTCTAAACATGCTTGAAGTATTTCATGGTAAAAATCTATCAATGATTTCTTTATTTTCTTGATTTCTAAGAGGAGGAAAGGGGCAATTGAACTCAAGGATTACATATCAATTAGTAATGAGATTATTAATGTCTACAAAATTGTATCAAATCTATTGACAGAAAGAGTCAAAACAGTGATTGGAAATTGGTATCAGGAAATCAAAATGCTTTTATTAGGGGACGACAAATCACGGATACGCGGAAAATCTTAGTAGCTCAATTGGTTGATTATCTGGTGAGACTGTGATTTCCCTTATTTCAGAGTTGCATATGAACATGCTTTAGAGCACTATCTATCATGTTACCAAAGTTTCAAATATTTTGAAATGAGAAACATGAAAAACACAGTATCTTTCAGTAGCGGCAGTCTTAACACTAATTAACAATGTTCTTGTGAGCATGAAACAGATCATGAAAACTTAAGCAATTTGTTTGAGTTCAAAGATATGAAGAGAACAAGAGAATCAGTGTGAACATACCTTTTGGTCTCTAGCTAGTTGATTGAGCAAAAATCTACTTGCATAGAATTGGTTTCTTCTTTTCTATTAAATTAAAAAATGATGGAACACATCGTTGACAAACTACAAAGTTGACTATTTCAAACATGGAGCTACTTGCATTTTTTTGCTTTCTAAACATGGTTGATTAGTTGTCATTGACAAATCAGGTCCATTTTTATAATGGCTAATGTAAAATATTTGAGTTTGTGATGACTTCGGTAGATTTGGCTCCCCTTCATTACACTTTGTTTCTAGTTTGTCAAGTACATGTTTAAGATGCGAAATATGCGTCTTATTTAGGATTATATTGCATTAACAAGTATCAGAATTATAGTTAAGCGAATAAGTATTGTAAAAAGTTCTAGTATTGTTTGGAATAATATTTTATTTTATTTGAAAATCAATATATATGATAATGAAAGTTCCAAATACAGTTATTCAACTTGAAGTTGTATATCAAATTTAAAATTGTTTTCCATCCTGCTTGTCATTTTTTAAGTTGTAAATTAAAGCATTAAAGCATGAATATTAGTCCAAATAGTCTTCGCAATAAGTATAATAAAACACATCTCAATCTTCTTAAAAATCAAATAACATTATTTCTTTTCTTAAAATATATGTCCAAACACCTACTTAAAAGATAAGATAGTCATTTTAAGGATGTTGAAATTGTGAATGGATTTTGTACATTTAAAATAATAAAAGAAATTGTAAAAATAATATTTCATCTTCACTTTACTCATTAAGTTTTTTGTGTTTTCGTGTTTGTGTTCTTTCTTTCCCTTGTTTGTTATCATGTAATCGTCCATTAAACCTTGTTTTAAACACCACGTAACCCATGAAAAATCAACATGCCATGAAAAATCAGTATTAAAAAATAAATAAAATGAGTAATGGCAGAATGAAAAAAAAAGAAAAAAAATGTTAGCAAAGAATTGACAGTGTGATAACCTTTTAATATATATATATATATATATATATATATATATATATATATATATATAAGCCAAATATGAAAACACTGACGTGGCATCTCCCAATGATCTCTATTAGTATATTTATCTATTTTGTCAATTTTTGGATCTTTTATCTTATTTTTAACTAGGTATATTGTCCGCGCTTCGCACGATGGTAAACTACGTCGATAATCTACTTCTAAACATTTGATAATCTAAGTGTTTTTAAACAGGTATAGTTCTACGATAAATTATCAAGAGTATTTTATTCAAAAATAAAATGAAATACTTTTTTAATCTTAAAACCAAAAAAAAATGATTCTAAGTTTTTATGCATTTTTTTAATTAATTCTTCATTTTAATTCAATGATAAAAGTATATTATATATAAAGTTGGATAATAAAAATAGGATGTGGCACCTCGCTTTGATCAGTATTATCATTTATCTTTTTTATCAATTTTTTTATTTTTGTTTATCTCTAAAGAATACTAAAATAATGGGAAAAATATAATTAAAATAACTTAATTATCTCTCCTTTATCATTACTACTACCATTTATTACTCTTCATCTCTCATTAATATATTATTATAATTTATTTTTTTCCTTAAATTCTCTCATCTTACCTTTTAGGTTACTATCTTATACATTTTCCTTTTCAATAGTTTCTTAATCTCAATTTATCTCATATAATTTAGTAATACTTACATAAATAGCTATAGTTTGAGGGTTATTAGATTGAGATGACTATATTTATCATATTTAAAAAAAATAGCTACAGTTTGTTTAAAAAATTGGCTAATTGTTTTTTTTTTTAAAAAAAAAAATACATTGGAATTTAAATGTAACTGACAATCCTATTTTGTAGCCCACTAATTTGGCACTTTCAACTTGTAACTTACCTTTCCTTAATAGGATTCTTGTCAACATATAAAAAAATAAGATATGCAGAATATGTTCTTATACACTGTACTACTGGAAAAAAATTACGAAAAAAATGGCAACAATCTGTGTTTTAATTCGCCATTCCGGAAAATGGAGCGATGAGAATTGTTATGTGGAATACAACATTGACGGGATTGTTTTGAAGGAATATGCTTCATATTCTGATTTAGTTGATGTGATTTCCGTACAATTGAACGTTGATCTTACAAAGAAGTGTATGAAGATTAAATACACTATCGAAGGTGACGACACGCCTATGGAAACACGTAACGACATGGGTGTGCGCCTATATGTTCAGTTGAAAAAAATGAATACTCAAATTGGAGTATATCCCCTGTGTGTTAGTATTTATGATATTGATATTGTATATTCTGGTTCTGGAGAAACTTCTATTGAAAGTGATGTGTTGCAACTTGAATACAATAAAGAATTAAATAGTGAGGATGATCCATTAGCAATTTTACCAGCATTTGGCGATCAAACAGTAGATGCATTTGATGTTGAAAATGATTTAATAATCACTAACAGATCACAAAAAGGAGATAATGGTGGATCAGATATACATGGATAAGTCGACATTGAAAGATGTGATGGAAAAATATTCAATCGAAAAAAGGTTTAAATTCTTGGTGGAGAGGTCAAACTCTATTAGGTAAATTATGTTTAAATTTATTCATATTACATTTATTTATATATGTTTGAAGATGCAACTCAAAACTAAAATCAAACTATAAATGGTATTCGCAGTTATACTCTTGTATGCCAATCTAAAGAATGCACGTGGTTAATGAAAGCGTCAAGTATTAACAAGTCAAAAATGTTCAGAATTAGAGTTTTTAACTCTGAACATACATGTCCTTTGAAGGATGGAGTGCATTCAGATTGTCGAGCAACAAGTTCGTTGATTGGAGGAATAATAGCACCTAAATTGAGGAATCATAAGAGGAAGTACAGTCCAAATGATATTAAAGATGACATTAAGTTGGATTTGGGTATTGATATTAATTACATGTTGGCATGGCGATCAAAGGAGAAGGCATTAGAATCTATCATGGGGCAACCAGCTGCGTCTTACGGGAAGCTACCAGGATACTTGTATACGTTGGATAAGACGTATCCTGGTTCACATATACGAATGCAGAAAACACCTAATGACGAATTTTTGTATGTTTTTATAGCGCTGGATGCTTTTATAAAAGGATTTGATCATTGCAGGCCAATTGTTGTTGTAGACGCCAGCCACCTCAAATCAGCATACACTGGTGCATTCGTATCAGCCAGCACTATGGATGGAGCAGGTTTTGGATACATACATACAATTTAATTTATTTTTATTTTTCTTATTATTCATCTATTTTTGTATATTATAATAGGGAATATATTACCTTTGGCATACGGAGTTATAGATTCAGAAAATGATGCTTCTTGGACATGGTTCTTTGAACAATTCAAAGAAGCCTATGGAGAAAGAGAGAATATGTGTGTAGTATCTGACCGACATAATAGCATAATTAAGGTTGTATCTATTGTATACAACAATGTCCAACATTACGCCTGCATATGGCACTTGTGGGCTAATGTATGTAAGAATTTTCGAAAAGCAAATGATCAATTGAGTGAAGTATTCTACACTATGGCAAAGGCATATACTAAAAGTGATTTTGATAAGCTAATGAAAAGGGTTGAGCAGTTTGATGTAAGGGTTAAGAATTACTTGGAGATGGTTGGATATGAGAAGTGGGCAAGGTTGTATGCACCAGTTCCTCGTGGTTGGGTTATGACATCGAATATTGCAGAGTGCATCAATTCGACGTTAGTAGCAGCAAGAGAATTACCAATATTTGACTTTCTTGAACAAGTGCGATTGATGTTTGCTAGATGGAATTGCACAAATCGGAAAAATGCATCATGCACATTCACACTGCTTGGGAAGAAGTTTCAAGAGATGCTTTTGCTTAATGAATCAAAATCGTGGCGTATGATGGTATGTATATTGAAAAAAAAATTCTTGTTCAATGGATTGTGTATTCATTTATTTTAGTAATGAAAAATATTTGCTTTAATATTAAAGTGTATAATTAAATTTCTGTATTGATTATAGGTTGCCCCGTCAACTGATTACGTTTATTCCGTAAGTGATGAAGGGAAGAGTTATATTGTATGCTTGGAAAAAAAGACTTGCAGTTGCAACATGTTTCAAGTTGACGGTATACCGTGCTCACATGCGTGGAGTGTGTTGAATAAAAATCGCATGCTTCCGGAAGAATATTGTTCAGAATTTTATAAGCGAGGAACAATATTGAAAACATATGAAGTCCCTATATATCCTCTACCTGACAAAAGTGAATGGAACATACCTGAACACATTGCTACCGAAGTTGTGTTGCCACCAAAATTCAAGCGACCTCCAGGAAGGCCAAAAAAGCAACGTGAAAAGTCATTTAGCGAGCTGAGCAAAAGGAAGGGTACCAATTCTTGTAGTACATGTGGACAACAAGGTCATAATAGGCGTTCATGTCGAACTGCAACACGAAATGCATAGAAATTGTTACATGACACTATTAAATTTCTTGTAGTTAATTTTTGTTATTTTGAATAAAGGAATGATGAGTTATTTGCCGTTTGAATATTTTGAAATATTTATTAAATAAGATATCAATTATGTAAGTATAGCTATTTATGTATATGTAAGTATTACTTTGATACAAATTTTGGAATCAATTTCTTTGGTATAAGTGTATATGTATTTTGACATTGATTCTCAATATGTAGACTGTTAAAAACTGTTTGTGGGATCGCCTCGTTATGTGCATGGATGCCATGTTTATACATGTAAAAATGGGGTCACTTAATTTTTTGCTGATAATCCATTGACTAATTCACCGATGCCAAAGCCAAATCATGGCAAGTCATGAACATCTAATTAATTATGAAATAACACAGAAATAAATTTAAAACAACTAATGTGATCATATATGAATATAAAGAAAAGTTGATAATGTTTGACAAAAAACCAAAATATTAGTTTTTACCATAAGTTCAAAAAAAATAGAACTAGTACGAAATACTAATCAATCACAACAAGTTGACTATTATCAATCCTTGCGGGTGTCCTCATTCTTCTTGGTGGTGCCTCATTATCGCTAACAGCCCCGTCTTTCATCTTTTTCATTGCATATTCCCACAAGAGTGCACCGTATCTGATACGGTGTAACTTAGAATCAAGATACTTAACTGGAATACCTTCACCCTCACTTAGGTACTCAGCAAATGCTAGCAAGTATATCCCGCAATCCCTGAAAATATACATTACTTTTTAAAATCTGATACTTTTTAGGAAAATTGAACGAAGAGATTTGTTTCATACTTACAAAAAATCTGATCCTTGTTGAGGTATATCCTCCACATACGTCACGTCGTATGCGATGTGGTTATCTTCTGCATCATCCGAACCATCTCCAATCTCCATTGAAACATACATTGGCAGAAGCTGAGCAAGCTTTTGAATTTCTTCTCTAACATGATAGTTATGACCTGCTGCTCTGTATGAGTCATATACATAAATGTGTTTGTCAATTAATGACAAAACAGCCAACACCCAGTGATTTTTATGCTCCACGTTCACTGGTATGAACACATTGTCGATTGTATTCCATGGAATGGCAGCCATCAACCTATATCCTTTTATGTAATCACGTATGGCGCTTTCAACATTTGCAACACAAAAGTTACTTCCAACTTGAGCATATGCAGCATAAATTTCAGAAATTTTTGCCTTGAATATACAATCAACAGTAGTGTATCTGTATCGACTATTGATGTTGTATTTACTTTTTTTACTCAAGTAATACATGATCACATCAATATGCTGTAAACAATTAAAAAACAAATGTACAAAATTAGCACATCATAAAAATATGAACAATACTTATACTACTTTTTATGTTTAAATTCATATGTTTACCTCATCATTCAGCAGTTGTTTATCATAAGACAGAGAGTAGAACCAATTCTTGTTTGATATTCGATGAATGCCCAAATCCATATCAACCGCCAGTTTTGCTTTTTTATTCTTATACCGATCTTCACCATGCATCCTTTTGATAACAAATAAGAATTAATTAATATTTAAGTATATTATGTTTACATAATCATCATATATATATATATATATATATATATATATATATATATATATATATATATATATATATATATATATTATGTATACTTACTTATTCATATGGCTAGCAAGAAGCCCTTCAGAAAGCCACAAATAGTAATCGTCGAAAAGATCATAATTATATGGCCCTTGTATGAAGTCAGAAACAAAAGGATGTTTCTTTTCATAAGTTTTAACCACGTCATAAGAGCTACCTGAAATATTTAGTATACCGACACACAAATTATAACAAACATATTTTCACATATATGTATTAGGCACTACGATTGTTATAGAATCGTATATGTAAAAAAAAAAAAAACAGTAGGGGGCAGTTAAGACACTAAGTATGTTAAACATTGTTATTTACCAGATGATGATCTAATATTTGAGGAGTAAGGAGAGCAAATTAATTGATCAGAATGTATGATACTTTGAACTGGCACGGGTGTATTATCGTAAACGCCACCCTCTGAACGGACCACAACCTCGGAATGAACGACAACATTCTTTTTGGGATATATTGTGTCAATATCAGGTAACAGAGCATCAAGCAACTCAAATTGTGACTGAGGTTGTTGGATTCCGTCGTTCTGAATTACATTACCGTCTTCTGTCAATCGATCAGGATGTCTGATCCTTTTAACTGGCACGGGTGTAGTATCATAAACGACACCCTCTGGATGGACCACAACCTCTGAATGAACCACATCATTCTTTTTGGGATTGATTGCATCAAAATCAGGTAACAAAGCATCTATCAACTCAATTTGTGACTGAGGTTGTTGGATATCATGATTCTGAAATACATTAATGTCGTTAAGCTGTTCATGTACCGTCAAAGGGTCTTGTATGTGTATCTGAACAGGCTGCAAATACTCCTTGACATTAATTTTGACATGTTCTTGAAGAACGAAACGAGGTGTCCGAACCTAACAATATTACAATAAAAACTATTATTTGTATTCTTTTAACATTTTTCACCTTCAACTACTAACTAATCAAAAAATAATTTATTCAAATAGTACCTCGTTTGCATCACAGTGAGGCTTATCCATAACATTTGATATCTGATTGTTGTTCGACCAATTAGGTACATGACTTGGAGATTCAGTTGCATCTTCCTGTGTATTTTATCCATTAGAAAATGAGATATTATAAGTAAGTAACTTGTATATGTAAATGTATTGTATTAATTTAATATTGTCATAATTAACCTGATTTGGTGCTCCATATTCACGACAGCTTCTGTTAAGTGCATCCATAACTTGTCTAAAATTCCCCATTATCAACAATTGCAACTCCTTGAACTCATTATTAACCTGATTATTAAATAGAATGTAAGTTTATATTGGAATACAATGTGAACTAAAAAAAATAGAACGTATTGCATACATAATTCTTGAAGGATGCAAGATCTTGTCTCAGCAAACCAATTTCATCTGCCTTGGTATCTTGAGGTTCTTTCGAACTCCTTGGTGGTGTACGGTTAGCAGAATCATCCGGACGGTTATGCATCTCCTGTACTGATACATTATCCTCCACTGGATTTGAATCAGGATTTAAAGTTGTACTCTTTGCCTTACGACAACCACTCAATACTGTGGGGCGTTTATCTTTCAACCTCGAACCTGCATGCAAATTGGACTTTTTGATCAATGTGGATCTTAAAACATATGCCTTCTGTTTACCTTTTTCTTTATTGTGTGGCTTATGACTTGGAGGCTTTGAAGTGAAATCATCATCTTCGTCGTTATCTTTGTCACTAACAATTTGAAAGGTATTCTCTGTGTTTGCATTACTTTTTGATTCAAGCTGGTAAAATGCAATCTCCTTAAGTGAAGGTTCGATGTTTTTGAATTTTAACTGCACACAAAAATATTTATAATTAAAAATTATATTGAAATACAACAAAATATATACTAATTGACTAATTAAAATATGTTAAATTACCGGATTGCCGTTATCACTGAACATTCCTTCCATGAGGAATTCATAATGTATTCTGCTGTTTCTGGTCATCCAATTGACGATTCTGGGTATACGATTGCTCTTCTTTACAGCAATATTCGAATCAACCGTAGAACAACATTCATATATCCAAATTTGCATGGCTAGAGGCATACCATCAATTCTATAATACTTTTTCTTCTCATCCATTTTTTTTGTTACGCTTTTGAGCAATTTGTAGAAAACATCTTTCCCCCAAGGGTATTCATGGTACCGGCCGCTCTCAACTAGATCAAAATGTATCCTTGGAATTGATTAGCTCTTCTTCTCGCCGGAATATATGAACGTACAAATAAAATACAGAATAGCGAATTTAACAGCATCATCATCATTGCCACCCCAAACCTTTTTTTATACTTACTGATCAAATCCACTTTTGTAACAATACTTTTACCCTCAAAATACTGATTGATTAATCTATTTGGCTTCCTTGTATCAAAATAAAAAATCATCTTTATTACCAAAACACTTCAAACCAGTAATGATAGCAAATTCTTTGATACCAAAACGGAGCGTGGTATGATTTATATGAAACAACAATTCATCAGTGGAACTGTCCTCTAATTCACATACCATGAAACACCTAAACATTTGTGGTTGCGCTCCACACACGTGCATTTTTGTATATGCTCCAAAACATGTATCTTTAAAATGATTGAATTGGGTCGCTGTAAGCTTCGCCTTCAAATCTGTGACTATGTTATGGTTCACATAAACCTGCATGCGTGGTGGTTTAATTGGGCGAGCCAATACATGGAATCTGATACCCTGTAATTATAAAACATGTATCTTTAAATACATTTTCTTGTTATATACTCAACGTAACCTTTGTTGTTCGACTTTCATTACATTATAACACAATATACATCACTATAACATGCAACCTGCATACATTACATCAACCTGTATACATTACATCACTGCCTACATTCACTCAAAGTATCTCATACAAGATGTATCCACTTATGTACTTTTTACAAAATTAAATGCATGTATATATCTACACTACAGTTACCACCATTGAACAACATAAATACTATATCATAATCAAAAACTATATTCATTTAGTAAATTTTACAAATTAAAGTACACTGCATGTACATATGCAAAAATTATTCAAAAAAATAAAAAAAATAAAAAATGTACATACCTTTAATTCTTCATTGACTTCGTCTTGTTTTTCATTAACTGCATGTTCTCCGATCATGTCGGAAACTACATTTTTTAGTTTCCTCCTCTTGTAACAATTTTTTTGAATCGCTTTCACCGTTGACCCTGCTTTTCTTTTTGAAGGAGTCCTTACTATTTCATCTTTCGACTTCTTATGTAATTCCATAGCAACAGTATATCCTGAAATTTGTGTTTTAATCTGAGTTATACCAAGGTCAAAAGATGGTATTTCAACCATGTTATGTAATGTATATTTTGTACCTCTTGTGATTATCCTTGTAGAATTTCGTTTAGACATAACAACCCAGATCCTAAAAAATAAAAAACAAATAAATATTAAACAACATAAATATTTCCGAAAATCAAGCAATGTTGAGTATTTGATTTGAAAAAATAAAACCTAATTTCGTGGAAGCTTGATAGAGATCTAATTGATTAAGAATTTTATGGTAACTTTGATTTTTGGAGGATTTTGGATATAATTTTGAAGCTGTAAAATTGGTTTCTTAGAAAGACTACCCTAGAAATAAGATTTTAAGAGATAAGTAGTAAGCTGAAAAAAGGTTTTTTGGATTTAACATGAAAATAGCCTATTTAATTGAAGCTAGGCGTGAGGCTGAAAATTTTTTCCTTGGAATTGACGTGCTGAAATTTTTTTCCTTGGAATTGACGTGAAAATAGCTTCATTAATTGAAGCTAGGCCTGCTGTAGTACTATAGCTATGGTTTCTTGGAAAAAGACTATAAATCATATTTTTGGTAGGATTTATGAGATAAAGTAAAAAGCTGAAAATATATTCTCTGTAGTACTAATTAATGTGCTGTAACTACATAAATGGAGGCGTGCATGAAAAATTATGGAAGGAATACAACCATAATTATTATAGAAAGAATAAAAAACGTTAAAATAGGAACATAATTAATTACGTGAGTAATACTAATTAATATAGGAGTATATTAAAGAGAGAGAAACGGGAGGCGTGAAAATTTGCTAATTAATACTTATTTGCTATTTATTAATTAAATATAGTCATAAAATAAAAATTTATGGAAGTATAGCTATATTATTTTAATATAAAATATAGTTTGCCATTTTATGTAGTTTTTCCTATAATTTATTGTCATAAGAATTTTCTGAAAATTAAAAATATATTTTTAATTAATTTTATCATCTCTCATCAATATTATTTTAGTATATTATTTTCCTTAAATTCTCTCATTTTACCTTTTATGCCTATATTTTAAAAAAAAAACATTTTTTCTACTATCCTACAGTAGTTTCATTATTTTTTTTATCTCAATTATTCTCATTTATTGTTGTCATAAATATTTTTCAAAAACTACTTTTTAAAAAAATTTCATCAAATATTATTAATTGATCTTTCCTAAACCCTTCATCTTCTTTCTCTCATATTTCTTTCGTTCATAAAAAAATATAAAACAAATAAAGTTAGTGATAACAGAATAAGACAATCGAAAAAGAAAAATTTGACAGGAAAATGACAATATAAATATAATATTATTATGGAAAGCATAACAATTATTTTCCTATTTAGACACATTTAAATTGAGCAATAAATGAAAACACTTATTATTATTTTTAAAATTATAGAGTAGTTTATTCTTATGCAATTAAATTTAAAACATAGAAGAATCTATATTAGACTAAGGAATGATCTAACAATTATAAGGAAAAAGTCGAAATCAAGTTCTGTAAAAAGATTGTAATTCTTATATACTTATAATAAGTAATTTTTAGAATTAAAAATAAAATAAATGAAAAAGTAAAAGAAAGGGAAAATAAGTAATTTAAGAAAATAATATAAACCACATTAATAATGATATTTAAGGGAAGGAAGTACAAGAATTCAATTGCATTGATGGTGATAAGAAAAAAATATGGTCATCATTCATATTTTATAAAATTTTAAGTTTTTTTAAATTAGAAAAAAGGCTAAAAAAAAAATAAAATTCGAGGAACAATTTTTTTTAAAAGAATAATTTCAATTTTGAGCAATTAATTTAATACAAATGTTTGAATTTTTTTTTGAAAAATTAGTAAAATTATATAAATATGAGATTTTTGTTTATAAAAATATAGTTATCAATGTTGGACTAAGAAATGATCTAAAATTTTTAAGAAAAATGTTAAAATCATATTCCGTAAAAGAATACTGTGATTTTTAAGTAGTTATAATAGTTAGGTTTTACGAATAAACAAATAAATTTTCACGCTTTAGAAATTAAAAAATATACACAAAAACATTAATAGAAGATAATTATGAAATTTTTTTTGATTAAAGACAAAAAATTAAAACAAGATAAAAGAAGAAAAATGTTAGTAGACCAAAGAAGAAAAACTAATGTCCTTAGTAAATTTTAAGGTAAGCTAAATAATTAAAAAAATAAAGTATATATATATATATATATATATATATATATATATATATATATATATATATATATATATATATATATATATATATATATATATATATATATATATATATATATATATATATATATATATATATATATATATTATGACATAAAAAATAAGAAAGGAGTTAGTAGAATACTTATTCTTCTTCTAAATTTAATACTAATTTAGTAAATAGATTGGTTTTTTCTCTGAATAAATCTTCTTACATACAATAAATTTTTGTTCTCAATATAAAAGAAATCAACATTATTTCAAAAAGGTTTCTACTTTAAAGACAATTTATTATTACATAATCCTTTTCTTTTCATCAATATCTATAGAAGATTCATGAGATATCATTTCTTTCTTTTCTTCTTGAAAAAATCACAAGATCTAGAATTTCGCTCGACATCTCAATGACTAAATTCGATATCCGTATATTTATCATCATCGAAGTTTTATCATCAATAATATCTTTAGATCATGAGATACTCTTTTCCCCTTTTCAAGAAATTTGATATCCGTATATTTATCACCACCAATATCTTTAGAAGTTTTATGATCACCAATATCTTTAGATCATGAGATATTTCTCTTCCCCTTTTCAAAAATTTTTATATCTGTATGTTCATCACCATGAATATCTTTAGAAGTTTATCATCACCAATATATTTAGATCTTGAGATACTCTCTCTTTCCCTTTTCTTGAGAATATCAGAAGGCCTAAAAATTTGTTGGACATCTCAATATCAAAATTTGCTACCCATATATTCATCATTAGATGAAGAGAGAAAGTGAAAATTTCCACTATGGTTGATTACAATGTTCAACTTTTTAAAGTTTTAAAGGAGCATGATGTAATGCATTAAATAATTTTTTTATTTTTCAATTTTTTTAGATTACAAATAAAAATAAAATGTCAAAACAATAATTTCAAAACATAAATAGAAATGCTGGCCACAGAGACGCGTCACTTCAGATTCTAAGTTTTTATGCGTATTTTTTTATTTAATTCTTCATTTTAATTCAATGATAAAAGTATATTATATATAGAGTTGGGAGAAAAGACATAAAAGTCTTCATTGAAGTTGTCCCGAATTTTTAAAAAGACACATTAACTTTACAATCGTCCTATTACCCACTAAACAATTTTGAATAAATATAATTACATCTTTTTTTCGTCTATCTAACAAGAGAGTGGTGTGCACTCTCTCAAAGAGAGTGAGCACCCAAAAATAACTAATATAATTTTATTTTTATAAGTATTTTGTTATAAAATATGTTTTCTTTGTTATAAATTCATTGAATGAGTGGATAGTCCATAAAGTTGGTACATGAACAACCATCCATATTCACTAGATTCATGAACCGTTTTGGATAAGAATGTATCTATTTATTATGATACTTAATATGGTGACTTTTGGAGTGATTTCTCACTCTATAAATAGGATTGTTCATTCACTATTGTATGATATAAAAATGAGACTTACATATACTTGAATAAGATGAAAATGACTCTTCTTTTATCTACTTCTCTTGTCTTATTCTATTTATGCTTATATTCTTATAGCTTGATTTTATAACACGTTATCAGCACGAGTCTCTAGCCAATTGAGAGTGAGTTTTAGTTTTTCTTTAACTCATGTTTTGGTTGATCTCGTTATGAAAATCAAGGTATTATTTGCATAAAATCAGGTATGTATTTTCTAAAATATTTTTATGATTTAGAATAAAATAGTATTCAGTTACTAACAATTATCAGGAAGCGAAGACATATACTACTATTGGTTGAATATGACAGGCTATACAAAATTTCTTAAATAGAAGAAGGTATAAAATTTTAATAGCATGAGTTTGAATATTATTTTGATTGTTTTGAAAGACTCAAAGAATAAATCATGTTGTACTTCTGTCTATCATACCATTGGTTAAGGGTATGACGATATATTCAAGTTTCATCGCACCAAAAGGGTAAGACATCAGGTTAAAGTCCGAATGCACCATAATGAAAAATATTTGAGGATAAGACGATAGATTCAAGTTCTATCACACCAAAAGGGTAAGACATCAATTAGAGTTTTGATGCACCGTGATTGGGTCAAGTCCCATAGAATTATGGCGTAACACGCCTTATATGGGTAAGCCATTGAGTTTGAGCCAATGCACCATAGCAATGATAAAATGATGACTAAGAAAAATAATATATTTTTGATGAAATGTCTTGAAATTCATCATATTGAATTTGCTCCATTCCTTGAAAAGAATGTGGTAGCAACATGTGATAACTCTGAAATCCGCCTGTTGACTTGCTCCATTCAATATATGAATGTGGTAGCAGTGAATGATTAGTCTGAAAGATGACAAATAATTAATGATATGAATAAGGGTGTGGAGAGACAAAATTATAATAGTCATCATTGTGGTAATGATTAAAGGAAGAACACTATGAGTTCTTCAAATAGTCCCTCAAAATGTAAAGACAATTTTTATTATCAAAATGGTATGAAAGGTCACTAGACTTGTGAATGTTGTCAACCCAATAATTTGACAAGTTTATAAATCCTCTATCATGATACAAGAAGATAAAGTGATGGTACACTTGATCTTTCAAAGTGATGTTGATGTGTGTCATAGAAATATGATGAATTTAAAGCCATGATAATGTGCTTATAATGCAAATTTATGAAGTACATATAAATAATTAGTCCATTCCTTGAAGAGAATGTGACTTGTGATGAGTATCGTGAATGCTCGGCCATTCTATAAGAGAATGGGTCCAGATGTGATAAAATCATTATAGGTTGGATATATGCCACAACTCACCTCTCTGGAAGGTTTGAGAAAAAATGATATATGCCACTTCTCATCTCTACGGGAGATTTGAGAGGAAATATATTTTATTTGACAGAAATGGCTAATTGTGTTGTACGTTTTATATGTCTCTATGGTATGTTTATTGTGAACTACCGAAAGGGAAAAAGAAAGAAATAGTTCTTGACTATAAGGGTTGTGGTCATTATTGTGTGGCAATTTGTCATTGGTTGTGTACCTATGGTACAACAAAAGTAGAGCAAGAAAGACGTCTTGCTCGTAATGATTTTGACCATGACAATAATAATATAATTTCCTCCTTGAAGAAGATGCTCACCATAGGGATGGTGGCATGCAATATGTGATAGTACACAAAATTAATTGCAAGCTCTAACGAGTTGTGCTATTATCAGAGGAATAATATTGGGGTTGTAGTAAGTCTCAAGAGAAACTTTTTAAGTTTCGGATGAATTGAAAATAAATATTGAGACTATAAATCACTACAACCGAAGAGGGTTATAAATATTTATGTAAAAGATTACCCACTTTTCCTCTTGTTTGTTCCATACAAACATGTACATGCAGATGAAATCACATGTAAAAGTAAATTATAAGTGTACTAAAATAAAGATCAACTGGTATGACTGGTTGACATTCCGATTTAATGTGGTGCAAACGTGATTGAGAATTCAGGTGATTTATATGATGAAGAAATAAAGATTCTTCAAAAATTCTCCTGTGTTGCTTGTTCTCTTGATAAAATGATCATTGTACCAGCTAAGGTTGGGATTGTAATCCCCTAAAATTTTTGGAACATATAAAAGGGTGAATATGGGCACGTTCACCTGTCATGTGGATCATTTGCAACTATATGATTGATGCATCTATGCGATGGTCACATGTATTTTGTTGTCAACTTACAAATTGGTTTTTGTAAGGTTGTTTGCTCGAATTGTTAAAATGAAGAGCATAGTTCCAAACTATGAAATTATATTGAGAATGCTGGTTGATTTAGCAGAAATTGTATGCCTCAAATTATAGATAAATCATGGTTATGAGAAAACTCTCAAATAAGATTTTGTATGAGATAATTTTATTTAACATGTAGCAACACATGTATGAATCAAACCAACAAGGTTTCCCCATTAAAATTAGTTCAGGGTTAGGAACCACATAATTTTCATCTAAAATGTTGAATGTGCGGTTATGATTTTAATTGCTCCACCACGCACAAAGATGAACTTCCAAATATGGTTGGAATGAATGTTAGATTTTCTAACATTAGGGGGAGAGATGATTGACATCTGAAAATTATGTGTGAGGTTAATTATGAATTATCTAGATCCTCGTTCAATAAATATGTGAACTTAAAGTTCAAAGGATAATTCAGTTGCATAATGTTGCAAATCAGGTTCCAGATGAATGCACCGACCCTATGATATAATTCAGCTACAAATGCCCCAATGTGAAGTCCTTGAAGGACAGAGTCTATGATACGTTGGAAGCGTAATATACCAATCGATTTCAAATATAAAAATCCTTGAAGAAGGAAGGAGCAAATGATCAATATGGTCATGATAATGAGGCAAGTGCTATAAAGGAGCACATTGACATAGCACTTCATAAAATCTTGAAAAGGGTTCAGGTATCTAAAATAATGAAAAATGAAGATATCTCGATAAGTTATGTCTTGTTGGAATAAATATCAAATAACCGTCGACGGTATCTTTGATATGAGGTAGCGTTCATTGATATAAATTGTGACGAGGATCTTGAATTAAAATCTGTTATATAGTGTGGACAGATAAATGGTTGGCCAAGTAAAATGCACAATTCAAGTATATTTTGTTTCACTTAGAAAAGTGAAATTTTGGACTGGTAGTCCATAAATCAAGGTATAATGTTAGTGGGGTACAAATAAATTATTATGTGATAGTATAACCGTATGATATCAAATACAGTTTATGCTTTGGGGCATAAATGTTTATCACAAAAATCCTGACATTATTGGAGATTTTTTCTCCTTTGGTGGATGCAATGAGGTTGGTTTTGATCTGGCAACATATGAAAAACTTGAATGCATGTAATGAATAATTGTAATGTTTAGCTAAACAATGAACGTTATATGAAAATCCTTGAAAAAATCGAGGTGTCTGAAGCATATAAGAGTTCAAAAGAAACTTTTTATATAAAGCTTCAAGAGTCCTTATATGGATTGAAATAGTCAAGGAAGAAAGGGTACAATTGTCCATGTATTTTTATGAAAAGGTCTTGGTAAGACAAAATTTTGTCTTGACCTACAGATTGATAATTTGACAAATGAAATATTTTTCTAAACAGTGCATATACACTAAAAAGTTTTGATGCAATTTTATATGGATAAATCGCATTCATTGAGTACCCCAATGATTATGAGATCACTTGACATAAATGATAATTCAGTTTGATCTCAAAAGAAGGATGAAGAGTTTCTTGGTGATGAAACTCTATATCCTGGTGCAATCAGGCACTAGTGCATCTTACTAACAATATTTGACCAGATATTTATTTTGCAGTTAATTTACTAGCAAGATTTAGTTTCTCCCCGATAAAAGGACAACGAAATGGTGTTGAGCACATGATTGAATATCCTCGAAGGACCATAATTATGGGTTTATTCTATTTCGAGGAATTCAAGACAAAATTGATTGTTTATGCAGATGCAGAATATTTATTTGATCTGCATAAAGCACGATCTCAAACACGCTATTTGTTTTCATGTGGAGGCACAATAATATCGTGGCGATCAGTGAAGCAAATGTTTCTATGCCGAGATAAAAGTCCTCCATGAAGCAAGTCGAAAGAGCGTCTTGTTGAGATAAATGACACACCATATTCAAGAAATGTGTGATTTTTCTTTGAAAAGAATATACCAACCACAATGTACGAAGATTGGAGACATCATCACAAGAAATTAAGTGATATTTTAATCATGGAGAGTATAATACGCGTTGCACTCTTTTTCCCTTGACCGAGGTTTTCTCCCACTAGGTTTTCCTGGCAAGGTTTTTTAATGAGGCAACAAATAGTGCGTATCAAAAGATATGTGTACTCTTTTTCCTTCTCTAGAATTTTTTCCCACAGGGTTTTTCTAGTAAGGTTTTAACGAGGCACATTATCTATGGACACCCAAGGGGGAGTGCTATAAATTCATTCAATGAGTGGATAGTCCATAAGGTTGGTACATGAACAACCATCCATATTCACTAGATTCATGAACCGTATAGGATAAGAATGTATCTATTTATTATGATACTTAATATGGTGACTTTTGGAGTGATTTCTCACTCTATAAATAGGATTGTTGATATACCGTGGTTTCACGGTATAATTAATACTTTTTCCTTAAGTTTAGTGTGTCCGAAAGCCTTTTTGTGCTAATTTTGATATAAGTTTCTCTTTGTTTTGCAGGAAATCTGTCCAGAGCTGAATGCGGAGATTTTGAGCGAAAAAATGCAGAAGAGACCACCTACGGAGCTTATGACGGTCCGTCGTGCCTGTGACGGTCCGTAGGTGGCAGCGTAGTGCAGCTGCTGAAGGAAGATGGGGAAGTCTGACCAAGTGTGGGATTACGAAGCTTGTGACGGTCCGTCATGGCCATGACGGTCCGTCCTGCAGGTTCATCGTGAAGATCAGAGAAGTGATCCCAGTACCCAGATTCCAAGAGTTGAAGTATTTTGAAACGAAGACCCCCAACGGACCGTCGTGCCTATGACGGCCCGTCACACTTGCCGTCGAGGGGAATAAGAGAGCAGCAGAAGAAATTGCTAAGTATGGGACGACGGAGTCCATGACGGTCCATCGCGACCACGACGGTCCGTCGCGTGGTCCGTCGACCCAGCCGCGTTTTGGCAGATTTCCAGCAATTAGAATCCTTGTTTACTTAGGTTTTTATTTTTTATAAATAGTTCGAAAAACCTCATTTTTGAGGTTAGACTCTTAGATTATTAAATTCCTTATAGTTAGACTCTGTGAGATTAGACTTTGTGTAATAGTGTTTGATTTTTGGAGATTCTTACAAGTGATTTTTGGTGATTAATCAAGCAAATTTTCGGACTTTATTCTTTCTCATTGAAGTAAGTACATGAATTCTGATTTAACATATTTGAATATTGTGTTTATGGCTATGAGTAACTAAACTCCATAACTAGGGTTGTGGGAACCATAGGCAAATAATGAGATAAACCCTAGCTAAAATAACAATTCTAGAATAGTGTCTTGCATGTATTAATAATTCTTTCGCTTAGAAGTCTTTTTAACGGATGATCAACGTTAGAACTCCCCTTAATGCTACTTGCCGGACCAAGGAGGTAGATAATAGGAAAAGAATTATTAACATGGATTTAGTGTATACTATCTAATAGGCTAGTATTGATTGGTACGAGGTAATAACTTAGTCAAATATTAAATACGATGCTTAATATGAGGTAAAGATAAGGGTTAGGAAAGCAACACACGTAGCCGGACCAAGGTGCGGAGTGAGATTTTCTAGATGCCGGACCAAGGATTTAGAAATACATAACTTATCACTTTGCATGCAAGATACTAGGAAAGAATTGTTATAGTTAGAATTATCAAGTTATTAACCTTTGGGGAACACGTAAACCCTAGTTACTTTGATTAATTGATTAAAACCCAATATTAAAAGCTGTCAAGTGTCTCTTTCAATTTCGTTAGTTATTTTTACTCATTAGGAAATACAAACCCCCCTTTTTATGCTTTTACTTTCTACGGAAACTATCAACCAAACAATAGTAATAACAAGTTGAAGTTAAGTCTAGACTATTTTCCTCGTGGGAACGATCCCAACCTCACTAGTTGGGTTATTTACTTGACGCGACCGCTTTACTTCTCATTTGAGAAGTAAGTTTGAGCGTATCAAATTTCGGCACCGCTGCCGGGGAATTTAGCTTTTAGATTAACTTGAACTTATTACTATAGTTTAAGTGATATTTTCTTGATTTTACTTTGTTTTATTGTTTTTGATTTCTTTTCAGAATAATTCTCCTTGTATGCCAAATACACGGAGAGGCCGAGAACCCTTGTTTCCCTACGATCACGAGCTAGAGCGTACACTGCGTAATATGAATCGAAACTTGGGAATAAATGATGAGGATCCAAACCAGAACATCCCAGATCCAGTGGATGTTCATGGTCAGATGTTACCCGACGCTCCGGGTGAACATCAACAGAGGGGACAAAATCCCGCTCCACGGCCCC
Organism: Solanum chilense; assembly: GCA_032847665.1. Classification (NCBI taxonomy): domain Eukaryota; kingdom Viridiplantae; phylum Streptophyta; class Magnoliopsida; order Solanales; family Solanaceae; genus Solanum; species Solanum chilense. Next base: position 13,395,629 of record CM064965.1, read on the forward strand.
AAGCATACTACAGAGGGTATGATAACATCGCAGACTCGGATGGGCCACTTGTCTTGCCCCCTCTACCCACAGGCCACACTTTTGTGGTGACTAGTAGCCTGATGCAAATGCTCACTGCCAGAGGTTTGTTTTCAGGGCTACCTTCTGAGGATCCACATGCCCATATAGCTAAAGTAAGGGCAGTGTGTAAAAGTTGTGTGGGGAGGCCTGATTTGGATCTAGATGTAATAGGTCTCAGAGTGTTTCCTCTCTCACTGACGGGAGAGGCTGCTATGTGGTTCACTGCGATCCCATACAACTCCATCTTCACTTGGAACCAACTACGGGATGTCTTCTTAGCACGCTACTATCCGGTCTCCAAGAAATTAAACAACAAAGACAGGGTGAACAACTTTGTGGCACTACCAGGAGAGTCAGTTAGTAGTTCTTGGGATAGATTCACCTCATTCTTGAGAAGTGTTCCAAATCACCGTATTGATGATGAGTCACTGAAGGAATACTTCTATCGGGGACAGGATGACAACAATAAAGCGGTGTTGGACACTATAGCAGGTGGATCTTATGGAGAATGCCCTTATGCTGAGATTGCTGACAAATTAGAGAAAATCTCCCGTAACAACAAAGCTTGGAGTACTAGGAAGTCTGATACAGGGAGAAACACCTTCGCAGTGCAGTCCACTCACAACCCAGCCACAAATGATATTCGTGAAGAAATGGCTCAGATGAGAACGGAGCTTGGGTTGGTACTAAAACATGTCACTGGGGGTGCAGAAAAGATAAATGCAGTCAACTACTTGGCTAAACCACCACCTCCAAACGATGAGTGTTATTATGAGGAGGATTCCTATGCAGTAAATGAACAGATGGGGGGTTTCCGACCAAGTGCCCAAGGCTCTAATCAGGAAAATTGGCACCAAGGTCAAGGGAACCAAGGTCGGAACTATGGTAACTACAATCGTGAGGGTCATTATGTCCGAGATGGAAACTACAATCGCGACAACAACTTCAACAGGGGTAGCTATGGTAACAGAAACGACAGGAATGGACCCTATGTTCCTCCTCAAAATCGTGAAGTTACTCCTAGGGATGGTGGAGGTAGTATGTCGCGAGTTGAGGATATGTTGCATAAAATGATGAGGAGGTTCGATGCTAGTGATGAGCACAATAAAGAGTTGAGGAATGATTTAGCGGGTATTGGGCAAAAAGTTGATACACATGCAATATCGATTAAGCAACTTGAGTTACAATTGGCCCAATTATCTGCAACTGTGAACACACGGCAACCGGGCACTCTTCCTAGCAACACTGTCCAAAATCCGAAAAATGATGGACATTGTATGGCAATTACTACTCGCGGTGGCAAGCAAACCATTGACCCACCTATGCCATCTAATGAGAATAAGGTGACAAAAGATACTGATAAAGTGGTAGATGTTGATGCTGAATTAGAGGATGAGACTGAGAAAGATGCTGAAGTGCCCAAAAAGGTAATTCCTATGCCTAGGCCACCACCCCCATTTCCTCAAAGATTAGTGAAAAAGACCGAGGATGGCAAATATCGGCGTTTTATAACAATGTTGAAGTAACTTTCTATCAATGTCCCTTTGGTAGAAGCTTTAGAACAAATGCCCGGTTACGCCAAGTTTATGAAAGATCTGGTCACAAAGAAAAGATCGGTTACTTTTGAGGATGATGATAGAATGCAGCATTGTAGTGCTATTGCTACAAGATCTCTGGTCCAAAAGAAAGAAGATCCGGGTGCGTTCACTATTCCTTGTACAATTGGGCTATTACATTTTGCGAAAGCATTATGTGATCTGGGGGCAAGCATAAATCTCATGCCCCTCTCGATTTACAAGAAGTTGGGTTTGGGTGACCCAAAACCCACTGCGATGCGGCTACTGATGGCCGATCGAACAGTAAAACGGCCTATAGGGATACTCCACGATGTGTTAGTAAAAGTGGAGTCGTTCATATTTCCAGCAGATTTTGTTATTCTTGATTGCGAAGTCGATTTTGAAGTGCCCATTATTCTTGGGAGGCCATTCCTTGCTACGGGAAGAGCCTTAGTAGACATAGTAAAGGGGAAGATGAAATTTCGGTTGAACAATGAGGAAGTGACCTTTAATATTTGTAGGTCCATGAGGCAGTGTGGTGAGCTCCAATCGGCATCTGCTATATCCTACAACATGGGTGAGACATTTGAGACACAAATAGAAGAACGTCTAGGGGTCGAAGCATTAGCGGCAGTGATAATGAACTTTGATAGCGATTGCATTGAAGAGTATGAGTCATTAGTCGCTGCTCTTGACCGAGGTGATGTTCGGTTTAAACCAAAGAAACTTGAGCTTGATATGAAGAATCGCGAGTCACCACCCGCGAAACCATCTATAGAGGAAGCTCCAAAATTAGAACTAAAAGCTCTCCCACCTCATCTCAGGTATGAATTCTTAGGAAAGGGTGACACTTTTCCGGTAATCATTGCATCAGACTTGGATGCACAACAGGTTCTGAGTTTGGTGACAGTACTAAAAAGGTTCAAACGAGCTATTGGGTGGACTATTGCGGATATTATTGGGATCCCTCCCGGTATTTGCTCTCATAAAATCCAACTCATGCCTGATCATAAGCCGAGCGTTGAGCACCACAGACGCTTGAACCCTCCTATGCAAGAGGTTGTGAAGAAGGAAATCATCAAGTGGTTGGATGCCGGAGTAATATATCCAATCGCTGATAGTAGTTGGGTATGCCCGGTTCAGTGTGTACCTAAGAAAGGGGGAATGACTGTGGTCCCCAACGAAAAGAATGAACTTGTTCCAATGAGACCGGTTACTGGATGGAGGGTGTGTATGGATTACCGTAAGCTGAACTCATGGACTGAAAAAGACCATTTTCCTATGCCCTTCATGGATCAGATGTTGGATAGACTTGCCGGAAAAGGGTGGTATTATTTTCTTGATGGGTATTCGGGGTATAATCAGATTTCTATTGCACCAGAAGATCAAGAGAAAACCACTTTCACTTGTCCGTATGGGACCTTTGCGTTCAGAAGAATGCCGTTTGGGTTGTGCAATGCACCCGCATCCTTTCAGTGATGTATGATGTCAATATTTTCTGACATGGTGGAGGATACTATAAAAGTTTTTATGGATGATTTTTTCTGTGGTTGGTGATTCATTCGAGCGGTGTTTGGCCAATTTATCTGAGGTCCTTAAGAGATGTGAAGACTGCAATTTAGTACTAAACTGGGAAAAGTGTCATTTCATGGTGAAAGAGGGTATTGTGTTGGGTCATCGCATTTCAGAAAAGGGCATAGAGATTTATCGAGCTAAAGTTGAGGTAATCGAGAGACTTCCCCCGCCGATCTCTGTGAAAGGTGTGAGAAACTTTCTTGGGCATGCAGGTTTTTACCGGAGATTCATCAAAGACTTTTCAAAGATTGCACACCCATTGTGTAAATTGCTGGAGAAAGAATGTAAATTTTGTTTTGATGAATCCTGTCTTAAAGCATTCGGTGAGCTAAAAGAAAAGTTAGTGTCTGCACCTATCATTATTTCTCCGTATTGGAACAGTCCATTTGAGGTAATGTGCGATGCTAGTGGGGTGGCTCTTGGTGTAGTATTGGGACAGAGAAGAAACAAAATCCTTCACCCAATTTACTATGCTAGTAAAGCCCTAAATGAAGCCCAGAAGAACTACACAGTGACTGAGCAAGAACTCCTTGTAGTAGTCTTTGCTTTTGAGAAATTTCGCTCCTATTTGCTAGGTACTAGAGTTATAGTGCATACTGACCATTCAGCATTGAGATATTTGATGGCGAAGAAGGATGCGAAACCTGGGCTGATTCGTTGGGTATTACTGCTGCAAGAATTTGACTTTGAAGTGCTGGATAGAAAAGGGACTGAAAATCAAGTTGCTGATCATTTGTCTCGTCTAGAGGATGAAGCTATGAGAGAGTTAGGGGATAAGACTGACATTGATGATACTTTCCCAGATGAACATATATTGGCTGCTTCACAAGACTTGATTCCATGGTTTGCAGATTTTGCGAACTATCTGGCTAGTGATATTGTTCCATCAGACTTGTCCTTCAATCAAAGGAAAAAGTTCATGTACGATGTGAAGAAGTTCTTTTGGGATGAACCATACTTGTATAGGAGTTGTGTCGACGGGCTTATTCGGCGTTGTGTGCCAGAATGTGAAATGTTGAGTGTGTTGGAGGCATGCCATTCTTCACCTGTTGGCGGACATCACAGTGGTATCCGAACCGCTAACAAGATATTGCAATGTGGTTACTATTGGCAAACTCTTCATCAAGATGCTCTTGGGTTTGCTAAAGCATGTGATAAATGTCAACGAGATGGTGGTATTTCAAGAAAGCAAGAGCTCCCTCTAAACCCCATTCTTGTGATTGAGTTATTTGATGTTTGGGGTATTGACTTTATGGGCCCTTTCGTGAGTTCTCATGGGATGAAGTAAATTCTAGTAGCAGTTGATTATGTATCTAAATGGGTCGAAGCCATATCCCTCGCAAACAATGAAGGGAAGAGTGTCACTGCATTCTTGAAAAAGAATATATTCTCCCGTTTTGGCACCCCAAGGGTCATTATTAGTGATGGGGGCTCCCACTTCTGCAACAGATTGTTCAAGGGGTTATTGGAGAAATACGGGGTTCGCCATAATGTGGCCACTCCTTACCACCCTCAAACTAGTGGGCAAGTTGAAGTATCGAATCGGGAGATTAAACAGATATTGTCCAAAACAGTGAATGCTAGTAGAACGGATTGGTCAAGGAGGCTTGATGATGCTCTTTGGGCCTACCGGACAGCATATAAGACTCCCATAGGTATGTCTCCATACCAACTTGTATATGGGAAAGCTTGTCATCTTCCGGTTGAGTTAGAGGATAAAGCCATGTGGGCTATGAAGAAGTTAAAAATGGATTGGAGCGAAGCTGCAGAGCAACGGTTAAATGGGTTGAATGAACTTGATGAATTTCTCTTGAAAGCCTATGAAAGCTCAGCCCTATACAAAGAAAAGATGAAGAAGTATCATGACAACAAAATTGAAAAACGAGAGTTCATAGTCGGGGATTTGGTGCTTTTATTCAATTCCAGATTGCGCTTGTTTCCAGGCAAACTCAAGTCCAAATGGACTGGTCCTTACACGGTTACCTAACTATTCCCTCATGGAGCAGTTGAGTTGGAAACTAAGGAGGGTGTGCGGTTCAAGGTGAATGGACAGCGCATAAAAATCTATCTTGGGCATGCTGAATCGGCAAATGAAGTAATCGAGGCATACCATCTTGATGAAGTCTGAGTAATCTAGTGGCCCCAGTCGTGCCGCGACATTAAATCAGGTGCTTGTTGGGAGGCAACCCAATACTTATCGTCTTTTTAATAATGGGAGCATTTTTCTATTAATGGGTTTTAAATTTGCAGGCACATCACTAGGAAATTCTGTAGAAAACTACTCTGCAGCAGCCACTGACGGATACATCGACGGACCGTTGCACATGCGACGGACCGTCGTATGCATCCGTTGTCCAGGTACGTTTTTCTGCTACGTTGAAATTAGGGCACACACGACGGAACCCACTACGGGTCATCACATCTGCGATGGACCGTCGTCAGGGAACCGTCGTGTGATTAATGAATTCTACCCGACCCGACCCGGCTGGACCCTTTTCAAAATCTGACCGTTTATACTCCCCACCCCTCCATATTTCCCCCATTACTTCCTTATTCCTCTCATCTCCCCTCTCTTTTCAACTTCCACACTTCCCCCCACTGATCATTGCCCCCAAAATCTTCCTAAGCCTTATAATTATCATCTACTAGTCGGTGCTGCTGCTGTAGGTGTCTACCTTGCCAACTGAATCTTTCTCCATTTGCTTTTTCTACATTTCCAAGGTATGTGTCTCTAAATTTATACTCATTTATCTTGTATTTTTGTTTATTAGTTAGTATTAGCTTAATTCTTAGTCGTATCTTGTTTCCTTTATATGATGATGTCTCAACCTAGGCTCAAAATGTTTGAATTTGCCATGTTAACAACCCTAGACCTAGGTGATTTCGCATTAATAGTTTCCTAGGTAGTTGGGATAGACACATATAGGTCCACAACACTACAAGACCATGTGGGTTCATCGGGGTTGCTTAGGGTACCTACAGTTCTGTCTCTGTCATTCAGAACGAGACCCTGATGACGGTCCGTCGTAGCCACGACGGACCGTCGTAGGGTCCGTTGCACAAGCCCTAGCACCCCTATCCTACTGGACACATGTGACGGATCGTCGTCCTCGCGACGGTCCATCCTGCATGACCGTCGTACCAGTCATAGACCCCTCTCCCAAGGGTCTCCATTTTTTTCCCAAGTATCCTTCAACGGTCACTTGTGACAGACCGTCTAACCCACGACGGTCCGTCCTGCATGACCGTCATACCGGTCAGAGACCCCTCTCCCAAGGGTCTCCATTTTTTTCCAAGTATCCTTCAACGGACACTTGTGACGGACCGTCTTACCCATGACGGTCCGTCCTGCATGACCGTCGTACCGGTCAGAGACCCCTCTCCCAAGGGTCTCCATTTTTTTTCCAAGTATCCTTCAACGGTCACTTGTGACGGACCGTCTAATCCACGACGGTCCGTCCTGCATGACCGTCATACCGGTCAGAGACCCCTCTCCCTAGGGTCTCCATTTATTTCCAAGTATCCTTCAACGGACACTTGTGACGGACCGTCTTACCCACGAAGGTCCATCCTGCATGACCGTCATACCGGTCAGAGACCCCTCTCCCAAGGGTCTCCATTTTTTTCCAAGTATCCTTCAACGGACACTTGTGACGGATCGTCTTACCCACGATGGTCCGTCCGGCATGACCGTCGTACCGGTCAGAGACCCCTCTCCCAAGGGTCTCCATTTTTTTCCAAGTATCCTTCAACAGTCACTTGTGACGGACCGTCTAACCCACGACGGTCTGTCCTGTATGACCGTCATACCGGTCAGAGACCCCTCTCCCAAGGGTCTCCATTTTTTTCCAAGTATCCTTCAACGGATACTTGTGACGGACCGTCTTACCCACGACAGTCCGTCCTGCATGACCGTCATACCGGTCAGAGACCCCTCTCCCAAGGGTCTCCATTTTTTCCAAGTATCCTTCAACGGACACTTGTGACGGACCGTCTTACCCACGACGGTCCGTCCTGCCTGACCGTCATACCGGTCAGAGACCTCTCTCCTAAGGGTCTCCATTTTTTTCCTAAGTGTCCTACGACGGACACTTGTGACGGACCGTCGTACCCACGACGGTCCGTCATGCATAACCGTCATACCGGTCAGAGACCCCTCTGCTAAGGGTCTCCCAACATTTTCTAAGTGTCCTACGACGGACTCTTACGACGGACCATCGTACCAACGACGGTCCGTCCTGCTCGACCGTCATGATGGTCAGAGACCCCTCTTTCAAGGTTCTTTATATATACATAGCAACATGACGGACCTCATGACAGTCCGTCATAGCCACGACGAGCCGTCATCTGGCCCGTCGTGTGATACAGTTTCAATATCACTAACACACTATTTTCAATGTTTTATGTCGTATGGGCTTGCCTGTCTTGTTTGCCACTACTTATACTAATATTGATCCTTTACAGGTACTATCTACTATGGCACCCAAGCAAGACCGCACCTACGCACGCGAGCGATCTAAGTCTGTCGCTCCATCTGCACGCTTGATCATCGGCTCTGATGATGAGCGGGACCCTGAATATGTGCCCCCAGGCACTTCCGCACCTTCCCGTGCTGCACGTGCCCCCAGAGCCACACCCAAGACAGTGGCGTCCGGCGTAGTCACTGCCTCCCAGTCTGATGAGGAGCGCACACTGACCGGCACACCCTCTGGGTCAGCCACAAATGCGGAAAGAGCGTCTGGCTCCTTAGGAGTATCATGGTCCGAGGAAGCTTCAGACTCTGCTGAGGTTCCCGCACCCGCCACTGCTGCAGCGTCGGCCTCGTCTGATGAGGCTGACTGTTCAGACTCTACATCCGGTACACCAGCCCAGGTCCCCACCCCACCCTCTGATCAACCAAACCGGTGGTGTGTCGAAGGCCAGTTTTAAGTTTACTCCAACGCCAAATTCCTGACTGATAAAGGAGTAATGACTCGGACACTCACCTTGGAGCGGCGGGTACTTACCAGGAGTCTCCCATCGATGCCGGAGATCCACAACCTATTCACCTGGCATCGCTTAGAGTGGACAGCCCGTCCATTGGGACGATACAGTGAGGAAGTGGTCCGAGAGTTCTACGCATCCTACGTAGCGACTCTCCGATCACAGATCGATAGGCGGGCTTCTCACGCTAAACAGGCCCCACTGGAGCAGGTTCGAGTCCGGGGCGTGCAGGTTGACATTTCCCTGCCAGCTATCCGCCGGTTCCTATATGGCGAGAGTGCAGATGCTACACGGACCCCCATCACTGCCGAGTTTGACTACCGCTGGCAGATAGTAAAGGATGGACAATTCTTGCGCGAGAAGGCATTGAGAGAGACCACCAAGAGGTGGATGGCCCTGCACCTATCGGTCGACGGAGAGGGTGCCGATTGGGTCACTGAGCCGAAGGGGGCCATCAAGAAGGCCAACCTCACGTTCATCGCGAAGTTCTTGTGGCTGCTCGTCCGTCACTGCCTTTCCCCCACAGCTGTTGATAACATCGTCACCTGGGATCGAGCAGTGTTGATGGCGGCGATGATAGCCGGCTTCGAGGTAGACTTCGCATGGCTTCTCCAGGCAGTCATGCACGAGAGGGCATTCAAGGTCACTACTACCTATCCCTTCCCGTGTATGATCTTTGCCCTTTGTAGGTCTGCAGGTGTGCCCATATGGCACATAGATCAGTTGAAGACCCCGCAGAGCACCATTGACGTAGGCCTCATCAGAGACGAGGCCAATGAGTTGGCACAACGCAGAGGGCCCCGTCCAGAGCTGCCCCCTCTTGATGATGATCTTATGGATACGGTTGCCCAGGCTCGCACATCTACACAGGCATCCACTTACACTACCCCAGTCGAGTCTATCCCGGGTAGTAGCACAGCCCCGAGCTCCTCTCACACAGCCCCTCTACCGTTGCTGGCCCCGCTCGCTGGGGTCCAAAAATTGGAGGCACAAATGGCCACTCTTCTGCATCATATCCAGCCGTGGATGGAGAAGTCTATTACTGAGTCGGAAACGCGTACAGAGAGGATGATGCAGCGGATGATTGCTGAGGTTAACCAGCGCATAGATGCCTTTGAGTTGAGAGTGTTAGCTTGACCAGCCCCTCCGGTAGATGTGTCGACTCTTCAGGCTGCTGTCGACAGTCTTCGTGCAGACATCGCCACGATACTAGCGGTGAGGGTGCCGGATTCTGAGGCCCCTTCTGTCGAGCCTGCTGAGGACACAGTATTGGCGGCACTGTTTACTACTTCTGACATTCCACCACCTCCCCCTCCAGAGAGTGCCAAGAGGCGTAGGGATCGAGAAGAGGATGAGGCGCGAGCAAGGAAGAAGGAGCGCCGAGAGATGGAGGCTGCGAGGAGAGCCTCACTTGCTGAGGCGGATGCACACCAAATCAGAGCATCGCAGATAGAGGCTGGGGCGTCTAGCTCCCGCACTGTAGACACAGCAGGAGGCACTACTGATAATGCGGTTGCTGTTGAGGACACCACTGAGGGTGTCCAGATTGCAGAGGACGTGGGTTCTGGGAAACCGGACCCACTAGCTTGTTGATCGACGGCGCTATGCGCCACAAGTTTGCTTTACCTACCACTCTAATATTTAGATTTTTTATGCATTGGGGACAATTGCATGCTTTTTTGTTGGGAGTGGGGTAAATGGAAAGTGAGTGTTAGGGTGAAGTCTGAGTAGCCCAACTCACTATCCTCTTTTGGGGTTTTCTTGCCTGTGTTCTTTTTCCCCAAAAGACTGATTACTTTTTCTGTTGAACCGGCACGTTACATCTTTTGTACATAGGTTAACTCTGGAGCATGATGGCTAAAATGATATCCTGATAAAACTAGAAAATGTTGCAAGACTAGGCGTAGTAACTGATAATTGTGTGGCTCTAAACATGAAATAGAGTTACACCATTGCATTACCCTAACTCTTCAAGTCGAACTAGGTGTCTGATAATCTGGTATAGTGATGAGATGTCAAGTGAGTGTGAGAAAATTTGAATAGTCCACTATTGGTACTAAGCTAGAACTTGCCTGGTTAGTCCTGCTAAAAGTAAGTTGTAACAGACAATTAGGAAAGGATCATAGGCCCTTATTCAAAATAGCCCATTTCTAGCCTAAATAAAAGAAACCAAATGAAAGTTATACTTCTTTGATCCAAATAATTTGAGCTTAAAATTAGACCTTTCTTTTTCACCCCAACTGATCTTTTCTGGGAACAATATGTTGGCCCTAGTCCCTCCTTGGACATGTGCACCTCAGCTTATGCCAAAAGCATAAGTTGAGGGTGGCTAATGCATAGACAACCTTCGTTATGGCCCTGACCCAACTTTGGGTATTGTGTACCTTGACTCATGGCAAAGCCATGAGTTGAGGGTGGCTGTTTTGAGGAATGCTCTGGAAAGTGGGGTTGAAAGAACAAAGAGAGAGAAAGAACAAAAGTAAAGTGACTCAAGAACTCGTTGAAANTTAGAGTATAATGGTCCTGCCATTTTTCCTAAATCTTTAATAAAAGGTCTTGCATAATTAATTATACCTAGGAATTTTTGTAAATCTTTTAAATTATTTAATTTATCTGGCATGTCTAGAGCTTTTTCAGCTATATGAGGTTGTAGTTTAACCTTTCCTTCTCCTAAAGTAATTCCTAAAAAGTTTATATAGTTTTTACATAATTCTATTTTTTTTTGCTAATTATTATTCCATTACTAACAAATAGCCTAAAAACTGTTTTTAAATGTCCTAAGTGTTTTTTTATATCTTTACTAAATACTAAAATATCATCTACATATACAAAAACAATTTTTTTATATTCTCCAAATATTTGATCCATTTTTCTTTGGAAGATTGGAGGTGCGGTTTTTAACCCAAATGACATAACTAACCATTCAAAATGTCCTTAAGGACAGGTAAAGATATACAAATCTTCCAACAAAATCAATTAAATTTATTGAACCCAAAAGTTTTATATAATACAAATTCAAAATCTCAACTATATAGACATTATAGAGAAGAACAATTATCAGTATTAGGAAAAAAATTCTGTATTTGTACCACTCATAAGCTCTGAATCTGTAAAAGAAATAAAACATGCTAAAAAAGACTTAATGCATATAGGATTAATAGTTATAGGAATTAAAGGATTAACTAGAAAAAACTTAGGAACAAAGACATTAATTACAATATATGATAATAGATGGTCAGACATAAAAAAGGTAATTATAGGATTAACCGAAGTAGATATGACTAATAATGGAGGAATTTTCTACATAAGTCCAGATTTTATGATGAATTTAAATGAATTTGGAACCCAAATAAGAATAGGAATACAAACTAAAGGATATGAAGAAATGCATAGTGGAAAGAATTTATTAATGTGTGTAGGATTTTTAGGAAAAATGACAGATAATAGTAACACCAGATTTAAATTACAAATAAAAGACGTAGTAGAAGAAATGGGAAATAAAGGGATAAAATTAATGAAACCTATAAAAATAAATCCTAAAGAATATGTAGGATTAGAATGGAAATTAGGAGATTTTAAAGAAAAAGAAGCATTAATGCCAGATGCTCATTCAATATATACAAATTCTAAAGGAGAACCTTCAATTAGATTTACATATTACAATTACGAAGCTCAAAAAGACTTTGAATAAGAAAGTGTTGTAGAAGACATGCCTTTAGAAGGAATGAATATAGAAATAATATTAGAAAAAGATTTTGCAGTAGATTTGACTATAAAAAAGCTAAAGAAATAAGTAAAAACAATAAGAATAGATTATTTACATGCAAAGGATGTAAATTAAAAGACTTAAATTTAGAACAAACAATATCTCATTTTAAAATATGTGAACAAAGAACCGATAATAAAGGATATAGATTAGAAAAGAGTTTACAAGATAAATTAGAAAAAGGTAATAATATAATGACAGAAATACAAGATGATGATAGTGAAATATCTGAGTTATAATCTATACTAAGTCAAAAAGAATTAATGGAAACAGCAAGTTCTAGTAGTCAGTTCAAAAGAACAAATGAACAAGGATATACTGCAGACAATAGCACATGAAATATACCACGTAGAAGAGTATATAGACAAAGAGATATTCCAATAACAAAAGTTAAACCTATGGGAAAAAGAATGCCTATAGAAGAATCAATAATACTCCAAGAAGGAGGAACTAAAGGAAAAATTTTAAATATAGTGGCACATGATCCACAAAGATGAAATTCAGTAATAGACTTATGGAAAGGAATAGTAGTAGGAGATTTTATAAAAAAATATACAGAAACTGATGCTAAAACAATGTATAAATACTTAGAAACATTCCTACGAGAATCAACCAAAGCTCTATGGGAAGCTTATAAAGTAGAATTCCTATCAGAATTTCAGTATTTAGTATCATTAGGACCAAACCCATATAATTTTACAAATAAAATACATACATTAATAACAGGAGAAGACCCAAATAGTGGATTAGTAGCCTTACAACGAAATGCAGTAATAAAACTAGAACAATTAAGTATAAGTAATTGGTATTATATAAAGAAATTTTTAAATGATTATTTCTATTATTGTACAATTAGTGGAAATGCCTTTGACCAAGATTTAGGTAAAAAATTATTTAACAAACTACCAAGAGCTTTGGAAGAGAAATAGAAGAAAGATGGATTAAAAGAGAAGGAGTAGCACAAAACCCTCAAGAAAAGTGGTCAATAGGACATAGAATACAACATATAATGAAAATATTACAAGAAAAATGTACTAATTTACAAATACATAAACAATTAAAGCAAAATGAAATGAAAAACTGTAAAGATATAATATATACAACCCAAAATTATGATAAAAATCAATATAAAAAGAAAAAGTATAAGAAATGTAACCCGCAAAACAATAAGATATAATAAAAAACGATATCTTCTTAGAAAATCTTCAGCAAGGAAACCATATTTGAATAGGGATAGACATGTTAGAAAATATAGAACAGATAGAAATTATAAAATAAGTTAGAATGTTTTACATGTGGAAGTATAGAACATCTAGCAAATACTTGTCCTAAAAGATATAATGCTAAGACTAGAAACGATCAATTAGTAGAAGAATTTAACGAAGCATTATTAAATGTAGATGAATCTATGTCAGATAATGAAAGCATCTACTCTATAGTAAGTATTGATATAGATGAGAATAACAAAGAAGAAGATTCTTCCAATTCAGAAGGAGAAGAATTAATTAATGAAATAGAAATAGAAATAGAAAATTTAAATATAGATGACTTAAAATTTAATTTTATGAATATAGAAGCAAAAGTTAAAGAATTAGAAGAAAGAATAGTAAGATTAGAAAAAGGAAAGAATGTTGAACAAGAACTACCAGTAGATAATCAAGAACTAATGAATGAAGAATCTAATACTTTAATATGTAATGAAGATAAAAATATAAATACCGTTAAAATATTAGCAAAACTTCAAATTGAAAAATATGAAATAGAGACTTTAGCATGAATAGATTCAGGATGTACCAAAAGTGTTTTAAATAAAAAAATTGTACCTCCAGAATTAATAAAAACTTTAGAAAAACCACTTGCAGCTATGCAAATGGATGGAACACATAATATATATAGATACTACATAGATAAAGCACAAATAAGTTTTTTAAATACTTGTTCAAAATTCTATAAACCTACCTGTAAGATGGATAAGATATGGGTAAGAGATTTAGATATAAGAGTAGATTTTGTGTTAGGATTAGATTTCATACTATACAATAAAGGAGGAACTTTAATAACAAAAGATGGGATACTTTTTATGAAAAACATTACTTATACTTCTGTCTTAACTGATAAAATTAATACTAAAATAAGACATAAAGAAAAATGTTGTGAGAATTGTGAAAATAACACACAATGTACTAAAACAGAATGCAATACATTTTATGAGAATATACTAGAGATAGATAAAGAAGATGAAATAGTTAATAAAAACTATGTTGTAATAGAAATTGAAACAGAATTATATAATTTTAAGACAGGAATTCAGCAAATAGGACAAATAAAGAACCAACGAGATCTTGATAATATAGTAAAATTTTTAGATCAGAATAGAAATAATAGGAGAAAAACCGTTAAAACATTGGGAGAATAATCACATAGTATGCAAGTTAGATATAATAAACCCAGAATATATAATAAAAAAAGCCTCAATAGAAGCTACAAATCAAGATCAAGAAGATTTTAAAATACAAATAAAAGAACTATTAGAATTAGGAGTAATAAGAAGATCTACTTCAAAACATAGATCTGCAACATTTATGGGGTAAGAAATCATAGTGAAATAGTTAGAGAAAAAGCTAGAATGGTTATAAATTACAAAGACTAAATGATAATACTAGAACAGACAGTTATAAATTACCAGACAAAACAGAATTAATAAATAGAATCCAAGGAAAAATAATTTTTAGCAAATTTGATTGTAAGTCAGGATATTGGCAGATAAAAATGCATCCACATAGTATACAATGGACAACTTTTACCTGTCCTGAAGGACATTTTGAATGGTTAGTTATGCCATTTGGGTTAAAAACCGCACCTCCAATCTTTCAAAGAAAAATGGATCAAATATTTGGAGAATATAAAAAATTTGTTTTAGTATATGTAGATGATATTTTAGTATTTAGTAAAGATATGAAAGAACACTTAGGACATTTACAAACAGTTTTTAGGCTATTTGTTAGTAATGGAATAATAATTAGCAAAAAGAAAATAAAATTATGTAAAAACTATATAAACTTTTTAGGAATTAATTTAGGAGAAGGAAAGGTTAAACTACAACCTCATATAGCTAAAAAAGCTCTAGACATGCCAGATAAATTAAATAATTTAAAAGATTTACAAAAATTCCTAGGTATAATTAATTATGCAAGACCTTTTATTAAAGATTTAGAAAAAATGGCAGGACCATTATACTCTAAGACAGGAACTAAGGGACAAAGAAATTTTAATATTGAAGACATAAAATTAGTACAAAAAATAAAAGAAAAAATAAAAAATATTCCCGATCTTAATATGCCATTAGAATCAGACTATTTAATAATAGAGACAGATGGAAGTTATGAGGGATGGGGTGCAGTATTAAAATCAAGACCACATAAATACAGTTCTATACAAGAAGAAAAAATATGTGCTTATCGAAATGGAAAATTCAAAGAAAAGGGTAATAAAGCTAGTATAGATGTTGAAATTTAGCTGTAATATATGGTTTAAATAGTTTTAGAATTTATATTCTAAATAAACCAGAAATATTAATAAGAACAAATTGTGAAGCTATAGTAAAATTCCATCAAAAAATTAATGATAAAACTAGAAGTAGAAGACGATGGCTAAATTTTTTAGATACTATATCAATTTATCATTCTATAATTTTTGAGCATATCAAGGGAAATGATAATAGTATTGCAGATCAACTAAGTAGATTACTGATCAAAGTTTAAATTTTACAGAATGAGACTTCTACTACCAGACAAAGGTAAAAGGGTTCAACTTTCAACCTCAGATTTTGCAGACTCTTACAAACAGACAATGTTATCAAATTTACATTTTAAACCTCTAGATAAAATTGATGATGTTAGAATAGAAAGACTGCAGTTTGGACAACAAAACTTAATAGCATACGAGCCATCTAACTGGACATTCAGACAACTTATCTAACTGTCAACTAGACAAACACCAAACATGCCTCATAGATAATATATGGATAGCACATAATAAAAAAGACACTAAATATGTAATTGCTATTTTAAATGCTTTAGGATATTATTTTACTAGCAAAAATAAAGAAAATAGATTTAATATTATGTGGTAATTCATGGTAAAACAAATGGTTTTTTTCAGACATGGATAGAAGTTTTAGACTCTATTAAAGGTTTTCAAAAACCCCTTTTTAAAGGTTTTAATGATTTTACAGAAGCTTTAGACTATGCTTGAGGGATATTAGGGCCAAATTACTATATTTCTCCAGCCCTTAGACAAAACCCAGATAAAAATCCACAATACAACATCCAAAAAGATACAGACGAAATAATATTATGTGATCATTGCTCATCCATGACTGAAGCATTCAGAAGACTAAATCTAAGAAATGAAGCTCTAACACAAGAAAATGCCAAGCTCAGGGAAAGACTCCAAAGAATGGAAAGCAAAGCTAAGACTAAACAAGATGTACAAACTCACAAAGATATATAGGGTTTTTCATCCCAAATAAAAATGGATGAGATGGGTGTTCATTCCCCACTGAATGTTAAGAAATCCAATGTATCGGATGAAGATACATGTAGTCCGGTTCAAACGGTAGCCGATAAAGACTTCTCAAACCCGTTGATGGCTGTCACTTTGCCAAAAAGTGAAAAGGATGAAGGTTCATCTTCCAGAAGAAGGTTACCTCTTTCATTAACCAGACTCTTAGACAAAAAAATCAAAAAATCTCACAAAAATAAAGATCTAGAATCTCTTATAATCCAAACCGTAGAAAAATTACTTAAACAACAACAAGAAAAAGATAAACATATAAACCCAAGCCCAATACAAAGCCCAAGGCAAGATTCTTTTTCAAGCCCAAATAATTCAGATAATATTTCAGACTCAATGCAATTTGCGCAAGACCCAAACGATGATGACTCTGGTATGAGTTTTGATTCAATTGCATTACATAATTTAGACACTTGATAAAAACAAAATCTATTATTATTATAGTTTTAAAGAGGAATGCCTCTTTTGTCAAAAAATGTAAGTCCCACTTTACTCACTACCACACATGTGGAAAAACTGTTGGGACGCGTCTTTACTTTAATTTAAAAAAAAATAATAAAAAAATTTAGGTAAGAGATAAGTATTGACAGACAATACATCAGACAAAGGACTGATAATAATGCAGAAAGAAGGAATCATTTCACGTGCGATGGGCCCCAATGTGTACCCGACAGAGAAGATAAAATTCTTTTTCATTTTGAAGTCCGGAGTTTGAAGTCCAGAAGTGTGTATATAAGAAGACATTATCAGAAGAGAGTAGAAGGCGAAAGAAGGCGAAGAAATCGACAACCATCAATATTCTAAAATCTCCAAAAAAGCCAAATCTTTTTCCTCTTTAAAATTATAAAGTTTGAATATAAAAAAGTTTTCAGTTCTTTATTTCAAAGTTTGTGTAATGTTATTTTGGAAGCTTTTCGGGTTTTCCGAAAGGGAAACTTCACTCTATTCTAAATAATGTAAGTTTTCATATTTATGTTTCTAGTAAACTTCGCATATATGTAAATTATGTGTGTTTGGTAAATTACTTGTAATAGGTTAATTACTTAAACTTATGTAAATTTATTAATATTTCATGAATCTATATTACCTAGTATATGGTTAGTCTCTTAGCTTCTTAAAAGTATCGATGGATTAACCTGTAAATTCATAGGAAATTTTTTAGGTTAAATATTCTGAGAAAAGAACTATGAATAACTAAATCCGGGGTGTGGTTAAAGAAGATTACTTTTAAGAACAAAAGCTAAGACAAAGAGATGAACAATATAATAGATTCATGAATGGACAAAGTCCATAAAAAAAAAGAAAAAAAAAAGGGGAAGAACTACTAGAAACTAATATGATGTTTGCATAATAGAACAAGAGATTGAAGGAGTACTGAGTAGGATTGTACAATTATAAATTTTAACGAATTGAAAAAACCATTTTCAGAATTGAAAAAACCACTATCCACTTTTATCGAAATATCCAATTTATCGACAACATCCTTTTTTATTTATATATATATATATATATATATATATATATATATATATATATATATATATATATATATATATATATATATATATATATATATATATATATATATATATATATATATATATATATATAAATTATGAGATAAAAATATAGGAAAGGAGTTAGTAGAATTCTCCTCCTAAATTTAATACTAATTTACTAAATAGATTGATTTTTTCTCTTAATAAATCTTATTACATACTATGAATTTGTGTTCTCAATATAAAAGAAATCAACATTCTTTCAAAAAGGTTCTACTTTGAGAACAATTTTTTGTAACATAATCTATTTTCTTTTCACCAATATCCATAGAAGGTTTATGAGATATCCTTTCTTTCCTTTTCTTGAAAAAATCACAAGGTCTAGAATTTTGCTGGACATCTCAATTACAAATTTGATATACGTATATTCATCATCATCAATCTCTTTAGAAGTTTTATCATCACCAATAACTTTAGATCATGAGATACTCTCTCTTCCCCTTTTCAAGAGATTTGATATACTTATATTCATCACCACCAATATCTTTAGAAGTTTTATCATCACAATTATCTTTAGATCATGACATATTTTCTCTTCTCTTTTTCAAAAAATTTGTTATCTGTATATTCATCACCATCAATCCAAACCTAGATTAAACAAGTAGTGTAGAAGACTATACACATAACATCACGTAACATCGATTCACTTAGACATGATATTAGAATCAAGGCTAAATCCTTCAACTTCCTGACATAGAAACATAATGTCAATTCATATTGCATCTAATGTCTTCAAGGCCATAATAATAACACATAAATATGTACAAGAATGTAAACACCACCACCATAAGTGGACCATACCAATCAATACAATTCAATATACATTCTAAGCTAATTAGAAGAAATAGGTCAACTAACCAAATCTCCAAGCTAATGATCATCTTTGATCATTCCTCCACAATTCCTATTCAATTGATATAGAAAGTAATAACAATAAACAATTCAATACAACCTAATCACAATTCAATAAACATGAAATCATAATCACAAGAACCACGTTATAGTCCAATTTAAGAAATTAGGTGGATCATGGGTTCTTCATAAAATTGGATAGAAACTCATCATAAAATTAGTAAATAAACATATATTCATCATTAGAATGCTTTTGAAATCAATTTGAGGATGAACCTATGGCTAGATTGAAAGATATGGATTTTGACTTAGAATTCATTTTTAGAAAACCTTTGAAAGGAATCCATAGATGAATGGTTATCTAAGGATTAAGGATCACCATACCTTATACATTAAAAATCCCACTAAAATCTGAGAAGAAAGCTCCCAGAATACAACTCCATAGCTTGTTCTTGAGCTTGGTCTTCAATAGAGGTTTTGGGGTTTTTGGAAGAAAAGAGAACTTTGGGAATTTGATTTCTTAATGATTATTGGGGGTTTTGATCGGTAAAGGTTTTAAAAAGGTCCTAAAATCAGTTAATAAAACGTTTTATAAGTTACCAAAGCACCCCCACACGAATTGAGACTTTTAGACATGTCAAAATTGACTTAAAAACGATGCAACCGAATCTGGGAGTAGGCTGCGTGTCACGGGGAAGCCTCCTAATTCTGCCCCTAATAATTTTTGGGACAGTGAGGTGCATACTAGGAGCGTGTCGTGAGGTCAAGGATACATTCTTTCTCCTACACGCTTCGTTGGGCAGCCTCTTGTCCAAGGTTTGAGTCCTCCTTGGGGGCCTTTCATAAAACACCATGTATCTAGAACAGACCAAAAATCAGCTTTTTAGAAATCTGCAGGTGCAATCGACGGACCGTGGCCTGACCCATATCTCGTGATGCACATTTGTCGTTTGTGACTGAAACTCTAGAAAAACTCAGCGTAGAAAATTTGACTAAGTGTTGAATGATAGACGGACCTATGACCCGTAGTCTGTGTCCGTCGATCAAGACCACATTAACCACTCTCTAAAAAGAATCACGATTGACCAGCACAATACGTAGATGGACCTACGGATCGTAGGTTAAAATCAGTGGACAGTTAGGGGGGTGGAATGTTGTTGGGTCAACTTCAATTGATCATATATATTAGCACAAAATGAATTATGTGTCCCATGACCTATGAAATGATAAATAATTGAATTAGATTTCCATAGCCACTGAATTTGCTAAAATCAAACCTCCGAGTAAAAAGTTATGTCCGTTTAGTAAAGTCCTGTCAAATAGTCCCAACCTACGGACCCAAACGACGGACTGTCGATTGAACGACGGCAGATTAGCCAGGTCGTCGTTTGGTTCGACATAAATTAACTCAGGGGTCTTTTGGTCTTTTCCCACTTCGTAAAACCCTATGATACATCATTTTGACCCTAAATCATAAGATTTTAGTCAGTTTAAGACTAGAAACATAACTAAAACTTACCTAAGTCAAATCATTATCAAAAGCTTAGAATATTAGAAGGAAGAAAGGAGAAAAAGGTCAAGAACCTAGTTCCAGAACGCAACAAGGTTGCAGTAGTTCCAGCCATGAGATCTAAATATTTCTCCATGGATTTTATCACCAGGCATGTGGGATTTCACTAGCGGGTTCCTTTCACCCATTGGGTCCTTAGTTTCAGTCAGATTCTTGATTCCCATATCATGATTAGGCTTAGGGCTTCTAGAACATCAACATAACTTCATGAATTTATTAGTATATGTTTCAAATCAGATTATCATGTTATTACTCAGATTATTGCTTGAATTTTATAATTCTAGCTATGTATTTCTTTAGGTCTTGAATTACACATTCTAGGTCAGATATTTTAGTTACTTCAGATATACATGCCTCACTTATAAATGCATAATTACCAGATTTATTGTTGTATTCTTAGTTTGTATGTTCATATTTGAGCTATCCAATATTTACAGAAACTCATGCATAATTAGTTAATTACATAATTTATTGGGAGTAGCACAATACCGAGTTGGACTAGGGTTCAGCGTACCCACTTAGTCCCAAAACTACTAGCCAAGTAGGTTGTAAGTACCCTATGTGGGCATCAGATTAGTGATCACGCCAGCATGCCTTTTTACCTCTAGCGGGGTATATTCGGTCCTCTCGATGGGGCGTATACATCGGAAACCACATTTAACTCATGTAATTTTATTATCGATTATTAGTAGCTCCCACAGTTCAGTCAAACAGTATTGCATTGACCATATATCAATATATTTAGTTTTGAGTTCCAGCATGTTGTAAATATGTCATTGCATTCAGTTAGCTCAAAATTCAGTATATCATGCTCAGATTATTATACTTGCTTTTGCGCTCATTCAGTTATGTTCTATTTCACCTTTATTCCATGCTACATGCTCAGTAACTCCAAATACTGACACATACCTTGGCTACATATTCTTGTGATGTAGGTTCAGGTTCTAGCATCCAGATCGCGCTTAGATCGCTTTTTGATCTCTAGTTCAACATTTTCAGTGGTGAGTCCTCCTTTTCCAAGGACAATAGTCATAAGTTCATGTCAGTATTTAGTCATTTAGTTTCAATTTTTACTAGACTTAGCTGGGGCTCGTCCCAACATTTTTAGTCAGTTAGAGGCTTATTTCAGACATAGTTAGTTTCAGCTTAGTATTGAGTTAATAACTTCTTTGTATTAAACTCATCAGTATTTCATTTATCTTAGTTATAGAATATGAGTATTCCCCATGTTTTATTTAAATTATGATTTAGATTCCGCATTAAGTTTATTATCCTTAGTATGCTCATGATCATACCAACAGGGTTATCTTGGGATAACTTGTGGTCATAGGTTCCGTGTCCGCGTCTCAGGGGTAGCTCGGGGTATGACAAAACTTTGTATTAGAGCACTAGGTTTAAGAGTCCTAGGATGTCTGAAAATCTGCACAAAGTAGATTCCTTCTCAAGGGTGTGGTGCACTACATTTAGTGAGAGGGAGGCTACAAAGTATTTTATGAAAAACTTCAATTTCTTGTTACTCTGATAGTGCATAAGGTATGATCTTATTTAACTCTAACTTGAAGTTCTACGTTTCAGATCATGCCTCATCGTAGAGCTAACACTAAGAATGCGAATGCCAGGAGTGCAAACGTAGCTTCTCTGGTCCCAGAACAATAAGTATCCAATGTTGAGTTTAGGAATGCCATATAAATGTTGGCTCAAGTATTACCAACCAGGAAACCCGGTCATGCTCCTGTTAATACAAATGGTAGATCATCAGCAGCAAGGGTCCGTGACTTTGTTAGGATGATTCCACCTGAGTTCCTAGGATTACAAACTAATGAGAATCCTCAGAATTTTTTGGATGAGATCAAGAAGATCTTTGAGGTAATTCAAGTCACTAGTAATGAACGAGTTGATTTGGCATCATACCAGTTGAAGGATGTTGCTCATATCTGGTACACTTAGTGGCATGAGAATAGTTGTACAGATGCTGCTCCTATTACTTGGGATTGCTTTAGTGAGACCTTTCTAGACAAGTTTATCCCAATAGAGTTGAGAGAAGCAAAGTCTCAAGAATTCATGAACTTGAGGCAGGGAAAGATGACAGTACAAGAGTATGGGATCAAGTTTAACCAACTCTCTAGGTATGCTCCTCACATGGTTGCTGACTCCGGGGCTCAAATAAATAAGTTCATGTATGAAGTGTTCGATTTGGTGAAAATTGAGTGCAAAAATGCTATATTACTTGGAGATATAAACATCTCTAGGATTATGACTCATGCTCAATAGGGTGAGGGTGATAAGCTTAGGGAACATGCTAAGGAGAATAAGAAGGCTAGGACTGGGAACTATGACTATTTTTAGCAGAAATTGAGTGGTGGAAATCGCTCACAGAGTCAACAAAAGTTTTTGACCCCAGCCATTTCGTCAGCTAGTGTCCCATTGTCCATGAACAAGTATGACCAAAAGGTTAGAGCACCAGACTCTTAAGTCTCAAGGAAATGTTTCAGGCACCAAGACTTACCCTACTTTCCCCAAGTGTGGTAAGAACCATCCGTGCGAGTGCCTCGCAGGAAAAGAAGAATGCTTTGGGTGCGGTCAGTCTGGTCACAGGTTGAGAAATTGTCCTTTAAGAAAGGGTCGAGGAGGTGGAAATAGAAAAATCTCAGTCTACAACTTCATCATAACTAGCAAGTCGCTCGACTCAGCAGGGTCACTCAACTAGTACAGGTGGCGGTCAGCGCCAGAACATGTTGTATGCTCTTCAAGCTCGCCAGGATCAGGAAAGTTCTCCTTATGTTTTCACTGATACGTTACCAGTCATTGACCTTGATGTTTGTGCATTGTTATATCCAGGGGAAACTCTTTCTTTTGTAACTCCTTACATAGCAGTCCAATTCAGTTTTAATTGAGAAACTCTGAAGGCCAGAAAGATAATCTCTAAGGGTTATCTCTATCATCTAGTTCGGGTTAAGGATTCTAGCTCTGAAACCCCAAGTCTTGAGTTAGTTCCAGTAGTTTGTGAGTTTCCAGAAGTATTTCAAGAAGATTTTCCCAAAGTCCCTCCAGAAAGGGAAATTGATTTTGGAATTGATCTCCTTCCAGATACCCAGCCTATTTCTATTCCTCCTTACAGAATGGTTCCAGAATAACTTAAGGAATTGAAAGAGCTGTTCAAAGATCTTCTAGATAAGGGCTCTTCATCAGATCTAGTATTTCACCATGGGGTGCACCAGTGTTGTTCATAAAAAAGAAAGATGGTTCTTTGAGAATGTGCATTGACTATAGACAGTTGAACAATGTCACAATAAAAAATAAGTATCCCATCTCCAAAATTGATGACTTATTTGACCAACAGAATTAGCAACAGTGGATCCCATCTTCCACATCTCACTCTTGAAGAAGTGTGTGGGTGATCCAGCCTCTGTAGTGCCAATAGAGAGTGTGGCGGTGAAAGATAGTCTTTATTAGGAGGATGTACCAGTTGAGATTCTTAACCGTCAGGTTAGAAGGTTGAGAAATAATGAATTTTCTTCAATCAATGTTTTGTGGAGGAGTCAGTCCTTAGAGAAAGCTACTTGGGAAGCAGAAGAAGCCATGAAAGCCAAGTATTCTCACCTCTTTCCTTCCGATTCCACTACAACTTGAGGTAATAGTTCCTCTTCAGTTTTTCAGTCATTCATGCATGTATTCAGTCTTACAATCATGTTCCCTCAGTTTGTACTTGCATTTTCAGCGTATTTGCATGTTCTCGGAACTCAATTCAGTCAGAAACTCAGTTCTCAATGTTTAGCAGTAGGGATCGCAACTCTCTCCCTCTATTTCAACTAGTTTTGTCTTTATACAAGGACAAATGTTCCTAAGGGGGAGATAATGTAAGACCCCATATCTAGAACAGACCAAAAATCAGCTTTTCAGAAATCTGCAGGTGCAATCAACGGTTACCATGATGGACCATAGCCTGACCCACGACCCATACTGCGCACATTGTCATTTGTGACTGGAACTCTTGCAAAATGTAGCCCAAAAAAAATTGACTAAGTGTCGAACGACAGACGGACCTACGGTCCGTAGTCTGTGTCCATCGGTCAAGACCCACTTAACCACTCTCTGACAGGAACTACGATTGACCAACACGGTCCATGGATAGACCTACGGACCACAAGTGAAAATTAGCGGACAGTTGGGGGGGGGAATACTGTTGGGTCAATTTCAATTGATCATAACTGTTAACATAAAATGAATTAGGTGTCCCATCACCGATGAAGTGATAGATAATTGAATTATCTTTTTATAGCCACCGAGTTTTTAAAATCAGACCTCCGAGTAAAAGGTTATGCCCGTTTTAGTGAAGGCTTGTCGAACAGA
This sequence comes from Solanum chilense, assembly GCA_032847665.1. Lineage (NCBI taxonomy): Eukaryota > Viridiplantae > Streptophyta > Magnoliopsida > Solanales > Solanaceae > Solanum > Solanum chilense. The sequence goes on from CM064965.1 coordinate 13,420,475, forward strand.
CCCAACATACAGACCCAAACGATGGTCAATCGATTAAACGACGACCCATCAATCCAGGTCATTATTTGTGTAACATTTCAAAAATCAAAGACGAGTCTTAAATCCTAACATATGTGCCATGATGTCTAAACACTATTTTAAAGCCTATTTTAATGAATGTAGGTCATTTAGGAATTTTATGAACCAAAACATCGAAGAATGTCAATGACGTTCGGAAAATAGTTCTAGAGGTACTAGCATGCCTTAGCCTATTTAACGAACTTTTAAACTTCAAAAATCCATGAAAATTGGTGGAAGGGTTGTTAATAGGTGTTCAAGTTAATTCATGGTCGAAAAATTTGGGTACAACTCCCCAAGGATCAACCAAGGACCCTTGAGGAGGATGCTAGCACGTAGGAGGAAACACTGCCTGGGACTTCACTTGAATGAACCCTCCTACATTCTATGGGTCTAAGGTTGAGGAAGACCCCCAACAATTCATTGATGAATTCTATAATATATTCTTGTCTATGGGGTTGTCCGCAAGTGAAAAGGACAAGTTGGCCACTTATCAACTCAAGGACGTGGCTCAAGTATAGTTTGTGCAATTTTGGGATAATAGTCCATTGAGAGGTGGTCTGTTAACTTGGGAGATCTGTAAGAAGGCTTTTCTTGATCGGTTCTTTCCTAGGGACATGAGGAAAGCTAAAGTTGTGGAGTTCATCAACCTTTGCAAGGAGGTATGAGTGTTCATGAATACACCTTGAAATTCACAAAATTGTCGAAAAATGCTCCTTCTTTGGTTTTCGATCCTAGAGATGAAATGAGCCTCTTTGTGACGAGAGTGTCAGATGATTTGCAAGAGGAGTTTCATTCGGTTATGCTACTTGACAACATGAATATTTCTCGTCTTATGGTGCATAGCAACCATGTGGAAGAGGCAAGGACTAAGAGAAAGAATAGAGATGCTAAGAGAGGAAGATCTTTCGATGGAGGTTCTTCAAAGTATAGGCTTGAGATACAAGACAAGCCTAGGTTTAAGAAGCAGGTTTCAAATCAATTTCCTTCCATGTTCCCTAAGGCTAGTCTTGATAGGGTGTCTAACCCTAAGTTTAAGAAGGAAAAGGTACTTATTCACCAATCAATAAGCCAACTTGTGGAAAGTGTGGCAAGAAACACTATGGTGATTGCCTTAAGGGGACGAACAATTGTTTTAGTTGCGGTAAAAGTGGGCACAATGTTAGGTATTTCCCCAATGTGAGGGGTAAAGACAAGGGTAGTGGTCATGCTCAAGCAAGTGGTTCAAATGAGGCTCAAAAGAAGAACCGCTTCTATACTCTCCGCTCTAGGGGAGAGCAAGAGACTTCTCCTGCGTGGTCACCAGTATTTTAAAAGTCTTCTCTATTGATGTATATGCCTTACTTGATTTAGGTGCTACTTTATCCTTTGTTACTCCTCTAGTATCCAAAAATTTGACATTTTACCCGATATTTTGCATGAACCTTTTATAGTGTCTACTCCGGTGGGTGAGTCGGCTATTGCCAAAAAGGGTGTATAGAAATTATCCTATAATATTTCCCAATAGAGTTTCTTATTTTTAATTAGTAGAACTCGATATGCTTGATTTTGATATTATATTTGGTATGGATTGGTTACATGATTGCTTTGCTTCTATTGTTTGTAGGACAAGGGTGGTGAAGTTTAACTTTCCAAACGAACCTGTTGTAGAGTGAAAGAGGGAAACTCTATTCCTAGAGGTCGTATCATCTCTTGTCTAAAAGTATGCAAAATGATCTCTAAAGGTTGTCTATACAATATTGTAAGAGTCCAAGATCTAAACTCAGAAATTCCTCCTATTGAGTCGGTCCCCGTACTGAGTGAATTTCTGAAGGTCTTTCCTAGGGATATTCCTGATATCCTCCCAAACGGAAATCGATTTTGGGATTGATTTGCTACCGAATACAAATCCCATTTAAATTCCTCCTTATCGGATGGCAACGTCCAAATTGAAAGAGTTGAAGGCACAACTCAAGGATTTACTAGACAAAGGCTTCATAAGACCTAGTATTTCTCCATGGGGTGCTCCAGTATTGTTTGTGAAGAAGAAGGATGGGTCTTTAAGAATGAGAGGTGAGGATATACCAAAGACGATATTCCGGACTAGATTTGGTCATTATGAATTCTTAGTAATGTCCTTTGGTCTCACTAATTCTTTAGCAGCGTTTATAGACCTAATGAATAGGGTGTTTTGAAATTACCTAGATTCATTTGTCATTGTCTTCATTGAGGACATCTTGGTATATTCGAAAAATGAGCGTGAGCACTTGAACCATCTGAGGGTAGGGTTGCAAGTATTTAAAGAACATCAACTGTTGTCCAAGTATAGCAAATGTGAGTTTTTGTTTAGGTCGTTGACATTTCTTGGTCATATCATATCTAGTGTTGGAGTTGAGGTTGATCCAAGGAATGCAAAGGCGGTGGAAAATTTGCCTAGACCTTTGACTCCAATCGATATTAGGAGTTTCTTGGGTTTAGTGAGTTATTATCCGGAGGTTTGTGGAGGCTTTTCATCTATTGCATCTCACTTGACTACTTTGACCCAAAAGTGTAAGAAATTTTAGTGGTCGGAGGCATGTGAGAGGAGTTTTCAAATGTTGAAATATAGGCTTACTTCCAATCAGGTCTTGACCTTACCGGAGGGTACAAAGGGTGTTGTTGTGTATTGTGACGCATCCCGAGTGGGTTTAGGGTGTGTGATTATATATAACACGGGAAGGTGATAGCCTAAGCTTCTAGGCAACTTAAGGTCCATGAGAGAAACTATCCAACACATGACCTTGAGTTAGCGGCCATGGTATTTGCTATAAAAATATGGAGGCATTACTTGTATGGTGTCCATGTTGATTTCTATACCAACCATAAGAATATCCAATATGTTTTTCCCCAAAAGGAGTTGAATCTCCAACAAAGAGAGTGGTTAGAATTGTTGAAATATTATGACATGAGTGTCCTTTATCACCCCTGCAAGGCAAACGTGGTTGCGGATTCTTTAAGTCATATGACTATGGGTAGTATATCTCACATATATGAAACCAAGAAAGACCAAGTTAATGACATGCATAGGTTAGCTAGGTTGGGTGTGAGGTTGGAAGATTCTTCGAATGGTGGTTTCATTGTACATAATAACTCCAAGTTATCATTAGTAGTTGAGGTGAAGTCCAAACAACACCTTGACAAATTATTGACCGAGTTCAAGGAATCGGTCTTTGGCAAGCTTAACGAGTCATTCTCTCTGGGGGGATGATATTCTTAGGTGCCAAGGAATATAATGTGTTCGAAAGGTAGATGAGTTGAAGAACTGGATCCTTGTGGAAGCCCATGGGTCTTAGTACTCCATTCATCCGGGTTCGACAAAAATGTACCATGACCTTAGGAAAGTATATTGGTGGAAGGTATAAATAAGGACATTGCGAAGTTTGTCGCTAAGTTTCCAAATTGCCAACAAATAAAAGCCGAACATCAAAAGCTGGGTGACTTACTACAAAAAATCCAAGTTCCTACTTGAAAGTGAGAAGACATCAATATGGATTTTGTAGTGGGTTTACCTCGGACTCAAAAGCAATATGACACTATATGGGTGGTTGTGGATAGGTTGACTAAGTTCGCTCACTTTATTCCTGTCAAGTCTACTTATTTGGCGGAAGACTATGCTAGGATCTTCATAGGTTAGATTGTCTGTCACCATGGTATTCCGTTATCCGTAATATCGGATAGGGGTGCATAATTCACATCTAGCGTGCCTAAGCCTATTTGATGTGCTTTTAGAAGATGGAAATCCATTAAAATTAGTGGAAGGGTTGTTAATAGGTGTTCAAGTTAATTCATGGTCAAAACGTCTAGGTACGAGTCCCTAAGGACCAACCAAGGGCCCTTGAGGAGGACCCTAGCACGTATTAGGTAACACTGCCTTGGCAGTATTCACCAATGAAACCTTAAAGACAGCTCGTGTATGGATCGACGGGGTGTCGATGCCAAAAGTCGACCAACACTTAGCCAAAATCTTGGAGTACTCGCCTTCACAAGTCTTTGATCGAGACGACGGATGTGAAGCACGGAAGGCACAGTGCCTGTCAACTCACAAACGAACCGTCGATTGGGATTTCTTCTGTGAGGGTCAAAATTTCCCTGCATATTATAACTTAGTTTCATTTAATTAGTTAAGGGGTTAGTTGGTCAATTAGGGGTTTTAGGGAGTCTAATTAAGTTAATTAACTCTCCATATAAAGGCCCCAACCCTCATTAAACTAAACACAAATCTCAAAACAAAATTGAAGACTAGCTAGGGGAGGGATTTGGGGGCTGTAAAAGGACGAAGTCACCATCAAATCTTCATCAAATGTTGAGCTATGGGATCTAATTCACGTTTGAGACTTCTTTCCTCAAAGGGTTCCTTCAAAATATTTTCAAAAGTTGGGTTTTCATGTGGGTTCTTCTCAATTTCGAAAATTAGGGTATGAATTTATTTGAATATGTTTTCTATTGGATAATATGAATATATTAACATGTATTCTAACTTAATTTTGGTATATCTTGATAATTTGTTATAACTTGTAGATACTGATCCTTAACCCTTAACCCTAGGTTTCATATTGACATGAATTAAGTTCAGATTGGTTCAATTGACTTGGTTATTAGTTGTTGCTATTAATTGACGTTGTTATATTGATCATGAACAAATTAGAGTGAATTGTAGTATTTCATGCTAGTTCTTGAGAAGGTGATCTAGGCTAGGAAGTGAATTGACCTAGGTATCTAATTTAACTTATGATCTAGTATTGAATTGTGATGCAGTGCTTCTTCTATCCTTGTTATCATGTTGATTATTGAATTATGATGTTGTATACCTTAAATTGGATTGAATTGAGGGTTTATGGTAAGGCCTTGATGATGAACTATGAAGTAGACTTGGTAAGTCTTATGATCTCTATCCTTTACTTCGAATTGTGGTTAATTGTGATTAAGTGATGATGTTATATTGGATTAGGCCTTTTATTAGGATTGATAGGGTGGTACGATGAATTTAAATATCTTGAATATGTTGTGAAATTGATTAAGGTGTATGTGTTATAAGGATGGTAATGACTATCATTGTGTGCCTTATTATGATATGAAGTGATAATGTGCTAACCTCACTTATATGAATTGTAATGAAAGGAGTTATAAACCTACAATTCTTATTGAGCTATTGATGATGATGATTATACAAGAAATAAATAGGTGGTTTACGTAAAGGTGTTATGGAAGAATCACCTAGTTGATGGTGCAACATGGGAGGCCGAGGCCGACATGAAGTATTACCCTCATCTATTCGATAGTTAAGGTTAGTAATTCATACTAATAATGAAAATAACGACTAAGATTGAAGTTACTTTGATTTTTAGTGAAGTATTGCAAAATGTGCATTTTTTATTTTTGCTTTACATTGAAGTGAGCATTTGAACTTGAAATCTTGCTCTTTGGCTTGTTTGAGTTATCTTATACATTTTGATATGGTGAGTCTTTATGAAATGATATATAACATGTTGTTGGACTGAAATTTGACATAATTGGCTCATGTAAAGTATGTTGAGATCATGTTGTTGTTATGAGAAGGATATTCCTCATAATGTAATGTTGAGCCTTATGTGTGGTAATTGAAGTTTTGAATTGCCTTGTGTAAATAATATGATTGATGTTATCATGTATTGTTGTTGGTTGGGCTGCTAGTGTTAGTCTATTCCTTCCTTCTAAAGATTTTTAGTGACATTCGGGGATGAATGTTCTTAAGGGGGGATAATGTACCATTTCAAAAATCCAAGACATGTCTTAAATCCTAACATAGGTGCCATAAGGTATAAACACTGTTTTAAGGCTTATTTTAATGAATATAGTTCATTCAGGAAGTTTAGGAACTAAAACGTCCAAGAACGTCCATGACGTCTGGAGTTCTAGGAGGTACTAGCGTGCCTAAGCCTATTTGACAAGATTTCAGAAGTTGGAAATCCATTAAAATAGATGGAAGGGTTGTTAATAGGTGTTCAAGTTAATTCATGGTCAAAACGTCCAGGTACGAATCTTCAAGGACCAACCAAGGGCCCTTGATGAGGACCCTAGCACGTCGGAGGAAACACTGTCTAGGCAGTGTGCACCAACAAAACCTAAACGACGGCTCGTGTATGGATTGACGGGGCATCGATGCCAACCGTCAACCAATACGTAGAAAAAATGTTTGAGCTATCACCTGCACAAGTCTTTGATCGAGGTGATGGATGTGCAGCATGCAAGGCACAGCGCCCGTCGACTCACAAACAGACCATCGATCGGGGTTCCGTCTATGAGGGTCAAATTTCCCTGCACATTTTAAATTTGTTTCATTTAATTATTTAAGGGTTTAGGCGGTTAATTAGGGATTTAAGGGAGTCTAATTAAGTGTAACTCCCCATATAGAGGCCCCAACCCTCATTAGACTATACACAACTCTCAAAACAAACTCTCTTCCTTCTCTCTTTTTTCTCTCTTTATTTGGAAGACACCATCGAAGACTAGCTAGGGCAGGTATTTGGGGGATGTAAAGGCAAGAATTAACCATCAAATCTTCATCAAACTTTGAGGTATGGGATCTAGTTTACCTTTGAGACCTCTTTCCTCAAAGAGTCCATCAGAATATTTTAAAGTGGGTTCTTGTCAATCTCGAAAATTAGATTATAAATTGATTTATTTATGTATTCTATTGGATAATATGCATATATTAACATTTATTCTAACTTAATTATGGTATATCTTATTAATTTGGTATAATTTGTAGATGATGATCCTTAACCCTTAACCCGAGGTTTGATATTGACATGAATTAAGTTGAGATTGGTTCATTGACTTGGTTATTGGTTGAATTGCTATTAATTGACGTTGTTACATCGATCATGAACAGATTAGAGTGAGTTGTAGTATTTCATTCTAGTTCTTAAGAAGATTTATCTAGGTTAGGAAGTGAATTGACCTAGGTATCTTAATTAAAGTTATGATCTAGTATTGAATTGTGATGTAGTGATTCTTCTAGCCTTGTTATAATGTTGATTATTGAATTATGATGTTGTATATAATAATTTGGATTGAATTGAGGGTTTATGGTAAGGCCTTGATGATTAACTATGAAGGAGACATTGTAAGTCTTATGATCTCTATCCTTTACTTCAAATTGTGGTTAATTGTGATTATGTCATGATGCTATATTTTATTAAGCCTTGTATTAGGATTGATAGGGTTGTATGATGTTGAATTGAAATGTCTTTACTATATTGTGAGGTTGATTAAGCTGTATGTGTTATAAGGATGGCGATTACTATAAATGTGCCTTATTATGATATGAAGTGATAATGTGCTAACCTCACTTATATGAATTGTAATGAAAGGACTTATACTCCTGTAGTTCTTATTGAGATATTTATGATGATGATTATACAAGAGTAAGAAACTATGACCTAAACTAAGATATGATTGATAATTGAAGGCTTAAAGACATTTCAAAAAGGGAATCTAGCTTAGAACCGAGTGAACTAGAGTGAGGGGTGTCCCTTCCCGCATAGGGAAGGTAGGAGCACTACAATACTCTTGATATTGGAGAGTACAATTCATGTAGCATAAGGAGGGTCCCAAGTATATCTCCTAGCTCTTGAACTATCTTGACCCCATATGAATACTAGCCGGTGGATCCACGTAGTTGCTATGTTTTATGTTTTGGTACTACCTTGGCAAGTAGAGACCCTTCCTTCAGTGTAGGGTTTTATGACACCAGATGCCACACTAGCTCATATGGTCTATGTCGGTTAGGGAAAGATGTTCCCAAAAGGTAAAATGAATTAAAGGATTGAACTCTAACTAGGATAACCTAAGGGGTATAGCTTAGTCTAGGTAAGGGTATGTGACTCTACGTAAGCATTGCACTAGTTAGCCTTGAGGGGAGTCTTAGGAGGATGTTCTTACGTATGTTTATGCTTATAATGATATATGATATGTATATGATGAACTTGCAGATTGTTGATACAATATGCTGATTAGGTTATTTATTAGTATGTGTTGGTTTATATTGTTAAAAGTAAGATGAAATTTATATCTAAATCATGTTATGTGAAGTAGGATTTTAGTCATGGTTCTTATTGGGTTACTTGATTGAGTAAGGTTATGGGGTTGTACTTGGTCGTTGCACTTGTTGACTTGATAGGGGTTCATGGATAATTAATTTACTTTGTTATAATGAAATGTACTCTTATTCATGCTTATTGTTATATATGACTTGATGATGGAGTTATTTGGATATGTATCTACTTACATGATATGAATGGTTTACTTGAATATACTTGATGTTGTAGTATTGTGATGAACAAGCCTATGACTTAATAAATGTGAAGCGTCGATTGGTATGGTCTTGTTTTATATGCATGAAGTTTTTAATGAAAAATGTATACTTATTGAAATGTCCTTTGTTTTAATCCTATATGTGCATATTGTCTCATACTTAGTACAAGTGGCGTACTAACCCCATTTCTTTCTTTTTCCCCAACATTTTAGGTTCCGGACGTTGAAGGCTCATTCGAGACGACTTGAAGAAGACTTGGATATTCTCTACCATCCAAGTGGGTAGGTCCTCACTTTCCGAAGGCGATGCCAATATCTAGCTTATGAAGTTGCATTGTTTTTCTAAGACTCTTATGTTCACTCTATTTTCATTTGAGTACGATTTGTATAATCCTATATGTGGCTTCTTTACATTGATGCAGGGGTATTCCCTAATAGCTCTAATCGTTTAGATGGTATGAGATGAGACAATCTTTAAGAGTATGTTCTATCTTATATATATATATATATATATATATATATATATATATATATATATATATATATATATATATATATGTGTGTGTGTGTGTGTGTGTGTGTGTATGCGCGCACACACAATAAAATTAGAAGTCTATGTAACCTTCCTATATATAAATATATATATATATATATATATATAGGTCTATGTAAACCTCCAAGTAGATGTAATAAAACGTTCTAAAATTTTTGCTAAATTCGATTTTTGAATGTGATGATGTAAGCTAAGAGGCTAGTCTTAGTCATCAAAGAGGACGACGAAGCCGGTTACGTCTAGGGGGTAAATCAGGATGTGACAGTTTGGTCTGACATAAATTAACTTAGGGGCCTTTTGGTCATTTCCCAGTTTTTTAAAATCCTAAGATACGTCGTTTTGACCCTAAATAATCAGATATTTCAGTTACTTCGGATATACATGCCTCAGTTATAAATGCATAATTATCAGATTAATTGTTGCACTCTTAGTTTGCATGTTCAATTTTGAATTATCCATTATTTAGAGACTCAGTCAAAATTAGTTAATTACATAATTCATTGGGAGTAGCATAATACCGAGTTGGACTAGGGTTCAGCGTACCCACTTAGTCCCAGAATTACTAGCCAAGTAGGTTGTAACTCCCCTCTGTGGGCATCAATTTAGTGATCACACCAACATGCCTTTATACCTCTGGCAGGGTATATTGGGTCCTCTCAATGGGGCATATACATGGGACTCCAGATTTAGTTCATGTGGTTTTATTATCGGTTATTAGTAGCTCTCACAGTTCAGTCAGACTCTATTGTGTTGACCATTTATTAGTATATTCAATATTCAGTTCTAGCATTTTATAAATTGTTCATTGCATTCTGTTAGCTCAGAATTCAGTATATCATGTTCAAATTATTATAATTTATTTTGTTCTTGTTTAGTTATGTTTTATTTCAGCTTTATTCCATCCTACATGCTCAGTTCTCCAAGTACTGACGTATACGTGCGCTACATCTTCACGTAATATAGATTCAGGTTCTCAACATCCTGATCACGAAGATCGATTTCCAATCTCTTGTTCAATAGATTCACTGCTGAGTCCTCATTCTCCAAGGAAAATAGTCATGAGTTCAATTCAGTATTTTAGTCATTTAGTTTCAGTTTTTGCTAGACTTACTGGGGCTTGTCCCAACATTTCTAATCAGTTAGAGGCTTATTTAAGACATAGTTAGTTTTATCTTAGTATTGAGTTAATAACTTCTTTGTATTGAACTCATCAATATTTCATTAATCTTAGTTATAGAATATGGGTATTCCCCATCTTTCAGTTTAAATTATGATTTAGCTTCCGCATTAAATTTATTATATTTAGTATGCTTATGATCATGCCAGCAAGGTTAGCTCGGGATCACTTGTGGTCCTAGGTTCTGTGTCCGCGTCTTGGGGGTAGCTCGGGGCGTGACACTTTGGGTGGTCCTCACGGAGTTGTACCTACAAGTTTTGACCTTTAACATGTCTATTAAGGTAAAAGGGTTAAATTTAACTTCTCAACTCCAAATAACACATAACACCAACCCAAACATACAAGTACTCGCTAGTACGTCTAAAGACCAACTTTCAAACGTCTTGGACGTTCTTGGATGTTTGACCTCCAAATGACTTCAAATTAATTATGCAAGCTATAAAAAATTTTATTAACCTTTTTAGGCACATGTGAGTCTCTATCTACCTTAGTATATTTTGAGGTTTGTTACAAAAGAATCGAGTTTAGGTGTAATAGGGATAGAAAATGAAGATGAAAAATTGTCGGGCGAATCTGAGTATCAAGTCCGCCATTCGATTTGAAAAAACATTTCTGTGTCACGTACTGTTCTGGCTCAAAATTTATTTCGCGACCAAATAATTAACTGCATCTCCACATCCCAAACTTACTTCTAAGTAGTGATTTCTTGATCATTTCTTATGTTTAGCTATCTCAAATCACTCCTAAACATCATGAGATATTTCCTATTACAAATCACAATCCTTGAATCCATATTCAATTTAAGGTGAGTTAAGAGTCAAGTTAAAAGAAGTTCATAGAGTCTTCCAAAAGTCTTTTACAAATGTTTTAACTTTGTTTTAAGACTTAAATTTTGAGTTAAGTAAATGTCACAACCCAAAACAAGCCGCGAGTGGCACCCACACTTATACTACTATGTGAGCGAACCAACCAATCTAAACCCCAACATTTTCAAACATAATGAACAAAATACAATGCGGAAGACTTAAAACTTATTAATGAAAATCGATTAAATAACATCTAAAAACTCAATACTTATTATTCCCAAAATCTGGAAGTCATCACCACAAGAACATCTATCCTCAAATTACTAAATCTAAGAATGTCTAAGAAGCTAAAACAAATATACAGCTAGTCCATGCCGGAATTTCAAGGCATCAAGACGTGAAGAAGAAGATCCAGTCCAAGCTAGAAGCAATAGCTCACTCTGAAATCTGGTGTGTTCAGACTGGCTAGAGTTGAGGTTGAGTTGAAGACGATGGCACGTTTGCTGCACTCCACAATTAACAAAGAAAAACAAATACAAGTAGGGGTCAGTACAAGGCACATGTACTGAGTAGGTATCATCTGCCAACTCAAAATAGAAAGCAATATATGTCAGATAATAACATAAAATCAACTAATATTCTCAACAGGTGATAACAACAAATACCGTAACCATTGGCCACAACACCCAGCACATCAATGAGGACTCAAGCCTATCCATCATACTCATTTGGGAATTAGGTTCTTTAGATTAAGTATATTAACATATTTCAAGATTCATTCTCTTTACTATCCTGGTGTCGGAACGTGACACTCCGATCCATATACTATTTTGGTGTCGAAACGTGACACTCCGATCCATATACTATGCTGGTGTCGGAACGTGACACTCCGATCCATATACTATCCTGGTGTCGGAACGTGACACCCGATCCTCTATTACCCTGGTGTCGGAACGTGACACTCCGATCCATCTACTATCCTGGTGTCGCAACGTGACACTCTGATCCATATACTATCCTGGTGTCGGAACGTGACACTCCGATCCATATACTATCCTGGTGTTGGAACGTGACACCCGATCCTCTATTACTATCCTGGTGTCGGAACGTGACACCCGATCCTCTAATCTCATTACTTTAGTTCATCAAGCCTTCTTTTAAACCAAGGCATCATCATTAACAAAGTAAATTTTAGATTTAAGATTCACAGCCTCATCTTCCCAACCCATTACAATTTCATCATCACATCATGAAAGCACACAATTAAGCATATAGAAGACTTTACAATACTACCCAATACATATCATTCGCTATTAAGAGTTTACTATGAAATAGCATAAACCATAACCTACCTCCACCGAAGAATCGTGATCAAGCAAGCTAATTTCCCAATGCTCTGCTGTCCTCTTCGTTCCTCTCTCTCTTGATCGATCGTTTCTCCCTTTCTCTCTCTGTTCTTTCTATTTTTCTTATTCAAAACCCTCTTTATTTTACCCTAATTGTCATATAATTAAGTATAAAAGATGATAAAAATAACTCACTTTTTATTTCAAGGTTATCTTCTTTAACCCCCAAGTAATTGAATTATTAACATTAATCCACTAACTTTATAATTATAAGCATGAATGGTCCAAAACGCCCCTTAAAAACTTTTAATAGAAATCCGACCCAGTCAGGGTTACGCAGCCTGTGACGGTCCGTCCTGCAGGTCCGTCACTAAGTTCACAGAGTTAATTCTGTGGAAAGATTTGTGACGGTCCGTCGTGCCAACGATGGTCCGTCCTGCCATTCCGTCACGAAGTTCAGAGAGTCGATCTCAGTGCCCAAATTTCAGAATTCTAAGTGTTTTGGAACGAGACGCCCTCGACGGTCCGTCGTGCCCATGACGGTCCATCGTGGGATCCGTCGACCCAGGCACTGATTTCTAGAAATAAACTCTAATGCTCAAAACGACTAAACAGGTCGTTACAGTAAAAGAGTAAATATTGAAGTCATTTCTTTAAAAGAATAAATCATGTTTATGTATTCCCAAATAGTAAATGTTTTCACATTTAAACAAGAAAAGAAATTGATATTTATAAAAGTGCGTTTGAGCTAGTCATCAATAAAAAGTAACAGTAAAGTTTATTCTTCAAAGATTATATGGGAACTTAGTATTTCCGAGACATAAAAAGTTTTCACATTTGAGAATGAAAGGAAATTGAGATTTCCAAGGGAGATTTTATGTTATGTTTTGAGTAATTATCTCAAATCAAAGAAAGAAGTTTTGTTTTAAAAACATATTAGCTAAGTTTATTTTTAAGTAGTATTAAGTATCGATATGGGGACGAATTTCAGTTCAAATAACTCAAGTCTCCATAAACCATGTAGCCATCATAGGTAGTAAAGGATTATACTTTTTAGATGACTCCTTAGTGATTTTTATCATGCACTAGTAGATCGACTTAGTTAAGATGTTCTATATGACGACAAAGTATAAGACAATTCTGGACGCGTGAGCAAGAAACTCTATTACCACTTAGGCTCTTAGTGGCAGATGTCGGTTAGAAAAGCTCCCTCAGAAACTATATTACTTTATTATATGAGTAACGTGAAGTTTGTTATTGTATTTTTCTTTAGGGAACTAGGTTGTTTTACACTATTTTACAAGCTTTCTCTATATTTCATGTGCTTTATTCCTGTACATTGAGTTGAGTTATTTATGTGTTGAGTAAAGTCAAGGTAAGTGTTTATTTCATGTTACTTTCAAGCTTAGGTTATATTTAGTTATCCCCTTGCATACTCATAGCTTCAATGTATTGATGTCATTTGGCCTACATTGTTTTATGATGCAGACACAGGTAATCAAGATCAACATCCAAGGCCCCGTTGATCTAGTTGAGCACTCAAAAACAGTTGGTGAGCCCCTTTTCTTTCGATAGGGCTCCTTTTATCATTTTCTTTTAGTATTTTAGTTGTTAGGATGTTCATCGGTCTTGTCCCGACATCCTCATTTGTTTAGACATATAGTTATAGTTCTTTAGTCTTATTAATTTTAGTTGTATATGTTCAAGACTTAGTTGCCATTTGGCTAAGATATTACTCCCCATGTCTATTTTTAATTGTCATGGTTTCTATTTTTAGAGTAAAATTACAAGAACTTTGACTAACATTTTAAGATGCATTTTTCATCATGTTGAAATGCAAAAAAATTACAGTTTATAGTATTTTCATATAGTTATTGAATATCTAAATTTTTTTGTTTAAAATATTGAATCAATATAAAATAATTTAGCTTTGAAAATTAGTCAAATAGACTTTTAAGAAGCTCAATATGACAAATAAAAGTGGACGAAGGCAGCATTTCTTAATTTATTGCATGGGTTATATTTCTTGTGTTTAAGTCTTCCGCTGAGCAGGTAAGCCAGATCAAGGGTTCGCTTGGGGCCATCATCAGTTCTTTTGTGCCAGTCCATCCAAGAGTGTAGGTTTGGAGCGTGAAAAACTTGGTATCAGAGCATAAAGTTCAATAGTCCTAGGGAGTATATGAAGACGTGTTTGTAGAATTCCATTTATTGGTGTGAAGCGCACCACAACTCTAATCAAGAGGTTGTAACACTTAAGAATTCTTTCACTTATTTCATATTACTTTCGTGCATTAGAGTATATTTATAAAAAGTTTCTTTCTAACTCGTGCTTACGTGTAAACGAATGTGAGTTGGAATGTTTTGAGAGTGCCCTCAGGAGGTGTTTCTTTCCCCGTGAGATAAGAAAAACAAAGAGATGGTTGCTGAGATGAGGAGTAGAATAAGTTTATTTGTTGTTGGGTTGACTCGTATGTCAAGTTAGAACAGTAAGGAAGGCATGCTAATAGGTGACATGGGAATAACATGGCATGTGAAACAAGTTAAGAAGGACAAGCTGAACGACAGAGAAGAGTTTAAGGATAAAAGGGCTAAGACATCAAGGAATGAATTTGGGAAACAAAAATGTAATGCAAAACAGTCTTATTTCCAACGTAAGAAGAAGGGACCTGCTCGATCATCTGCTAGTGCACCTGCACTAAAGAACAAATCTGAGTAACATAGTTAGAATTTTTTATATTTCAGAGTTAAACCTGCACATTCGCAAGGTATTAAGGCACAAGGGGGTACTAAGACTCTTGCATGTGCTAAGTGTAGTAGGAACCACTCAGGGATATGTTGTGATGGCTCCACTGGTTACTGCAAGTGTGGTTAAAATAGTCAGTTTATGAGAGAGTATCCTAAGAACATGCATAGTAATGTTAATGAGGGAAATAAAGCCCAATTTTCTTCATTTCCTCAACATGAGAGAGTTGCATCTAGATGAGCTACTTTAGGTACATGCGGAGGATAAAATCGCCTTTATGAGATCACTACTCGCCAATATCAATAGTACTATCCAGTTATTTTCAATGGTATGATCCAAATCATTAATTTTGATGTTCTTCTTGAGAAACTTAGTGAACCCTTCAGTGTTTCTACTCTTGTTGATTCTATTCTAGTTGAAAGAGTCTATCATTATTGTACAATTTTCGTAAATCATAAGAGTACCATGGCTGATTTAGTTGAGTTAGACATGATAGATTTTGGTGTCATTGTAGGTATGTACTAGCTTGATGCATGTTATACATCAATAGATTGTAGAACTCGAGTAGTCAAGTTCCAGTTTCCTAGTAAGCTAGTTATTGAGTGGAAGATAATTTCAAAAGAGCCTAATCGTCATTTTATTTTGTACCTTAAGGTGAGAAATTTAGTTTCAAAAGGTTGTTTCTATCACTTAATCCGAGTTAATGACTCTAGTGTTTAGATAACTCATATTCAGTCAATTTTATTAGTAAGAGAGTTTCCAGAAGTTTTTCAGATGACCTTTGTAACATCTCACAACTATAAAGAACTAGAAAGGATTTAAAAATCTGGAAATACTTATTTTTGAAAAGTATAAGGAAATTTGGAATTTTTTAAACAAGTTAAAAGTGAGTTTTCTGTCAACTTGAAATGACCATGACTCCTAGATCAGGATGAGTTAGGTGTAGTTCTAAATATGGTTTGAAATATCTTAGAAATAAATTTTCAACTTCACTGAGTTTGTGCTATTCCGAGTTTATATGAGTGAGTTATGACTTTTGGATGTCGGGTTGTTGGGATAAGGAAACTCCAAATCCAGATTTCTATGGGGTAGTTTATTCTTTTCCTTACCCTATTAAGTTGTTTCATTTTTAGTGATTAAGTTAGGGGTATAGGTTGAACTAAATTATTTGACACTTTTACGAACAGAGTTAGGGTTTTGAGAGAAGAGGAGAAAAGAGGAGAAAAGAGGAGAAAGGAGAAGGAGTTCAGTGGCGGTGATCCCTAAAAAGATATTTGGATCTCTCATAACTTTGGGTTTGTTCACCCACGTGCCAAGCATGTATGGTACAGCGTAATCTAGTTCTAAATTGATTGGATTTTAAATGTTCTTTTTGGTTGTTCTTAATTGCATTTATTCTTGAATATGAGTTGAAGTTATGAATTTCTTGAGGTAGAAAGTGTTTTTTTATTTCATTGGGTTAGATCCTTGTGTATATGATGTGGGTACATGAATCTAAAGTGAATTTTAGAAAAGTAATTGAATTAGAATAATTTAAGGTCAGAAACGAGAGAAGATTTTTGATAGGCATCACCTGAGCAGGTCAGGCGTTGAAAACCCCATCTGCGCTAGAAGGCTTAGTTTGGTATACTTGCGGTGCTCCCAAATGGGACTTTTGAACTTTATGGCGTCACGGCGAGTCCCAGATGCATCCGGATCAACAATTTTCACCTAAATTTCATAATTTAGTCTATTTAAGCCTTTCAAAAGTGTTTCAATACTTCCTAATTATTCTAACTAATCTAAATGACTTCTAAACATATGGAACCATTCAAAAACATAAATTTCAACCTTTATTTCATTACTTCAAATTCAAGGAAAGTTAAGATCCAAGTCTAGAAAGTTCTTAGAGTCTTTTCAAGAAGTCTTTTACAAATGCTTTTAACTTTGTTAAATACTTAAAGATCATGTTGAGTAAAGAGTAAATATAAGGAGAAGAAGTTCGTTTCAAGTTTCATGAGTCTTTTACAAATGTTTTAACACTTAAGTTTGAGTTTAGTTCAGAGTAAGTGAAGTCCTTTCTTCAAAGAAGTATATGGGGACTAAGTATTTCCAAAGAATATTTTTTTTTTCACATTTAATAAGAATGAAAACTGAAATTTCCAAAGAGCCTTCAGGCTAGTTTTTAGAAAAGAGTAACAGATTTCTTAATGAAGCAAGCAAGGAAACTGAGATTTCCAAGATAGCCTTTGAGCTATGTTTAGAGCACTAATCTCAAAACATAGAATTAAGTATGTTTTAAAAACATAACAGCTAATATAATATTTTTTTGGGAGTAGTACTGAGCACCGATATGGGAGAGAGTTCAGATAACTCACAACCCTAGTGAAAAATGTAGCCACGATGGGTAGAAAAGGTTCTTACCTTTTAGATGATTTATTTAGTGCTTCTTAGGATAGACTAGTGGATCCACTGATAGTTCAGATTCTATACTAATGGAAAGGTATAGGATGACCCTGGAAGCGTGAGGCAAGATGATGTATCATCACTATAACTCTTAAGTGATTGTTGTCAGTTAGAGAAACTCCCACAGATGTTAAAATGATTTTATATGCACAACTAATTGTATTTTTACATATATCTCAGAGTATTATTGTTTCTTTGCATACATACAAAGTTGAAATGATGTTTTAAATAACTCTACTTTATATTGAACTTATTTTAAATTACTATATATTAATATGAGTTCAGTCTTGTAAAGTTGAGTTGAGCCAGGTAAGTTGTTCAGATTCTCCTTTTCAAGCCTATGTCAGTTTTATTTAGCATTCCAACTCGCATACTCAGTACATTCAATGTACTGATGCAAGTCCTTTGAGTCTTCCAGTATTATCTCTTATTGTTATGACTTGGGTTGCCATTTTTGTCAAGTTGAATGTTTCAGTCTTAAACATTCTTAGTTTTTACACCCATTTTAAGTTTAGTTATATTCATTAATGTGATAGATATGCTTATTGTCTTATGCTATGTTAAGTAAGTTAGGCTAAGGGTCCGCTCGAGGCCAGTATTGGTCTTCGAGTGCTAGTCATGCCGAGGGTGTAAGCTCGGAGTGTGACAAACTTAGTATAAGAGCACAAAGTTCAAGAGTCCTAGAGATTTTATGAAGCCGTGTCTATAGTGTCCTAGTTATTGGTGTAAAGCGTGCCACATCTATAATAAGGAGGCTACAACATTTAGGACCTACCTCACTTATTTCACACTTTTTTTGTGCGCACTTTCTTTTAGGAAGTGATTTCTTGATCATTTCTCATGTTTAGCTATCTAAAATCATTCTCATATATCATGATACAAATCATACTACTTGAATCGATAATTCAATTCAAGGAAAGTTAAGAGTCAAGTCTAGAGAAGTTAAAAGTTAAGTCATAAAAATTTATAGTTTTTTCCAAAAGTCATTTACAAATGTTTTAACTTTGTTTTAAGACTTAAGTTTTGAGTTGCGTAGAGAGTAAAGATTTGAAGTCATTTATTCTGTCATGACCGGAGTCTAGATCCTAGCCGAAATCGGCGTCGTTGACCTCTCAGAGGTCACAGAAAAGCGTACATACATCATTGTTACATCATCTAGGTTAATTTTAACGGAAAATTTGAATTTTTTTATTTACTTAGACTTCATAGTGAGAAACATTGTACTCGTATAAGACTATCTACATAAACTTATTAGCGTTTAGCAACAACAATCTAATATCAAGATAATCAAATTAAAGGCATTGTTATATCTGTATAAAAATTTGAGTTGCCAAAATGTCACCAATACAATATCTGAAAATAACTGGGGAAGAAAGACTAGTGGAACATACTCCACTAGATCATGCCTATATCTAAGATAGAATATAAAATATAGGCATCCTTGAAAGCAAGAGGGATTACCAAGTCCGGATGAATGCACCACGTCCGGATAACTTCAGTGTAGTCTAGTAAGCTCTAGTGTTCACCTGCACCTACACCTAAAAGTAGAGAGTTGTATGGGATTAGTACACACTTGTACTAATTATGGGTATATGCAAGCACACACCAAGGACATGCATGATTAACAAGAGCTCTCTCCTAACAATATGAGTTATGGAAATTCAAGTCAGCGGACTTGCCAAATCGGATTAGGAAAGTCATGCTATGAGAGTAACTGCATCATCATACATATCATTTTGCAAATAGCACATAACATATTGCACATATCATATCACATAGTTCATATCATTCCTTCATATGCCATGAGACCTTGGAATCATAGAGTTGACTTTAAGATTTCCCAAAAGGAGGGCTCAACATATGGGACCTCAACTAGGGAGCCTCCTTTAGCAAACACAGAGTCTGCTTCATTAATTCATACGTACTTCATTTTCATTCATTCATATACTATTGTAAACACCAGCTATACCAAGGATGTAGTTTAAGACTTTCATTGGGTTCGCTGTGCAATGACCAAGAATAACCTAGTATCATTACTTATGTCTAGCACCTCTTGATTATCAAATCCTAACACCTTTGGTATCATTCATTTCATTAAGTGCATTATTTTAGGCTGGCCTCATTCTTTCTTTGGGAACTTTAACCTTAAATAACATAGATCATGTGAGCATAATAAAGTCCAGTGTTTAACCACACACTAAAAGGAGGTTGAATCACCGGCAAAAGTGAACTAAAACATGCAAACGTATATAGGGACTCGAACCCTGCTAGAACCCTATATTGGCAGTATAGGTTCAAAGACTAGGATATATAAGGAGACCCATACCCGTATGGACGGACAATATCATCTCATGAGAATTATATGAACCTTTGCCTTCTCGAAAGAAGGAATCGTGACTCATATCTAGCCTATCAGTGCTCAGTATAAAGTTTCATTACATTCATCTCATTCATCATAGAAGCTGGCTTCTAGCATGAGGCATCATAACTCATTAGATGATTTCTCATCTCATCATTACGTATTTAGTGTGAATTGTCCTTACACTTACATATAGAGTGTGATTGAGAGCTGCCTCTTAATTTTCAACACTCTCTTAGGTGAGTAATTTTTGTGACTTTATATTGGCGTACGTATAAGTTGTCTCACTTGCACTAGACTCATATTATGATGCCACTCTGTTTTTTTAACATCTTTTCATTTCATCTTTAGTCATTTTTCATTATTTGTTCATTGTATAACATACATATGCTCTCTTTGAGTTCTCATTGAGGGACATTGATTCTAGACGTAGATACAACTTCTCTCACTTGTACTAGCCTAGCCTCATGTAGCCACTCTTTATTTGCTTGTTCATCGTTTACCATAAATATACTCTCTTAGTCATTTCATTTAGTGACATTGATTTTAGGCGTAGATGCAGCTTGTGTCAATTGCAGTAGCCTATAGTCATGAAGTCATTCTTTTCTTTACATATTAACTATGAATTAATTCTTAACACTTTCTTTTGGAGTATGCTTGAAATTTGACTTTACATCATTCTACACTCCCCTTACGTGAATGTTCATTTTTATATGTTAATGCACTTGGCCTTTTTGTATGTTTTACCCTCTCACATAAGCCTCCTAGGTTCACATCATTTCATTCCATACATCTTAGGTTCACTTACTTTTAAATGTATGCTGGACTTATGGATCCATAAGTACAAGCCATGCGTCTTCATTCATAATTCGTCTAACTGACTCATATTTACCAAGATTATGTGGTACAACACTTATGCATCTTTTTGGTATACGGATCCTTTGAGGCAACATTCATTAATTATTTGTTCACGTACGACTTATGTGTCAATACAGAATTGGCAAGGGAACCCAATTTCGAATCCCTTGAGCAACACTTAATATTATATTAAACTTGGTACTTGCATTTTTTCATATTTGGGGGACCCTAGGTCGATCCCCATCACTCCCATAATATTTCATTTCTTTTCCTCTTCTCTTTTTCGTTTACGGCAAGGAGGTTGTGAGATCAATCCCCCACAAGCTCATTATTTTTCTCTTAATTTATCTCTTAACTTTCTCACCTATTCAAAGGGGTTGTGGGTTCAATCCTCACTCTTCACATTTATCTTTCTCCTTTAGTTTTCTACTAACTCTCTCATCCATTCAAGAGGTCGTGGGTTCAATCCCCTCTCTCAACATTTATTTTTCTTCTTTATTTTTCTCCTAACTCTCTCATCAATTCAAGAGGTTGTGGGTTCAATCCCCACTCTCCACATTTATTTTTCTCCTTTATTTTACTCTTAACTCTCTCATCTATTAGAGAGGTTGTAGGTTCAATCCCCACTCTCCACATTTATTATTCCATTCACTTTATGAAATTTTTTATGTAGTTAACATTTGGTAAGGTCTTGGGTTCAATTCCCAATGACCTCAAAAATTTTATAATTTTTTAAAACATAGCTCTCTATTCAAATTTTTGGCGTAGACAAACATTTTCAGCAAGCTGGAAATTTGGTCTCTTCCAATCCATCTTTCTTTCAAGTTTCTGATTTGATTCTTGTAGTATTTCATGTGAAATTTTTTGAGAAACATTAACCTTATATGAAAATTACACTTTTAACATTTTCATAAACGAAAACACAACATTTTAACACACAAATTTCAGGCAGCAACATAGTTAATTTATAACACACCCATGCTCAAATAGTTAACTTAAAACCCTTTTCCAGAATACGTCTTTCATTCCTTACATAATTTCCAAATACACATTCAACACATAGTCACAACCAGACCTAAATTATCTTCCAGAAGACATACCAATGCATGCTTTGAATCTTTCAAACGATCTAATGACAGAGGCATGCAACGGGGCAACCTTAGTTTTTCAATTGCGATGAAACTGAACCCTTAAGGGTGTCTTGGGAAAGGGTCAAAGAGAGAAGAAAACCCATACCATAAAGTCGTTCAACACCTCTTTCAATGATACTGATTCCCAAGACAGCACCATCTCCAAAACCCAATCCGTCGAGAAGAATGTTGTTGATTTACGTTTTTAGCTTAGCTTTTCGTTTGAGTTTTTGTGTGTAAGTTCTTCAGAGTGAAGAACTATTATTTTTAGTTCTTTTTCTAATGAAAAACGTGAGAATGAGAGTGAGAGACGTGAGAATGAGATGATTAGGATTAGGAGAGTCAGATGCCGATTTAGTCAAACTAGGACTCCCTATTAATTATTATTATTATTATTATTATTATTATTATTATTATTATTATTATTATTATTACTATTATTATTATTATTATTATTATTTTATTAAAAATCTAGTTTTCCTTTGATTAAATCGTAAATTTAATATCAATTAATTAAATTAATTCACCAAAAAAATAAATCAAATTAAATCATTGCTCCAACCTGGGTTCGAACCCGGGTGGAGCACGATTTCACTAAAAGGGCCAATTTTGGCCCTTTCTATCCAAATTGCCCCTCCACCACATTAATTACTTAATTAATTAAATATTTAGGGTAATTACAAACCCTTAGCCTGGAAAAGACCATTTTACCCCTAGACTCTCCAAACATAAGATTGACCCTTTTTCAGTCCGATTAAGACTCATCCGGGTAAAGTTTCATATTCGGGTGCCCTACATGGCTGGACCTAAGCTTTAATAGATAAAACAAACCGATAAGTTAGTTGGATTGGCTGTTGCAAGGGTTCAGAGGTCTGGTTTTATGCGCATCAATCCGTGTGAACCCCGTCTAATCGTAGGCATTCTAGATACATTAAGCATTACTTGGCCTAGTCATTTTAGGGTTGTTACATCTTCAAAAGAGTATATTGAAGAAAGGAAATTGAGATTTCCAAAACACCCTTCACTAGTTCTTAGTAAAGAGTAAGAGTAAATTTCATTCTTTAAATATTATACAGGAACTAAGTATTACCAAGAGTTAATTTTTTGCATTTGAGCTTGAAAGGAAATTGAGATTTCCAAATGTTTTCACAGTTGAGCAAGAAAGAAAACTAAGATTTCCAAGAGTTATTTGAATATAAGTTTTGAGTAATTATCTCAAACCAAAGAAAGAAGTTTTGTTTTTTAAAAACATATGAGCTAAATATATCCTGGGAGTTGTATTGAGAACCGATATAGGGACGAGTTTGTGTTCGGATAAGTCACGTCTCCACAAACCATGTATCCATCATGGGTAGTAAAGGATCATAGTTTTTAGATGACTCCTTAGTTACTTTTAGCATTGAATAATGGATCCACTCACTTAAGGCATTATATATGAAGACAAAGTATAGGACAATTCTGGCAGCTTGGGCAAGACGTTGTATCACAACTTAAGCTCATAATGGAGGTTTTCGGTTAGAGAAACTTCCACAAAAACTATATTACTTTAATAAATGAGTATATTTGAGTTTTTGATGCACTTTTCTTTAACGAACTAAGTTTTTTCCCACTATTTTACAAGATTTCTATATATTGCATGTGCTTTATTGCTTTATATTGAGTGGAGTTATTAATGAGTTGAATAAAGTCTATATTGAGTGGAGTTATTAATGAGTTGAATAAAGTCTATATTGAGTGGAGTTATTAATGAGTTGAATAAAGTCCAGGTAAGTATTTCTCCCAAATTCCTTTCATGCTTATGCTATGTTTGGTTTCCCCTTGTATAATCGTACAAATAATGTATTGATGCATTTCGCCTGCATAGTCTTATGATGCAGACAAGACTATCAAGATCTGCATCCAGGGCCTCATTGATCCAGTTGAGCGGTCAGAGTCAGTTGGTGAGCCTCTTTGCTTTATAGGGGGATTTTTTTTATCATTTTCTTTTAGTATTTTTGTTGTTAGGATGATCAAGAGTCTTTTGTCGACATCTCTCTTTGTTTTAGAGGCTCCATAGAAAAATTGTTATAGTTCTTTACTCTTATTCATTTACGTTGTATACGTTTAAGACTTGAGTTGCCATTTTGGACACTATATTATTTCTTCAGTTATTGCATGAGTTATATTTCTTATTTTAAGTCTTCCACTGAGTAAGTAAGTCACACCAAGAGTTTGCATGTGGACAACATTGGTTTTTGAGTGCTAGTCCCACCTAGGGTGTCGGCTCGGAGCATTACAACTAGTTTTTCAATAAAAAGTAAATGCGTTCACAATCAAGAAAGAGGGAGAACTTTTATTTCCAAGAGAGACTTTGAGCTATGTTTTGAGCAATTATCTCAAACCACAGAAAGAAGTTATGTGTTTTAACCATAAAATCTAGTATTATATTTGTGGACTAGTATTGAGCACCGATATGTGGAAGAGTTCAGACAACTCTTAGCGACCATAAACCATGTAACCATCATGGTTAAAAAAGATTCATACTTTTTAAATGATTCCGTAGTGCTTTTCGACATAGACTAGTGGATCCACTTAGTAGTTAGGTTCTATGCCTATAAAAGTATATTGTATTATTATATACATATAGTTACATGTATTTTTATATACATCAAGAGATTACATTATATATTTGCATATACAGAGTTACTATTGTATCTCTAAATACACAGAGTTGTCATCTATCTTTTAAATGATTTTTTATATTGCATACATATTATTGCTTTATATATAAATGAGTTCAGTTTCGTTATGACAAACTTGGTATTAGAGCACAAAGTTCAAAAGTCATAGGGAGTCTATGAAGATGTGACTGTAGATTTCTAGTTATCGATGTTAAGCACGCCACATCTATAATTAGGAAGTTCTGACACTTAGGAACTATATCACTTCTTTCATACTCATTTCGTGTGGTATAGTTTACCTCTAAAAAGTTTCTTCTAATTTATGCTTGCGCGTGTCTTTCAGATCATACCTCTATGAGGAGTTGTCAAAGGTTGTCCAGCTAGAAGGAATGTTGAACTGTTGGAATAAGAAGTACCTAATGCACCATAAGTGTCATGCCCCGAGCCTATACCTGGGCAGCACTAGCACTCAAAGACCATTACTAGCCTCGAGCGGAACCTTGTCCTGACTTACTTACTTAGTGGAATACTAAACACAAGAAAAATGGCTCGAGGAATAACTAAAAGAAAATCACTTAGAAAAAAATGCCAACTCAAGTCTTAATCGTTTACAAGTGAAATGAAAAGACTAAAGAGCTAATACTATCTGTCTATAAAGAATCTAAACAAAGAGGGATGTTGGTACAGGGCCCCCAATAATCCTAACAACTGAAAACTAAAAGACAATAAATGAATAATAATGATGTCCTCCAGAGTTAAGGGAGGCTCACCAACTTAAGCTTGAAAAGAGTGACAAGGAACACTTACCCTTTGCTCTGTGGAACTCATGAATAACTTAACTCAACATAAAGCAATAAGACACATCCAATATATTTAAAGCTTTTAAAATAGTGTAATTAACTTAGTTTTTTAAAAAATGCAATAAAAAACTCCACTTTACTTTTAAGATAAAGTAATATAGTTTATGTGGGATAATCTCAAATTGACCACCACCACTATGAGCCTAAGTGGTGACAACGTCTTGACCACACTATCATAATTGTACTATACTTTGTCGTCGGATAGAACTACTTAACTTAGTGGATTCACTAGTTTAACTTATGTTATCATCTCAAAAGTATGACCCAATAATACCCATAATGGCTACATGGTTTAGGGATATTAGAATTATTATGAACTCGCATCCCCATATCGGTGCTCAATATTACTCCCAAAAATATATTTGTTTCATGTGATTTTAAAAAAAACTTCTTTCTTTGGGTTGAGATAATTTCTCAACACTTAGTTTTTAAATCTCTTCTCTTAAATGTGAAAACATTTATAAAGTTTTAGGGAATACTTAGTTCCATTATAACTTTTGAGAAATGAGCTCAACTTTTTACTCTTTACTTATCTTGAAACTTGAGACTTAGAACAACTCTTAGGGAATACTTAGTTCTCTTATAACTTTTTGAAAAGTGAACTAAACTCTGTACATTTAATTAGCTTGAAGCTTGAGTCTTAAAAGAACTCTTAGGAAATATCCCTTATAACATTTTGAAAATTGAACTCAACTCTTTACTTTATACTTAGATTCAAACTTGAATCTTAAAAACAAAGTTAACACATTGCTAAAGACTCTGGAAAACTTTTTGGAACTTTGCTTTTACTTGCTTCTTAACTTCTACACTTGACTCTTAACTTCTTTGACTTTTGTCTTAACTTTCCTTGAATTGGATTATGGTTTCACGTTTCATGATATCATGTTTTTAAATGATTTCACGATGTTTAGATGTACCTTAGAATGTTGAAATCAACTAAGAAACATATGTACGTCACTTACGAACTAGTACAAAAAAGGTGGGGAAGAAATGGGGAGAACTAAAGTCCCTGGCGCTATGAGAGGCGTGGGGCACCAGCCCTCATGTTACAGAGAGAAGTTTGGGGCACTCTGCTTGCGTGGTTCCCCAAGTCCCTACGGACAGAGATTGTCCTTCAGGGCTTTGAGAGGCGTGGCTCCATAACCCCTACCTATGTGTTCTCGAATTTTCTCCATCATTTTTCATCTCTAAACCCTCTAAACTTTCATGGTTCTTTCTCCAAACACATTGGGATCATTAGTATTATCAACATACAATATATTCAACCAAACATTTCTCCAGAAAATGAACAAAAACTTCAACAACACAACAATCAAGAGTTCATTGAAAACTTCAACAATGTTCTTGAAGAACTCACTTTCTTAACATTAATATACTTAGATCACTTAATTTAAAAAATATTGGCATGTGGGTGAACTAACCAAACACTATGTCATCTCACACCTTTTTAGGGATTACCCTCGATGAATTCCATGGACAAAGCTTGAGCTTTCTTGGCGATTCTTGATTTCTCTACTCTTTTCTCTTCTTTTTTCTCTCCTCCAAGCTCTAGCGTGAATTCTATTTTTTCTAAAATGAACAAGGGTCTTGTTTTACACCAATTAATTCCTAAAAATGGATTAATTTAATTAGGTAAGGTAAAAACAACTTTGCCCTTCTAAAATCCGGATTGGACTTTCCTTAATCAAATAACCCAACATTCGGAAGTCATAATTTACTCATACGATATACAAAGCACAAATATGGCGTCATTGGAAAGTTTTTTTTAGGGATTTCCAACCATATATGAAAATTCTTGTAACTGATCCTGAGCTAGGAATTATGGTCCTTTCAAAATGACAAAAACTCGCTTTCTTAACTTAGATAAATTTTCTAGATTTTCTTATTTTTCCAAAAATATGTATTTTTAGATTTTAAGCTTTTTCTAGTCATTTCTAGTTGCGAGTTGTTACAATATATCCCCGTTGGGAACATTCGTCCTCAAATGAGATTAATCTTACTAGACATAGGGTAGCAACATAACGTTCAAACACCTACAAGCAATTGAACCAAATAACATGCTTACTCAAAATTAGATAGTTCTAACAGAAAATTCGTACCTTAATCTACATTTTCCCCGAAAGCAAAGAGATTTGGATATATATTTTTCATGTTCTCTTAAGCTTCCCAAGTGGCTTCTTCAACAAATTGGTTACTCCAAAGGACGTTGACTGATGCTACCTCTTTCGTTCTCAACTTGCGAACTTGTCAATATAGGATTTGCACCAGAATTTCCACATAAGACAAGTTATATTTTATCTCAATATTCTTAGTTGGAATGATTTGGGATGGATCGCTCATGCACTTCTTCAACATAGATATATGGAACACCAAATGAATTGTTGGTAACTCTAGTGGTAGCTCTAACTCATAAGCTACATTATCAATCATCTAGGCTATACGATAAGGTCCAATATACTGGGGACTGAGTTTCCCTTTCTTAACAAACCTCCTAACACCCTTCATGGGTGAAACTTTCAGCTATATCCAGTCATCTACTTTGAACTCTAATTACTTTATCCTAACATTAGTGTAGGATTTTTGACGATTCTGCGCCATTTTCAAGCTCTCTTGAATCACCTTCACCTTCTCCATAGCTTGCTGAACTAAATCTGGTCCTATAATCCCTGCTTCACCAACCTAAAATGATCCAATAGGAGATCTACATCTTCTCCCATAAAGAGCTTCATAAGGAGCCATCTGGATGCTAAAGTAGTAACTGTTGTTGTCAGCAAACTCAAGTAGGGGTGAATGATCATCCCAATTCCCTTTGAAATCAATCGCTCATGCCCTCAACATATCATGTAGATCTAAATAGTGCGCTTAGCTTGCCCATATGTCTGAGAATGAAAGGCAGTACTTAAGTTCACCTTTGGACCAAAACCTTTCTGAAAGGATTTCCAGAAATGTACAGTAAATTGTGCACCTCTATATTAAATGATGGAGACTGGAACTCCATGAAGTCTTAATACCTCTTGAATGTAAAAATTAGCATAATCTTCTGAAGAGTGGGTAGTCTTTACCGGCAAAAAGTGGGCTGATTGTGTCATTCTGTCGACAATCACCCAAATAGAATCATGCTGCATGTGAGACCATGGTAATCCTGTGATGAATTCCATATTAATTATCATCCACTCACATTTCGGAAGTTCTATATTTTTAGCCAAACCATCGGGCCTTTGGTTCTCTACTTTAACTTATTGGAAATATGGGCATGTTGCGACATATTACATAATACCCTTTTTAATATTATTCCAACAATATACTTCTCTCAAATTGCGGTACATTTTGTGGAACCCAATGAATTGAATATTTGGAGCTATGAGCTTGCTTCATGATCCTCTCTTAGAGTCCATCCAGCATAGGTACACACAATCTACCTTGATATCTCAAAAAACCATCTCCTCCTTGTTCAAAAGCTGATACGCTTTGCTTATGAACTTTGCCTTCAACTGAAGAAAAATGGGATCTTGGTCTTGCTTTACTTACACTTCTGACACTAATGAAGGTTCAACCCCATTCATCACCACTATCCTTCCTTATTTGGCGTCCATTAGTCGGACTCCTAATCGGGCAAGTTTTGGTACATATCTTGCTAGTTCTTTCTTCTCTTATTCAAGATGGGTGGTACTACCCATATAGAACCTACTTAAGACGTCATCAACCACATTAGGCTTTCTTGGGTGGTAAAGAATGTTCATGTCATAATCCTTGAGCAATTCTAACCACATATTTTGTTTGAGATTAAGCTCTCTCGATGTAAAGACATATTTTAGGCTCTTGTGATATGTGAATACATAAGCTTGAACACCGTAAAAATAGTGATGATATATCTTCATGGTGAATACTACAACATCAAACTCTAAGTTATGGGCTGGATAACTCTTCTCATGAACCTTCAAGTGTCTTGAGGAATAAGCTATAACTTTAACATTTTGCATTACTCATATCCAGAACTAACCCTATATACATTGCAATACACTACAAAACCTTGAGTACCTTCCGGTAAAGTCAGAATCAGGACAGTAGTCAACCATTTTTTCAATTCCTAAAAGTTTTTCTCACATGCTTCAGACCATTGAAAGTTAGCTATCTTCGGAGTCAACTTTTTCAAAGGATATGAAATAAACAAAAAATCCTGAACAAACCTTCTACTGTATCTAGCTAAAACCAAGAAACTCCTAATATTACTTGGATACATTGGTCTAGGCCAACTTTGAACTGCAACTATTTTTAAAAGTATCAACTCTAATTCCATCAACGGAAACTATGTGGCCTAACAATTCCTAGGTACAATCTAAGCACTCCTTTCAAATGACCACACTTAATATCATGCTTAAAAGACAACTAACCTCTTTAAAGCTGGTCAATATCAATTCGCTTCTTTTCCCTATGAGCTAAGGGGTACATCCTACCCTCTAATTTAACCTTGGAATAAAACATAATTCCAACTATGGAATAAAACCCCTTCTTCCCTTTTCCCACTCTTAGGATAGGCTCATATAGGAATTAATCAATTAATCATACGGATTCTCCCATTAACTAGCATACTTCCCAATTACCTTAGGAGTAAGCCTATAGAAAAGACGCCAATTCACACAAGGACGACTATGAAACACCACTCATATTAAAGGGAAACTTTGATCATTCACTATTGACCACATTTCTCAAAAACCTTTCAATCATATACCCCATGACATTATACTATCATTTCACACCACCATAAAGCAACCTATCATCCCATAGAGGACTTCATTCAACCATAACAATTCATAACATAACTTCTCAACATAACATCTCAAATCTCATAAGTCACATATAGCTATAAATGGCATCACATCAAATATTCTAACTCCACCTTGACATATACTCATCTAGTCACAAAACCATAATACATATTAAAACTCACCTTTTCTCCCTCAACCCTTGAGACATCATTCTTTCCAAGCAATTATATCTAAAAGACCATCGGAAAAAGGAACATAAGAGAAAGATCATATAGGGTTAAGCTTAATGGAACGACACAAGAGTAGTGATGAAAGTGAAAATTCTATCGTCCTGTAGCCTCACGCTCATAGATGTATCGCGACTCCTACCGATAAACAAGACTCTACTAGACTTGGCATTATGAGACTTTGAACCGTAGAAATGCTTTTTATAACCTCATGCTCTGATACAAAGTTTGTCAAGACCAGGGAGCACACCCTTGAAGTAACCGGCGTTGTAGACCTCTCGGAGATCTCACAAAATCCCCTTAGCATTCATTCATCACATTGCCATAGAAGTTTAGTGGAAAATTTAAAACATTTAATTGTATAAAATAATGCTAGATCATCACTTCACTTATAAAATCATAAGTACATCAATAGAATAGAATAGGGTCACGACCCTTAACTACATAAAATAATGATCTGTACTATTACATGAACTTAAACAACACCTTGAGACGAAGGTTCTTGAATCATAAGGAAACTTGAACTTGGGAAATAACTATCCAAGCTCTTCATTATAACAATGATATTCTAGTAATCACCGCCTGCACTTTGTGTAAAAAGATGAAGAAGACTGGTATTAGTACAAGAATGCACTAAGTATGATAACCATACAAAAAAATGAGTTAAAGAGAACGTCTAGTTTGTAATTATGCATAATGCCTTTTTAGTAAAACTTCATGAACATTTGATACAATAAGCACAATATAGTTCACATACATTACAAAGACATGGACACTATTCATAACAACACATAATCCATATATCACATTTAAGACACATTAAATTTCTTCATCGCATTATCTTTCTTTTACATTACTTCTTCACCCAAAGAAACCCTTAAGTAATACTTATTGTAATGCATGAATAATGTCCCATTCCACCATTCACACCAAAGTATCACCTAAGGTCACCAAGGTGCATATTCTCACAAACTTCATTTATAAGCATATACATTCATAAAGACATAACATATCATGAAACACATGCTTCACGTAAGAACCACCACCTAAGACAACCTCAATTCACACTAGTGCAATGTAGAAGTAGCATCCCATAACCAAGTGTTGCAATGAAGTTACCCTAGACTTAGGCACATCACATCCAATAAGTCACATTACATGTGTTTAACCTCAGACATAAGACCAACATAATTCATAGACCTCATAAAAATTCATTCACTTATTTCATCATAATCATAACCCATTGAGTCTTTAGGCACATCTCAAGACAACATGCAATTCAATACTACAAATATCATCATAATGAAGTAATAGAAAACATTGCATATAGTGAGAGTTCATTTCATCAATACATAACAAGACCTTACTCATAATCCCAATCTATGTCTACTTGTGGAATGTACAAGTAGAGCCCCATAAGCTCACACATACTAAGTAAACCCACAACATGCATACTAAGTAAGACCTTCATCATGTAGACACAATAAGACCAATACTATACATATCATTATAACAGGTATGTTAACACCATAATGTCATGCATAAGATATATATTCATGTTCTTATAGAACTTCATCTAGAATTCCCTTCAAGAGCTACTTGTGCAATGTATATGCTAAGTCTTATTCTCTCACCTACACTAAGACAAATACCTTAAGCAGTCCTAGTTAGTGTTTAACATCTTACTTTCATAGTTTATTTTACATTCGCGAAACTTTGCCTTAACCGACATTAGACCGTGCGACCTAAACATGAAATCTAGTGTAATCTCCTCACACTAAAAGGAGGAATCTTACTTGCCAAGGTAGAACATCCTTAATAATAGCATCTAGGTGGATCTAGTTGCTAGGTTCCTATGGGGGAGCATAGTTAAGGAACTAGGAGGTTGTTACCATTAGTCCTCTTTAGGCTAAATAGCATTGTATGTGTATGTACATATATGAGAGAGCCTTTCACATAAACACATTTAGACAACACATGATCATACTTCATTATTCATATAATTTACATACATAATAAGAGACAAAAGGTTCATATGAGAATTATCCATTCAATTAACACCATGAACATCTTATACTCATAGTCATGCATAAGAGGTGTGTACGTGCATATTGGTCATTATGATAATATAAGATCAACCACATAGTCATGAAGGAAAATATCCTCCAAAGGATCACAAAACATACACAATATCCCTCAAGTCATGAACAACTCACATATAGAGCATTAGGGACTATAGACCACCAACCACATTACATCATAGGAAACAAGAGCATACCCATTATTGAATAGAAGACTCCTAACATACAATGATCAGACATTTATATAGAGTTACATAGGTAGGGGTCATTCTATAATCGTAATTCATCAAAGTTAAGCATGTAGACCATACCGAACCCTAATAACATCATTCACATATACTTAACATCATTAATACACCTAGATCATGATACTTTTATTGAAAACTACACAAATAGTCATGATAATCATTATATGAATTCACTTTACATCTATTGACCTCAAGACCATGATCACAACATGTATACATAGAAAAAAATGTAAACACGCCACCATAAATTGAGAAAACCAACAATATCGATCCCAATACTATATACTAGAAATTTGGTCACCTTACAAATAATCCAACCCATGATAAATCATAGATAAATATTCAACCATTCATAATCAATTGATATAGATAGAAATAGGATTAAACAATACATCACAAACTAATCACAATCCAATCAACATCTAATCAAGATCATAAGACCCATTTTATGGGAAGAATTGAGAGATTAAGGAGATCATGAGTTATTCATGGAATTATATTGAAATTCATCATAAACACTGAAATTAACATAAATCAATCATTAGATTGACTTTGAAAACAATTTGACAATGAACCCATGGCTTGACTTAAAATTTGGAATTTTGATCATAGAATCACATTGGAAAATCTTTGATATAACTCCTTAGATGAAAGTTTATCCAATGATAAAGGGATACCACACCTTTATAGAAAATAAGACCATGCAATTTAGAGAATACAGAACTTGAAAATTCATCTTCCATCTTGAGCTTGCTTTTGCCTCCAATGTAGGTTTTATAGAATTTGTAAGAGAAGAGGGTTTTGAAGTATTTGGGTTTTGATATGGGAATGGGGTTAAGTATGACTTAAAAACTCTTATAACAAACCCTTAAAGTACCCAAAATACCCCCACATTAATTGGACATTTTTTAAACAAGTCATACTTAACTTTCATTTTTGAAATTATCATCAGGGAGAAAGTCTGCGTTGTGGAGTTGTTCCCACAAGATTTTTTGAATTTAATTTTGGGACAGTATAATACATTACATGTACGTTAAGCGTACCAAACATTTGGACGATGGAGAACCTAGTCCGCGATGCGGACATGTTTCATCCATAAACAAACACTTACTTCCTTGGGCAGCTTGTTGGCCAAAGATTGGGTCCTCCTCAAGGACCCCTAGGTTTGTCCTTGGGGAGTCGTAACCGGAATTTTTGAACCTAAAAATGTTTATTAAGACACTAGGGTAACCTCCACTGTTTTTGGAATCCAAACAATAAATAAAAATAAGGAAAACATACAAGGATACACTAGCACACAAAAGACTAGTTTTCGGACCTCTTGGTCGTTCTTTGACGTTTGACCTCAAGCCTCTTCAAACCAACTATTTCAAGTAGTTTATCACATTATAAGAAAGTTATTGAGTATTAAATAACATGTGATACTCTAGAGAATCTGAGTTCCTTTTGAGGGTTGTTATATTATCCCTCACTTGGGAACATTCATTACTGAATGACACTTGGGGCATTTTTGAAACTTTCAAGGACTCAATGACCCATTTAGAAGCTCAGAATAATCAATATAATGTAACATAATAGTCAATGCACCAATTTTACAAGTAAAATCAACTTCATACCATTATGCACTCAATTCAACAGAAGCAAGTAGAAACTCTATTCACCAACTCATAATACATCAAACACAAAATCATTTCTCATGTTCATAGGAGTAACATCATTCTCCTAATCATGAAATGATATTTACTTTTCATTTCACCAAAAGGCTTAATATTCACTAATCTTTAGATCACACATAGGCATATTCACATTTTCGCTCAAGAGGCAAATAAGTAACACATACTAAATGCATATAAATCATGAGTAATGTAGATCAACGAAATCTTTATCATTTAGACAAAATACAATCAAGGACATACATATCATTACCGTGTTAAATTATATTCAAGGTGGAATTTCCTTCTCCATAACATACTAGTAGGGCTTCTTCAAAGTCATTTACAAGCATTTCATAAAAGTCGATTAATTTTTAAGGAGAATTCTTAACTCCTAACCAATCATGCTCATACTTCCTTCCTCATGAAATTATAAATGGTAGTTCACACCAAACACATCACAACATTATAAAGGTACTACTCAAAAAATTCATTTTCTAGCATAACACTAGTTATCATGAACATGTATAATTTAAGGAAATTATTACTATTCATAGGCATACATCAATAATATTGGTTAAATGCACCATCACTCTCAAGATTGAGCCTATATTCATACTTCCCAAATCACAAAATCAGATATTATTAAAGGGACTCATCTTTTCTTATGTAAATAAGACTTAACATCTCCTTGTGGGGGCCAATATACCCTCAAATCAAAAGTGTTATCAAGCATGTTCATTAAACCATCTCATGAAGTCAAATGCACATTTATCATGGTAAGATACACAACAACATGAGAAAAATGCAATTCATCAAAATCCCTTTTTCATGCAATAATGATCTTTCATAACATGCATAACATAGTGTCATCTAATGACATACATAAAATATGGAGAACGTGCAACTTATACTCATATGCAAGACTCCTAAAATGAACAAGCTACTAGGAACTCTTTGGTTTCAAGCTTGAGTAAGAATGGAAGGAAAAGATAGGGATATCAACAACCTTACTACTCGACTTATCATCCTCCACTTAAGGTAAACCCATCAAAGAGAAACTCATCTCAACCAAGAGAACTTTAACATACCAACCTCACTAATAAAGCACAACATTACCCTTGTTGGGGTCAAGTTTGTGCAAACCCTTTTTAAGCACCATCTCATTCCATTCTAAAGGAGGAATCATTTCTCAATAATTTTTTCACTACACTACCTTTAGTGAGAATTTAAAGAGATCCAAAATGAGTATCTAAATCTCTCCACTTCATATCCATCACTCCAAGTAATTCTCAACCTGGAGAAGTTCAAGGAAACTCAAATTAGGAACATTAAGGGCCCTCAAACCCTACCAACTAGGCACATTATCCCCCACTTGGCGTAATATTAAGCAAATCTTCCCCAAGTCATGCCCTTAAACACCAAGTTCAAGACAAGTCAATACTAAACCTCCATGCTCCTCTCATAATATGATTTTTACAGCATTGAGGATTTCACTCCTACCCTCATAAAAAAGCTTACAAATTTAACCGCAATAGGTACCACTGTAGCATAATATTCCTCTAAGTCTATCTTCTAAAGGAACTCATAAAAGTTCCAGATAGGGTATACATTTCAACCACCTATCGTAATAACTAAACCCAAAATTCAACATATATCATTTCTTAAGTCAACACTTAGACCATTTCAACACTTATCATCACTTTTCGTGGAATGTTCCAACCAACCATGACTTGTGCAATCTAAACACTCTTTTCAAATGTACACACTTAAGATCAATCATAAAAGACAATTAACTTATTCAAAGTTGGTGAACATAAATTCTCTTCTTTTCCCTAAAAGTTAAGGGGTACATACTACCTTTGAGTCGACCTTGGAGTAAAACATAATTCAAACTTATGGAATAAAATCCCTTCTTTCTTTTTGCAACTCTTAGGATAGGCTCATATAGGAACTAATCAATTAGCCATACGGATTCATTCATTAACACAATTACCTTAAAAGGTAAACACTATCTTCACTTATTTGAAGTAAGCCTATAAAAAAGACTCCAATTTACAGAAGGATGATTATCAAAAACTATAACAACCCTAAAAATGGATAAGATAAGAAATGCTTAATGTGAATGCCTATGATTAGACCAGGGTTCACACGGATTGATGCACGTAGAACCAGTCCTCGGAACCCTTGCTACAGCCAAGACAACTAACTTAAGGCATTAGTTGAGCTTGGAAAGGTTTGGTCCAACCATGTAGGGCTCTCGAATACAAAGATTTACTTGAAGGAGTCTTTGCCGGACTTAAAAGGGAAAATCGTAGGTTTGGAGGGTCTAGGGGTAAAATGGTCTTTTTCTAGGCTAAAGATAGTATATAATTACCCTAATATATAATGAATTATTTAATTAATAAGGTGGAGGGGAATTTTGGAGAGAGAGGGCCGAAAATTGGGTCTTGAAGTGAAGTCTTGCTCCACCGAGGTTCGAACTAAGGTGGAAGCAATGAATTAAATAATTTTTAATTTAAGGTTGTTAATTATTGTAATTAATTTATATTTTTTATTTATTAGCTGAGTTAAATAAAAAAATCATATTTTTAATAATTAAATAAAAACCTTAATTGACTAAGTCCTAAACTAGACTCCTAATCCTAAGAAAACTCTTCTCCCCCACACTCATCTCTCTCTCTCACGTCTCTATCACTCTCACTCACAATTCTCTCTGCCAAATAACTTCAAAAAATAGTAGGTAAACTAAAGTTCTTCACACTTGAAGAACTCACAGTGAATATATAAGAAAACAAACGAAATAAATCACGTAGGCAAAGAGAAGTTTTTCCGTTGAGTTGGTGTTGACTTTGAGGGGATTTGGACGTGATCTTGGTGAAGTTTTTGGGAAGAAAGTCGAGGGTTTAACTTCAAATAGGTACGTCTTTTCTTATATCTTGGTCCTTTCCCAAGAAACCCCTTAAGGTTAAGAATATTCATTCCGAAAACTAGGATTGTTCCCCGTTGCTTGTCCCCGTCACTAGCTCCCATTGAATCATAGGTTGGTTATGTTTGCTATTAGAAAAGTAGGGATGAAACGTGTTTTCGTGATAATTATGTGTTTATATGTATGTCTGGAGTTATGACTTATGTTAATGTTTCTGAAAATGTAACTACGTGTGTATGTGTGTGATCCGTGGCTATTGTTCATGGTTTAGGACTTGAAATGGCATGACAATTCTTTATATATTATGTACACATGTTGATGTAAATGTGATGTTCATATGAGTTCGAATATGGCTGATTTGAGGGATAATGTCTTGGCTAAATGAACACAAGAAGACGCACCTAAAATGTTCTAAATGCACTACGAAATTCCCCTAAGAACTACGGTGTACCTTGATGAAAGGATGCTAAAAAATTACAAATGTTGAAAAATGAATTAAAACTAGTGAGGTCATGCACGATTGAACCGTGACCACACCATGTTAAAAACCATGAAAATAAAGAAGTAAAATGAAATAAGGTGAAGGGGATTGGAACCATGGTATTGGCTGGAAAATGTAACTTAAAAGAAAAAAAAAGAACTGAGAGGAGTGGGATTCGAACCCACCACCTCTCAATCATATTTAAGGAAGAGTAAAAGAAAATTAAAGAAAAGAAATGTGAGGCGTGGGAATTGAACCTACGACTTCTAGGAAGTGAAGGAGAGTCAAAAGGAAATTAAAGAAAAGAGATGTGAGGCGTGGGATTGAACCCACGACCTCCTAGACAGATTTAAGGAGAAAAAATTAAAAGAAATTAAAGAAGGGTTGTGGGGGTTTGAACCCACAACCCCTCCGCCAAAGGAGAGAAATTTAAAGGAAATGAAAATAAAAAGTAAATGAGGTTGTGGGGGTTCAATACAACATCCTCTTAGTTCCATTAAGCAAAAAATGAAGAGACAAATTAAGGAAAAAAATAAAATGAAGGCATTGGGGCTCAAACTTAGGTCCCCAATCCATATGGATCAAACAAAAATGAACAAAAAAATGTAAGTGTTGTTAAAGGTATTTGAAAACTGGGTTTCCTTGACCAAATTCCGTATTGATCAAAAGTCATACGTGAATTAAATTTCCAAGAATAATTCTGCCCACTTAGATCGAAATTCAGATCTTGGCATACATACAAGATGCATGAGTGTTGTACCACATAATCTTAGGAAGATGTGAATCATTTAAACGAACTATGAATGAAGTCTTATGGCTTGTATGCATAGATCCATAAGTCTAACATACCTTTAAAAAAATAAGTGAACCTAAGATGTATGTAATGGAATGATGTAACCCTAGAAGGTGTAAGTAAGAGTGTAAAACACACTAAATGGACAAGTGCATTGGCATATGATGAAACGAATATTATGTAATGAAATGATGAAACCCTAGAAGGATTAAGTAAGAGTGTAAAACACACAAATGTCCAAGTGCATTAGCATATGATAAATTGAACATTCACGTAAAAAGGGGTGAGTAATTATGAAGAAAAAATGTGATAATGTTAATGAATGTGGTGACAACATGATATGAGGCTAATGTAAAAGATGAGAGAAATCTCAAATGAGTCTAAGTAAATGTTACCAATATGTACTCACCAAGGAGAGTGTAAATTTAATGAAGAGACCAGTCCCTATGAACACTATAATGAAAGTATTGAGATTAACACACTTAATACTAAGGATGAGATGAGAAATCATCTATTGAGGTATGATGTCCTCATACTAAAAGTCAGCTTCCATGACTTATGAGTTGAATTTAATGAAACTTTATGCTGAGCACCGATAGACTAGCTATGAGCGGTGATGCCTTCTTTCGGGAAAGGTGGAGGTTGACGTAACTCTCATGAGATGAGACTGTCCAGCATGCCGAATATGGGTCTCCTTATATCTCCTAGTCTTCGAACCTATACTTCCAATATAAAGATCTGGCAGGGTTCTATTCCCATGTACGCTAGAATGTTTTGGGTCACTTTGGCCGGTGATTCCATCTCATTTCGGTTTGGGGAT
This sequence comes from Solanum chilense, assembly GCA_032847665.1. Lineage (NCBI taxonomy): Eukaryota > Viridiplantae > Streptophyta > Magnoliopsida > Solanales > Solanaceae > Solanum > Solanum chilense. The sequence continues at coordinate 13,459,779 of CM064965.1, forward strand.
TCATGACACTGGATTTCATAATGCTCACATGATCTATGTTGGTTAAAGTTAAAGTTCCCAATGAATGAATGAGGTCAACCTCAAGTGATGCATATAATGAAATGAATATACCAAAGGTGTTAAGATAGGATAAGAAAGAGGTGAGTTAGACTCAAGTAATGACATTAGGTCTTTTTTGGTCATTCCACAACGAACCCAATGAAATCCTTAGACTACATCCTAGGTATAGCTGGTGTTTACTCTGGCCCGGGAATGAAATTAAATGAAGTAAGTAAGAATAAAAGAAGCAGACTCTGCGTTTCCTAAAGGAGACTCCTTAATTATGGTCCCATATGTTGAGCCCTCATTTTGGGAAGTCTAAATGTCAAGTCCATGATTGCAAGGTCTCATGGCATACGAATAAATGATATGAACAACATTATGTGTTATATGAATTATGATATGTGCTATGTGTACGTTGTTGTGTGGTGTGTGCAAAATGTTAAGTATGATGATGCATGTTACTCTAATGGCATAACTTTCCTAATACAAGTTTGTAACGCTTACTCACTTTCCTAATCTCAATATGGCAAGTACACTTACTTGACCTTCTACAATCATGTTGCTAGGAACGATCTTTTCTTAATGATGCATGTCCTAGGTGTGTGCTTGCATATACCCATACTTAATACAAGTCTGTACTAACCCTATACAACTCAAAACTTTTACGTGAAGGCACAGGTAGACCCTAGAGATACAAGATCAACGATGTAGCTATTCGGACGTCGAGGATTCATCCGGACTCGGTAGGCCCTCATTCTTTCGATGATGCTTGATTATTTACATTCTAGATTAGTTGTAGGATTGAGCTAGTGGAGTATGTTCCACTAGCGTTTCTTTCCCATATTTGTTCAGACATTGTATTTGTGCCATTTTGGCAAGTACATCGTTATCGTTATAATAAACTTCTTCTTTCATATGATGATCTTAATGTTAGATGGTTGATGTTGAACAATTATACATGTAATTGAATGTTTATTAAGAATGACGTATGTAGGCTTGTCTGCGACCTCTGATAGGTCAATGACGCTTGTCTCGTTTGAGGTCTAGATTTCGGTCGTGACAAGAACAAATCATATTAAAGGGAAACTTTCATCTTTCACTATTTACAACATTTCTCAAAAACTTTTCAATCTTATACCATGACGTTATACAATCATTGCATACAACCATAAAACAACCTATCATCACAAAGAGGACTTAATTCAAACATAACCAATCTTAACAAGTAAAACTATATCATAACATAACTTCTCAACATAACATCTCAAATCTGATAAGTCACATATAACCATAATGGCATCACATCAAAATATTCTAACACCACCTTTCACTGTCACACCTGGTCCTAGAACCTAAATGAGACCGGCATCTTTAATCTCTCAGAGGTCGTAGACAAGCCTCTTCATATAATTCTTGCATAAGAGTTATATACAAAATCTCAAAATAAACAACCATCTATTAACACATTGAACAATTGAAATGAAGAATTCATAATATCATTAATAGTTGCCAAACCAGACTTCTTACAAAAGCTTGAAAAAATGTTTGAAAGGAAACACTAGGGAAAACATCCACTAGCTATGTATAATCTACTAAAAAGCTAGAAAATAAAGCGTAGTCATCCTCGAATTCTAGAGGAGCTACCAAACTCTAGAGGTACTAGTCCAAATAGCTTCAACTAATCTTCAATTTTCTTCAAGGACCTGCACCTATAAAAATAGTAATTGTATATGGGTTAGTACACACTTGTACTAAGTATAGGTGTATGCACATAAAAACATAAGGACTATGCTTGAACAAGGAAAGATCTTCTTGTACCAACATGCCATTTTTGGAATGTGAACTCACTTCACTTTCCTAATTCGTTATTTAGGAATCATGCTATGAATATGACATATTTCATGCATTTAAAGCACACAAATGATTTTCTATATGAACATAAGACCTTGGAATCATGAACATAATTTTAGAACAACTCAAGCAAAATTTAACATTATTGCTCCCATTAGGCTGAGATCTCCCTCTCCCAGACTAAGTTTACTTTTCAGTCTTTTCTTCTTTTTGTTGTGTAGTTCAATGATCTCCTTTGATCCTATGTTTTGCTTATGATTGCAATTATTTTACCGTAATCCCATTGATACAATGAATAAAGTAAGTAATCCAAAAGAATAAGGAGATCATTTGACTACCCTAGTCACAAGTTATTCTTTCCATTCTTGTTATATGGGGCATGAAGTCTTTATACGCCAATCTTTATTGGCTATGCCCATTATGTGATAATTTGCATAATATAAAGATGATGAGGGCATATATTCATACTCTAATTGATGAGTTTTTATGTTTTGGTCCCTTTATTGGCATAAGCCTGCTTGGAAATAAAGTTTGTGATGCCTCGAGCTTATATCCTGAGCGGGACTACACTCCAAGACCATTTCTGTCGTCGAGTGGACCCTTGGACTAACTTACGTACTCAGCAGAACTCTTAAACACAAGAGAAATAACTCAAGGAGTAACTAAAAAAATTACTTAATCCAAAATAGCAACTCAAGTCTTAATCATTTGTAAGTGAAATGAAAAGACCGAAAAGCTAATACTATCTATCTATGAAGCCTATAAACAAAGAGGGATGTTAGGACAGGACCCCCATTCTTCGTAACAACTCAAATCCAAAAAAAATAAATGAATAATAAAGGTGTCCTCCAGAAATAAGGGAGGCTCACAAACTGACTCTGAGTTGTTAACTACATCAACGGTATGCCAGATGCTGATCCTATTACCTGCGCCTGCATCGTCTTTAATACATTAAATGTACAAGTATGAGAGTTTGAATTCTACAAACAACTTAATCTTGAAAAGACTAAGAAAGAACACTTGCATTGGCTCTGCTCAACTCATGAATAACTTAACTCAACATAAATCAATAAGACACATGTAATATATTTAAAACATGTAACGAAATTCAATAACAAACTCAACTTTACTTTATGATAAAGTAATATAGCTTCTCTGGGAGGTTCTTGAACCGAAGACCACCACTATGATCCTAATTTGTGATACAACGTATTGCCCGCGCGGTAGAACTATCCAATACTTTGTTGTCACATAGAACTACTTAACTTAGTGGATCCACTAGCCTAACTTATTTGATCATCTAAAAAGTATGACCCATTAATATATACCATGATGGAGACATTGTATATGGAGAATTGAGTTATTATTAAGGAACACCATACCTTTATTAGATGAAGAACCAACTAAAAATTGGTGAATAACCCTTGGAATTTCAATCTACAAGATTACCTTTAACTTCACCCTCAATGGAGGTTTCTAGAGAGGATATTTTGGGAGAGGGAGTTTTGGATTTTTAATGGAGGATTGGGTATGGGTTACACGTTTTTAACAAACCTAATATACCCAAAAATAGGTAAATAAACCGACTAGGTTCAGGTTAGAACGTGGGGTAAATTTCCCATTCACCCTATAACTAGGAAGCATGCATGGCAGTGAGTGAAGCATGTATTGATGGCCAGCCATCGACGCTATGTTGGCCCATCGATGGAACGTTTGTGGCTTCTGTCATTTGGGTCTTAGGCTATTGTTTGGCTGAGACTTCCTCAGGCTAAGATTCCATTGACTCCTCTGCATCAACGGGGTTTCATTCAACTGACGAGGTGTCATTTGGCTCAGTCGATTGAGTCAGTGTATCCACAACCATTGGGTCCTTCTTGAGGGCCTCTTGCGGGACCCTTGGGGAGTCGTACCCGGGCATTTCCAATGTAAATATATACCTTAACATGTAAAGTACATTCCCCATCAGTTTCAACCAAAATAATTACACGCAAATTCTTCAAAAATGCTAGGCACACTCAAGAGACACACATGCATTTCTCAAGGGCTAACTTTCGAACGTCTTGGACGTTCTTGGATGTTTGACCTCCAAAGTTCATCAAAATCCATAAACTGCTTATAAAAAATCATTATTACTCATGTAAGACCTTATAATCTCATTAAACACACATAAGAACACAAAAACACATAAGGCCCCTTAGGTGACTAGTCATTGAATGTTTTGGTCGTCCCTTGACATTTGACTTCCAAATCACTTCAAACCAATCATGCATAATTTTAAAAAACTCTATTAATAATATGTTAACAAGATTATAGGCATAAGTGATTTTTTAGAAACCCTAACTCATTTTTGGGTGTCTTACAATATCCCTCAATTGGAAAAATTTGTCCTCGAATGACATTTAAAACACTTTAATCCAACAAAGACTTCAATGAATCATAGAAAATCTTACAACATTCATAACATCACCATATAGAAGTTAATGAACCAAACTTACAAGGAACACAACTTCAAACAATTTATCACTCAATGCAACATAATTAAGCAAAACCTTCATTAAGTCACATTTTTAATGCATCAAAGACAGAGGCTTTTATCATATTCATAGGAGGAACATCTTTCTCCTAGTCATAACATGGTATTTACATTTAATTTAATATTTTATCATGCAATCATCTTTAAGTCACACTTAAGCAGTTTCAACAACACCCAAGAGCAAGTAGGCACTCATACTTCAATGCACATAGACTTGACTTAAATAGGTTGACAACGGATTCTTATTAGTTAAGCATAATGTCATGGGACCATACTCAACCGTACCATGATTAGTTATGTTTTAGGGAGGAATGTCCTTCTCCTAAACACACTTACATGTCTTATGAGTTCATACCCAAGCAAATTCACAAAGGTCCACTTTACTATAACATGAAAATTTCTCAACTTTTAATCATGACATGCTCAAACACCTTTCCTAGTGAAGTCAAAACAATAATTCATACCACACACATCACAACAATAGGAAGCCATTTCAAAACATTTTAATTTCTATCTTATCACTAGCTTTCATAAACATGCATAATTTAAGTAAAGTATTACAATTTATAAGCACACACAAGGAAAATAGATAACCATGCCTTCACTTTTCAAAAGTGAGCCTATAATCATGCTTTCTAAATCATAAAAGTCACATAGTTTTCATGAGACACATATTTTCATTTTTAGGAGACTCAAAATTTTTTTATTCATGGCTTAAAATCTGCACATTATAAGTAATTTTAAACATGCTTCTTACCTTATCTAATGAAGTCATATGCACAACTAGTATTTCAAGATGCACAATCAACATAAGAAAACCATGAATTTAATAAAAATTTATTTTCAAGCGCTTTAGAATCTTCAAAATAATCTCAAGATAGTGCAAAATCAAGACATACCAATCATATAGAGGTCATGCAATTTATACTTTAGACAAGACTCCTATCATGAACAACTTACTAAGAATTAATTAGTCTCAAGTTCAAATAAGCATATAAGGAAAATGATAGAAATATCTACAACCTTATTAATCACATCACCATCCCCCACATAGGGTAAACCCAATTAAGAGAAACTTAACCCAACCTCAAGAGGATCTTAACTTATCAACCTTCATTTTTCATCGTTTAAAAGTGATTAGCACTTTAGAAGGAGTTACAGTAAGTAAACATAGGAACACTAAGGCATTTTAAACCTTATCATCTTAGGCAGATTATCCCCCGATTATCAAGTTAGTTCATACTATTCAATTACCTAAGGTTTTAACTATACCATGAACATCAAAGGTCATAAAACATTTGGGGAAACAATAGAGGAGACTTAGCCATAAGGCCTCTTTCTTTTCTTTCAACATTTACAGTGAGGTAACTTCTAGGTCAATCAAATCCAAATCATTACCATAATAAGATAAACATACTACCTTAACACTTAGGATCAAGTCTATAAAAAAAACTCCAATCCATGTTAAGCAATCATGAAGGTTCACACATATAAACAAAGGTACCCTTTGAACCATTATACATATACTTAGGGAAACATGCTTCTATAGGTAGTCACTAAGCATTTCACACTCAAATCATAACATTAGAGCTACCATCATGCAAAACCATATAGTAGCATATCATTCCAGAAAGAAACTCATTTTAATCATAATAGCTTCTAACATGCTTTAATTATATCATGACACATAATTCTCAGTAAAACATGTCGTTTCACATAGGTCTCATACATATATATATATAGCCACAAAGGACATCATATCATCAAATATACCAAAGTTCACCTTCACACATACTCATGAAACCATAACCAAGATAAGCATCAAAACTCACCTTTTATCCTTTAAGCATATAGATACCATCTCATCAAAGCAATCACATATAAAAGACTACTGGACAAGAAAACATGGAGAGAGATCTTATAGAGTTAAGTTTTATAGAACGACATGAGAATGATGAAAAAGGGAAACTCTATCGTCCTATATCCTCTCACTCAAAGATGAATCACGAATCACACCGATTATCGAGACTTTACTAGACGTGGCAATATGAGACCTTTTAGAACCTAAGACCACTTTTATAAATCTCATGCTCTGATACCACATTTGTCACATACGGGGAGAACCCCCTTGAAGTAATATGGAGTAGTTGACCTCTCAGAGGTCTTGTAGAAGCCCATAGTTATCATTCATCGCATTCTCATAGGTAAACGTAGAGGAAATTTTAAAATTTTCTTAGCACATCATATGCTAGAACAACACATCCATTACATATAAAGTATCATAATACATAGGTAAAGACTCTAGTCTCTTTTTGCCATCCTAGACTCAACATCATAAGAGTACTTTAGGGACACTGACCTTATAACATAATTCATAAGCATATAATTACAAGGCTTAAACATAACTTGACTTAGGACGTCCTTGAATCTTAAGGATTCATTTTTGCTTGAGCTTGGGAAACACATAACAAGCACCTCAACATAGAGACCATCTTTTAAGCATCCATAACCTAAATTCATGTAAAAAGTAGAGAACAATGGAGTTAGTATAAGAATGCACTAAGTATGGCAACCACGTGTCACACCCGTTTTTACCCCCCTAGATGTAACTGGCGTCGTTGTCCTCTTTAAGGACTAAGACTAGCCTCTTAGTCTCATTTCATTACATTCATAGGTTGAAATTGTGAAAAAATTAAAACTTTTCATTACATCTACTTGGAGGTTTACATAGACCTCTACATACACATACTATAGTCGTATCGATTATACATAGGCCCTTCGTATAGGAAGGTTACATATCCTTCTACTTTTATTGCACATACATATATAAAAGATAGAAAGATAGTCTCAAATATTGTCTAATCTAGTACCATCTAAATGATCATAGCAATTTTGGCATAGCCCTACATCAGATGTAAAGAAGCCAAATATAGGCTTATACAAGTCGTACTCAAATGAAAGTGGCATGAACATAAAAGTCTTAGAAAAACAAGGCAACTTCATAAGCAAGATATTGGCATCTCCCTCGAAAAGTGAGCACCTACTCAATTGGATTATATAGAATATCCAAGCCTTCTTCAAGTCATCTAAAATGAGCCTTCAATGACCGGAACCTAAAATGTTTGGGAAAAGGGATGAAAATGGGGTTAGTACTCCCCATGTACTAAGTATGAGACCATATGCACAAATATTTCTAAAACATACTAAAAAAAAGGACATTTCTATAAGTATGCATCTTTCTTTAAAACTTATATGCATATTCAACAATACCACACAAAACATTCCCACTATACAAGTAGAAACATATTCAAGTAACTTTACATCAAAATCATATTAGACAATCAGCATGAATAAGAGTACATTTCATGAGAGCAAAGCAAGACAATTACCCATGAACCCTTATCCAGTCAACAAGTACAATGAATAAGCAAAGCCTCATAACCTTACTCAATAAAGTAACCCAACAGGAATAAATACTAACACCCTACTTAATACAAAATGACATTTAGATATACATTTTATTTTACTTTAACAAGATAAACCAACACGTACTCATAATTAAACTAGTCAATATATAGGATCAATAATGTGCAAGTCCTTCATATACATATCATAAATCATCATAGACATAAACATACAAAAGAAAATCCTCCTAAGACTCCTCTCAAGACTAACTAGTGCAATGCTTAGGTAGAGTCACATACCCCTACCTAGACTTAGCTAGACCCCTTAGGTTAGCCTAGTTAGAGTTCAATTCTTTAATTCATTTTACCTTTTTGGAACATCTTGCCCTAACTTACATAGACCACATAAGCTAGTGTGGAATTCGGTGTCTTAAAACCCCACACCGAAAGAAAGCGGACTACTTGCCAGGGTAGTACCAAAAAATAAAACATAGCAACTACGTGGATCCACTAGCTAGTATTCCTATGGGGCAAACATAGTGCAAGAAATAGGAGATATAGTTGGGACCCTCTTTATGCTCCATGCATTATAGTCTCCGATGTCAAGAGTAATTGAGTGCTCCTACCTTCCCTATGTGGGAAGGGACACTCCTCAATCTAGTTCAATCGGTGCTAAGATAGAGTCCCTTTTTGAAATGACTTTAAGCCTTTAATTATCAATCATAGCTTAGTTTAGGTAATAGGGTCTACCCCTTGTATAATCATCATTATTTATGGCTCAATAAGAATTGTATGAGTATAAATCCGTTCATCACAATTCATATAGGTGAGATTAACACATTACATATCAATTTATAATAAGGCACATTGGTATACATCACCATCCTTATAGAATATACACCTTAATCAACCTCATAAACATAATCAATACACTTAAATTCAACATCATACCACTCTATCAATCCTAAATAACGCAACTCCAACACAACCATCATGACTTAATCACAATTAACCACAAGTTAAAGTAAGTAATAGGGATTACAAGACTTACCTATTCTCGTCCATAGTTCATCATAAGGGTCTTACCAATAACCCATAACTCAACCAAACTAGGTCATAACATCAACATAATACAATAACAAACATGATAATATGGCAAGCAGAACCATTACACAATAATTCAATACTAACTCAAAGATTAAGACACGATAATTAGGTCAATTATTATAACCTAGATCACTTCTCTAGAGCTAGTATGGAAGACTACAATTCATCTTAATTTTTTCATGATTTATGTAAAAACATCATCTAATAGTGATTTAACTAATAATCAAGTCAATTAATCAACACAACCCAATTCACATCAAGATCAAACTTAGGTTTAAGGGTTAAGGATCATATTCTTCAAATTGAACCAAACTATCATAATTGATCATAATCAATTTAAAATACATGTTAATCTATACATTATATCCTAAATAAGCCATAAAAAAACTCAGTTCATAACATCACATTCGTAATTAAATGAACCCACTTGAATACTCAACTTTTTGAAATACCTTGAAGGAGCCCTTCGAGGAAAGAAGTCTCAAAGGTGAATTACATCCCATATAAAAATGTTTGATGAAGATTTGATGGTGAAATAGTCCCTTTCCAGCCACCAAAACCTCCTCCAATCTTGTCTTCAATGATGTCTTCAAATAGAAAGAGAAAGAAGAGAGAAGGAAGAGAGTTTATTTTGTGAGTTGTGTTTAGATTAATGAGGGTTGGGGTATTTTTACGAGGGGTTAAATTAGTTAATTAACCTTCATTTAATCCCTAAATAACCCCTAAACCCCTTAATTATTTCAATGAATTTAATTTTAAACGTGCAGAAAAGGTGCAGACCACATTGACGAGACCACGATCGACGGAACATTGGTCCATCGACGGTCAGGCCTGCCTCCGCGGTGCACAACCGTAATTTCGGTTACATCCTAGTGTAGGAAGGGACTTTCTACATTTTTCTAAGTGTTGTTCAATGGTTGGCAATGACGCCCGATCGATCCATACATGGATCATCGCCTGCATCTTGTCGATGCACACTGCCTAGACTATGTTGACATCAACTTGCGAGGGTCCTCCTCAACGGCCCTTGGTTGGTTCTTGGGGAGTCATACCCAGACGTTTCGACCACGAGTCACCTTAAACACATGTTATACATCCTTCCACCTAATTTTATGAATTTTGACTACTAAAAGCTAGTTAAATAGGCTAAGGCACGCTAGTACCCCTTAGAACTAGTTTCTGAAAGTCATGGACGTTCTTAGATGTTTTGGTTCCTAAACTTCCTAAATGACCTATATTCATTAAGATATGTATTAAATAGTGTTTAGACCCCATGGTACCTATGTTAGGCTTTAAGAATCATCTTGGATTTTTTGAAGTGTTACATTATCCCCCCACCGCCACCCTTAGGAACATTCGTCCCCGAATGACACTAAATTTCTTTGAAGGGAGGAATAATAGATAAAAGATTAGCAGCCCAACCAATAAACAACATCAAATAGACATAAATCATATCATTTCAACAAGGAAAATATAAAAAATCCTATTACCACACATAAGGTTGAAACACTTCATCATTAGGCATTTCCTCCTCAAAACACACATGAGCTCAACATACATTACATAAGTCAATTATCACAGAGTTCAACTTATCAATAGGTCACATAAATTTTCACTAAGACCCACTATGTCAGAATGCACAAATAACTCAGACAAACCAAAAAGACAAAATTTGAAGTTTCAAATGTACTACTTCATTGTAATGCAACTCAAAATGTACGTTTGTGCAAAACTTCACAAAAAAAAACCTGAAACTTCAATCCCTAGTCATATTTACGTTATTAAAAAGAATGACTAACCTTAATTATCAAAAAGATGAGGGTAACACACTTCATGTAGGTCTAGGCCTCCCATGTTGCACCCTTAGCTAGGAGATTCTTCCATAACACCTTTACGGAAACCACCTCTTTATTCCTTAATTTCTTGACTTGTCTATCAAGATTTTGAATCGTAACTTCCTCATAAGAGAGGTATCGTTGACACCAAGACCCTAAATAGGAATAATAGACTCGGGATCACCACAACACCTTTTCAACCTAGACAGATGGAAAACCGAATGAACCAAAGCCAATTCACTAGGAAGTTTCGATTCATAGGAAACCTAACCAACCCTTTGCAACATTTCATAGGGATCCACAAAACGAGGACTCAACTTCCCTTTTTTGCCAAATCTAACCACCCATTTCATTGGTGAAATTTTCAAATACACCTTATCATCTTCTTCAAACTCCAAATCCCTTATCCTATGATCGGCATAAGAGTTTTGCCGACTATAGGCCGTTCGCAACTGGTTCCTTATGATATGAACATTTTCCCAAGTCTTATAAACCAAATCGGGACCAACAAGTGAAGGCTAACCCACCTCATACCACCCAATATGATACCTACACCTCCTACCATACAAGGCTTCATAGGGAGCCATGGAAATGGATGAATGAAAAATATTATTATAAGCAAACTACACCAAAGGCAAATGCTTATCCCAATTCCATTTAGAATCAATAATGCAAGCCCTAAGCATATCCTCAAGGGTTTGAATGGTGCGTTCCACTTGACCATCCGTTTGGGGATGAAAAGCGGTAGTAAACTTCACCCTAGTATCCAACCCTTTTTGGAATGGCCTCCAAAACATATATGTGAATTGTGCACCCCGATCCAATATGATGGATAATAGAATACCATGGCGACAAGAATCTCATATATTCATGAAGATCCTAGAATAATCTTATGCTGAATAAGTAGACTTAACGGGAATAAAGTGAGCAGAATTAGTCAACCTATCCCCAATCACCCACATAGAATCATTTGACCTTTGAGTCTGAGATAAGCCCACTACAAAGTCCATATTGATTTCTTCCCACTTCCAAGTAGGAATTTGGATCTCTTTTATTAATCCAACCAACGTTTGATGTTCGGCTTTTACTTGTTGGCAATTTGGACACTTAGCGACAAACTTTGCTAAGTCCTTCTTCAAACCATCCCACCAATAAATTTCCCTTAGGTCATGGTAAATTTTTGTCAAACCCGGGTGAATGGAGTAGCGGGACCCATGGGCTTCCTCAAGGATCCGGTCCATCAACCCATCTAAATTGGGAACACACAGTATCCCTTGGCATCTTAAAATACAATCCCCCTAGGGAGAATGTCTCGTTAATCTTGCCAAGGACTGATTCTTTGAACTCCATCAATGATTTGTCGAGGTGTTGTTTGGACTTCACCTCAACTACTAATTATTACTCTGAGTTGTTACCAACCATGAAACCACCATCCGAAGAATCTTCCAACCTCACCCCCAGCCTAGCCAATCTATGTACTTCCCTTTCTAGGTCCTTCTTGGCTTCGTCAAGATGGGATACAATACCCATAGTCATACGACCTAGGGCATCCACAACCACATTAGCCTTGTCAGGGTGATAAAAGATACTCATATCGTAATCTGTCAACAATTCTAACCTCCTCCTTTGCCAGAGATTTAACTCCTTTTGGATAAACACACATATTGGAGACTCTTATGGTCGGTAAATATGTTAACATGTTCACCATACAAGTAATGCCTCCATATTTTCAAAGAAAACACCACGGCCGCTAACTCAAGGTCATGAGTGGGATAGTTTCTTTCATGAACCTTAAGTTCCCTAGAAGCATAGGCTATTACCTTCCAAGTTGCATAAGCGCACACTCTAAACCCACACATGATGCATCACAATACACAACAAACCCCATTGTACCTTCGATAAGGTCAACACCAGAGCGAAAGTAGTCAAAATAATTTCTTACACTTTTGGGTCAAAGTAGTCAAGGGAGATGCAATGGATGCAAAACCATCCAGGAACCTCCAATAATAACCCGCTAAACCCAAGAAACTCCTAATGTTGGTTGGAGTCAATGGTCTAGGACAATTTTTTTTACCGCCTCTTTTTTCCTTGGTCTACCTCAACTCCTTCATTAAAGATGATATGCCCAAGAAAGGCCACCGACCTCAACCAAAACTCACACGTACTATATTTGGCGAACAATTGATGTTTCTTATTGGTTTGAAATACCATCCTTAAATGACCCCTATGATCACCCTCATTTTTCAAATATACCAAGATGTTGTCAATGAAGAAAATGACAAATGAATCTAGGTAATTTGGAAACACCCTATTCATTAGGTCCATAAACGCTGCAGGAGTATTAGTGAGACCGAAAGACATTACCAATGACTAATAGTTTCCATATCTAGTTCGAAAGGCCATCTTGGTACATCCTCACCTCTAACCCTAAGTTGGTGATACCCCGATCTTATGACAATTTTTGAAAAGTAGCTCGCCCCTTGGAGTTGATCAAACAAGTCATCAATCCGAGGGAGAGGATACTTATTCTTAATTGTGACCTTGTTGAGTTGGCGGTAGTCGGTACACATTCTCAAGGACCCATCCTTCTTCTTTAAAAACAACACCGGAGAACCCCCACGGTGAAATACTAGGCCTTATAAAGCCCATGTCTAGAAAATCCTTTAGTTGATCCTTCAATTCCTTAAATTCGACCGGATCTATCTGATAAGGAGCAATTCAAGTGGGATTCATTTTCGGTAGCAAATCGATACAAAAATCAATTTACCATTCGGGAGGAATACCAGGAAGGTAATTAGGGAAAACCTCAAAAAATTCACTCACTACGGGGACCGACTCAATGGGAGGAATTTTGGAGTCTAAATCTTTAAATCATACTATGTGATATAGACAACCCATTGAGATCATTTTGCATACTTTTAGACAAGAGATAATATACCTCTAGGTATAGAATTTCCTCCTTTCCACTTAACAACGGGTTCATTTGGAAAGTTCAACCTCACCACTCTTATCCTACAATCAATGGAGGCAAAACATGCATGCAACCAATTCATACCCAATATAATAGCAAAGTCAAGCATATCAAATTCTACTATGTCAACATAAGAAACTCTATTGCGCAACATAATAAGACAATTTTTATACACTCTTTTTTCAACAACCAACTCACCCACAAGATTAGTCACTTTAAAAGGTTCATAAAAAATATCAGACAAAATTTCAAACTTTTTATCTACAAGAGGTGTAACAAATAATAAAGTAGCACCGGGATCAAGTCTGGCATATGCATCAATAGAGAAGACTTTCAACATATCGGTCACCACGTCGGGAGAAGTCTCTTGCTCACCCTTAGAGAGGAGCATAGAAGCGGTTCTTCCTTGCAACTTTTTTTGAACCACTTGCTTGAGCCTTACAACTACCATTGTCTTTAACCCTCACATTTGGGAAATCCCTGACCTTGTGCCCACTTTTACCACAGACAAAACAATTGTCCGTCCCCTTAAGACAATCACCATATTGCTTTTTGCCACACTTTCCACAATTTGGATTCTCGGTTGGTGAATAAGTAACCTTCCCTTCTTCAACTAAGGGTTAGACACCCTATTACCAATAGCCTTTGGGAACTTTTAAGGAACTTGACTTGAAACCCGCTTCTTAAACCTAGGATTGTCTTATATCTCAAGCCTATTCTTTGAAGAACCTCTATCAAAAGATCTTGCTCTCTTAGCATCCCTACTTTTCCTCCTAGACCTTGCCTACTCCATATGCTTTGCGTGCACCATAAGACGAGAAATTTTAATGTTGTCATGTAGCATATCCGAATGACACTCCTCTTGGAAATCATTTGACACACCCTTCACAAAGTGGCTCATTTCATCTCTAGGATCGAAAACCAAAGAAGGAGCATATTTCAACAACTTAGTCAATTTCAAAGAGTATTCATGAACACTCATACTTCCTTGGTGAAGGTTGATGAACTCCACAACATTAGCCTCCATCATCTCCCTAGGAAATAACCGATCAAGAAAAGCCTTCCTAAATATATCCCAAGTCAAGGGACCACCTCTCAAAGGCCTATTATATCTCCATTGTACAAACTATGCTTGGGCCACGTCCTTGAGTTGATAAGTGGCCACTCGGCCTCTCACTCGTGGACAACCCCATAGCCAAAAGTATCTTATAAAATTCATCGATGAATTCTTGGGGGTCTTCCTTAACCTTAGACCCGTAGACGGTAGAAGGGTTCATTCGAGTGAAGTCCCTTAGATAGAAAGCCATAGTAGTGACTTGTTGATGAGGACGAGGTACAAGCTCCCGATTGGCTTGGGCCGTCATAGCTTGGTCTTGAACCGTGGCGGCTTGAGCCAATTGAATGAGGGAAACCCTTATATCCTTCCGTCAATTGTGGGGAATTGACCGGAGCTTGCTCGATATTAGCATCTTCTTCAAGTGGAGGAACTTGTTCGCCACATGGAGAAGCTCCCGCATTGGCAATTTCCTCTTCAAGTCTCCGAGCCACATTCGTTCAAGTGTTCATTCTTCCTATAAGAACAACAATAGGATTAGATGCAAAAGCACACCATAAGTATACTCTAATGGAACGATATAGGAAATCCAAGAAAGAGAGTGATTCCTAGGCATCACATAGGTTCCTATTCATAAGTGTGGCGCGCTTCACAATTATAAATATAAACCTACATAGACGTGGTAGAGAGAGAGACATAACTCAACGATATTCAACATCATTCTCTAATATCAAGTTTGTCACATTTGGGTTTCCCCCCTATACGTAACCGGCGTCGGCGTCCTCTTTAAGGACTAAGACTATCCTCTTAGTCTCATGTCATTAAATTCATAGGTTGAAATTACGGAAAAATTAAAAATATTCATTACATCTACTTGGAGGTTTACATAGACCTCTACATACACATAATATAGTCCTATCGAGTATACATAGACCCTTCATATAGAAAGGTTACATAGCCTTCTATTTTTATTGGACATACATATATATAAGATAGAAAGATAGTTTCAAAGATTGTCACATGTCATACCATCTAAACGATCATAGCAATTTGGGAATATCCCTGCATCAAATTTAAAGAAGCCACAAATAGTCTTATACAAGTCGTAATCAAAAGAAAGTGGAATGAACATAAAATTCTTAGAAAAACAAAGAAACTTCATAAGCAAGATATTGGCATAGCCCTCGGAAAGTGAGGACCTACCCACGTGGATGATAGAGAATATCCAAATCAAGTCGTCTCAAATGAGTTTTCAACAACCGGAACCTAAAATGTTGGGGAAAAGGAAGAAAATGGGGTTAGTACTCCACATGTACTATGTATGAGACCATATGAACATATATTTGTAAAACATGCTAATAAAAGGACATTTCTATAAGTATGCATATTTGTGTAAAACTTATAAGCATATTCAACAATACCACACCAAACATTCTGTTAATACAAGTAGAAACATATTCAAGTAACTCAACATCCAAATCATATTAGACAATAAGCATGAATAAGAGTACATTTCATGAGAGCAATGCAAGACAATTATCCATGAACCCTTATCAAGTCAACAAGTTCAATGACTAAGAAAAGTCCCATAACCTTACTCCATCAAGCAACCCAACAAGAATCATGACTAACACCCTACTTCATACAACATGTCATTTAGATATACATTTTATCTTACTTTAACAAGATAACCAACACGTACTCATAATTAAACTAGTCAATATATAGTATCAATGATATGCAAGTCCTTCATATTCATATCATAAATCATCATAGAAATGAACATACATAATACATCCTCCTAAGACTCCCCTCAAGGCTAACTAGTGCAATGCTTAGGTAGAGTCCCATAACCTACCTAGACTAAGCTAGACCCCTTAGGTTATCCTAGTTAGATTTCAATTCTTTAATTCATTTTACTTTTTTGGAACATCTTGACCTAACTAACATAGACCACATGAGCTAGTGTGGAATCCAGTTTCATAAAACCCTACACGAAAGAAGGCAGACTACTTGCCAAGGCAGTACCAAAACAGACCTAGCAACTACGTGGATCCACTAGCTAGTATTCCTATGGGGGCAACATAGTCCAAGAAATAGGAGATATAGTTGGGACCCTTTTTATGCTCCGTGCATTGTAATCTCCAATATCAAGAGTAATTTAGTGCTCCTACCTTGCTTATGTGGGAAGTAACACTCCTCAATCTAGTTCACTCGGTGCTAAGATAGAGTCACTTTTTGAAATGTCTTTAAGCTTTTAATTATCAATCATAGATTAGTGTCGGTCATAGGTCTACCCCTTGTATTATTATCATCATTAATGTCTCAATAAGAATTGTATGAGTATAAATGCTTTCATCATAATTCATATACGTGATGTTAACGCATTGCATATCACTTTATAATAAGGCACATTAGTATACATCAACATCCTTATAGCATATACATCTTAAACAACCTCACAACCATAATCAAGACATTTCAATTCAACATATACCCTATAAATACTAAATAAGTCATACTCCAACACAATCATCATGACTTAATCACAATTAACCGCAAATTGAAGTAAGAATATAGATTACAAGACTTACCAAGTCTCCCTCATAATTCATCACAGAGGTCTTTTATTCATCCCATAAATCAACCCAACTAGTTCATCACATCAACATAATTCAATAACCAACATGATAATAATGCTACGAGAACCATTACACAATAATTCAATACTACCTCAAAGCTTAAGACAGATAATTAGGTCAATTCTCATCACCTAGATCACTTATATATTGCTAGTATGGAAGACTACAATTCATCTTAATTTGTTCATTATTGGTGTAACAACATCATATACTAGTGATTTAACTGATACTCAAGTCAATTGGATCAATCACAACCCAATGCACATCAAGATCAAACCTAGGGTTAAGGTTAAGAATCATATTCTTTAAATTGAACCAAAAAATCACAAATACATGTTAATCTATCCATTATATCCTAAATAAACCATAAAAAACTCATTTCATAACATCACATTCGTAATTAAATGAAATCAACTTGAAAACTGAACTTTTTGAAATACTTTTAAGGACCCCTTTGAGGAAAGAAGTCTCATAGGTGAATAAGATGCCATACCTCTACATTTGAGGATGATTTGGTGGTTAAATCCTACCTTTACAGCCCCCAAAACCTCCCCCTAGCTTATCTTCAATGATGCCTCCAAATAGAGAAAGAAAGAGAGAGAAGGAAGAGAGTTTATTTTCTGAGTTGTGTTTAGATTAATGAGGGTTGGGGTCTTTATATGGGGAGTTAAATTAGTTAATTAACCTTTATTTAATCCTAAAATAACCCCTAAACCCTTTATTTATTTTAAAGAATTAATTTAAAACATGCAGAAAAGTTGCAGACCACATTGACGAGACCACGATCGACGGATCGGTTTTCCATCGACGGGCAGGCCTGCCTTTGTGCTGCACAACCATAATTTCAGTCAGAGCCTAGTGCAAGAGGGGAATTTCTATTTTTTTCTATGTTTTGTTTGAAGTTTATCAATGACGCCCCGTCGATCCATACACGAATTGTCGTCTGCATCTCGTCAATGCAAACTGCCTAGATAATGTTGACAACTTGCGAGGGTCCTCCTCAAGGGACCTTGGTTGGTCCTTGGGGAGTCTTACCTGGATGTTTCGACCACGGCTGACCTTAAACACATGTTATAAACCCTTCCACCTAATTTAATGAATTTTCTACTCCTAAAAGCTAGTTAAATGGGCTAACACACGCTAATACCCCTTAGAACTAGTTTCCAAAAGTCATGGATGTTCTTAGACGTTTTGGTTCCTAAACTTCCTAAATGACCTATTCATTAAAATAGGTCTTACAACAGTGTTTATACCCCATGGTACCTATGTTAGGATTTAAGACTCCTCTTAGATTTTTCGAAGTGTTACACCATGCAAAAATGTGCATTAAAAGGGACATTTTACTTGAAAACATACTTCATGTATTTTTGAAAAATCTTCATAAAGCTATGATACAATAGAATTTATAAAATCTACACAATCATATAGGCATATTACACGGCAAAACATTATTTAAAATCATATAATGAATTTAAGTCATTTTTTAATCATTTTTCATTAACTTGATTTACCTTTACAGTGAACTACATCCATTTTGAAGTAACTTGATTTCACTTTACGTTGAACTACATTCATTTTTACAGTGACTCACTTTCTTCCTAATACCTTATTCCACCAAGTAACCCTCTAGTGATAATTGGTGCAATGCATCACCTTAAGGCCACAAGAAAGTCACACATACAATCCGCATAAACCAACGTATACCATCATAGAAGTATAATACATCATAGACACCTTTAAGTCAAGACCTGAATGACACTACAGTGAACCATAATTTACTGTGCACATATACTAATATCACTTCACATAGAACCCTATAAGACCTTACTCACAATCTCAATCTAGTCTACTAGTGCAATGTACATGTGAAGGCCCATAACCTCACACATACTTAGTAAACCTATTATGAGACCACAGGACTTACATTCCATTCATACATCAACATAATTCATGTCAAGCAAGACCTTTATCATATAGTCATTACGACCAATATTATGCATATACAACAAGACCACTTCATATATGCTCATAACATGCATTTCATCAGAACAAGTAGACAAATACTACGTCATGCATAAGGAACATATACATAAACACATGCATTAGAACACCTCCCTAGGACTTCGCTCAAGAGCCACTTGTGCAATGAACAGGTGAAGTCCCATAGCCCCACCTACACTAAGCAACTACCCTTAGGTTATCCTAGTTAGGGTCCTTAATTTACTTCCATTATCCATCTTACTTTTGGGAAACTATAGCCTTAACCGACACTAAGACCATGGGTGCTACATGAAATTTGGTGTTGTAGAGCCTCACTAATGGAAGGTCTTATTACCCATCCAAGGTAAAACATTAACACATGCTAGCATACTAAGTGAATCACCTGCTATATCCTATGTGGCAAGCCTAGTCATGGAACTTGGAGGTACATGTGAAAACCCTCTTTATGCCAAATCGGGCATTATGGTTATTCACTTATGGAAACCCTCTTTATGCATATTGAGGGACTTTATTTATTCATATTATGAGGATTATGGTGACCTGTCTTGCTACAATGGGAAGGAAAACCCCTCAACTTCAAGTTCTCTCGGTCCTAAGCTAAGTTTCCTTTTTATTAAAAGCCTTTATTAACATTACTTTATAAAATTAGGCTTAGGAGGTTGACTCTTCATATGCTTAGATCATAGGTAATAAATTAAAGTTCATCAACCTAAATAATGTGAGAAACCATTTCACATGGACATATCATGTGTAAGCACCTATCTAGTTTAGGGTACACTTGAGCATACATTTCAAGACCCCTCTATTGACTAGATCATTATACATGTGTGTAACACTCCGAAAATTTCATGACTTAGGCTAGATATTAATCAATAAAATAATGTTTAAAATGCTGTTTATATACCTATATTAATTCAATAAACTCATTTATAAAAGGTTAGAACCAAAACAACAAAGAAAGACCTTGACGTTCGGAAACTAGCTAAATTGAACTAGTTGACGTCCACATGTTTAGTGAAGGTTTCGAAGTTTCAAATGAAGTCCAAAACATGTAAAGCTATCCTGGATAGGTAGACTGTAGTAAAAACGGTCCAAACGTCTGGTAACGACACCCCAAGGACCACCCTAGGGGTCCTTGGAAAGGACCCAAACATGGGTGGGCAGGCTGCCTGGCAGCCTGAGAGCAGGCAAAAGTAGAGGCATGGCATTTGACACGCGCCTGTCACGAGGTGTTCGGCCTCAAGATTTAATATTCAACCTCTCGGCAAGAGGTTGACACGCACCTCACTTCCTCAACTCAAAATTTAATAAAAATGACGGGATTTGGCCCCGCAACGCGCAACTACTTCCCACAATCGTCAAATGTGTATTTTTTGTAACTTAACTTATTAAAAAGACAAATTTAAGTGGAGAGTCCTTTGGGTAATTAAAAGGACTAATATATATTGATATTAGGTGAGTCTGAGACCACTTTTACACGTCCCAAATCAGATCAAACGAAATTTCTCTCATTTTCTCAAGAACACTCTCTTCTCCAAACTCCATTGAAGAACAAGAAGAGATTAAGGAAGAAGACGAAGACCTCAAGCTTATCATCCTATTTTCAAGGATTTTTCATCTATAAGGTATGGGTTTTTCATTGTTGGGATTCCTTTCCCAAAGAGGTCCTTTCAAGGATAAGTTTTCAAGAACTTCAAAACACTAGGGTTTTTACTCTACAAAATGAATTTTCTTCCTAACCCGAGATTTATGATTTTCGATTAAAAGTAATTATTTTCTATGGTCTATTCCACACGATTTGATAAGTATGTGGTTAGTTATGTTTGAATTTTGTGTGAAGCATGTTCTTATCTAGATGATGGTTTCGTATGATTGTTTCTACTACTTGACAATATAAAAATGTAGGGATTGAAACTAAAACTAGAATGAACTCTTAAATGACCCTTATGCTTTACCCTACATTATGCATGGATATTTTACATGATTTTTATAGTTTTTCTTGATTATTATATTGAGTATTTTACTATGTTATGGTTCTGAATGTTGTAAGTTGAACGTAAGTTCTTGAATAAGGTTCTTGGAAGCTAGAGGTAAGGCTTCTAAAGTTGTTATTACTCTACAATGTGTATGTTAGCCTATAGATCATGATGCTATGTTATGGAAGTATGTATGATGTTTTAATGTTTATATGTTGGTCTATGAACATGTAATTTGTGAGATCATGAAAAGCACACGATAAAGCAAGTTCTGATATTCTCTTGTACGCTTTACAAAGATGACTATGTGATCTTAATCTCATATACGAAGAGTTGCGATGAAAGGAATTCTCATCTAAATCTAAAGAGCTCATGATCATGTTTATACAAGGAGTTAATCTCCTTTGACCTATGATAAGTTAATGATAAAAATATAACTCAAAGGTTATTCAAGAAAGGGACTTAAGCTAAGCACCGATGAACTAGATATGAGGGGTGTGCCTTCCCTAGATGGAAGGTAGGTTCACAATGACTCTCACGAGATTGAGGCTGCCATGTAATGTGGAACTATGGGTCTCTAATACATCTCCTAGTTATTGAACTATGGTATCACCATAGGATACAATCTAGTGGATCCACCTAGAAAGCTATGTCATTTTTTATTTTACTTTGGCCTGTAGACCACCTTCTTTCGGTGTGGGCTTTTATGTCACCGGATTCCATGTTTAGCTCATATGTTCTATGTCGATTAAGGCAAATGTTCCCTCATGTAAAACTAAATACAAGTAAATAAACCTTGACTAGGGTGACTTGAGGAGTCTACTTAGTAGAGGTAGGGGTGTGGGACCCCTCCTAGAAATTGCACAAGTTAACTCTAAGGGAACTCCTAGGAGATTGTTCTTATGTAATATCACTAACATGAAAGGTATGATTTTATGATACATCATGTTACTCTTATATGATGTTGGTCTTTATGATGAATATGTTATTGAGTTATATTGTTAAATGAAGTGATGGCTACTTATGTTACAGGTTATATGAACCAAAGCTTTACTCATGGTCTCCTATCTTATCTACTTGGTTGTGTGGGGTTTTGGGGCTTCACATGACCATTGCACTTTCATGTTGTGGATGGCATCATTGGTAATGGTTTTGTATGCTATGTTACGTGTTGTATTGAATATGAAAAGTTAATATGACTCTATGATAATATGTCTTTGCTTATGATCATGATTTATGTTTATGGAATCCTTTACTTGTATATGTTGTATGGTATGTGAATTGAGACTTTCATATGACTTAGCATGTTTTCTAAATTTATGATAAATAATTCTTTTTCATGCATGTCCTTAAATATTATGTGCATATACCCATACTTAGTACATTTGGCGTACTGACCCCATTAATTTATATTACTACAACTGTAGGTTCCGGCCATTAAAGTTTAAGGAGGTTGATTTTAAGAAGCTTGGAACTCTTTGTCCAAGCCTTGGTAGGTCTTCATTTTCGGGACGCTATCAATTATATTCCAAGTTATGAAGACTTTAGTAGATATTAGGATTATCCTATTTCCATCATGTTTCTTTGGATTCTTTTGTATGAAGGCCTATATGGCATATTTATTATGCATAGGCTAAGTCCAAATTTGCACTCTCTAGATGGTTTTATATATGGGAGACAATTTCTTAAAATATCGTATGGTTTATGAATGATAAGTATGAAGTCTAAGTATACCTCAAGTAGAATGTAAAAGTTCTAATTTTCGCAATTTTTACTGATCACATGTTATGACGAATGTTAAGGGCTTGTCTTAGTCCTCTGAGAGGATGACGACGCCGGTCTCATCTGGGGTATGCACTTCAGGTGTGACAAGCTTGGTATCAGAGCATAAGGTTAAATATCCTTAGGATCAATGGCTCACTAAACCACGTTGCCTAGTCTCTTGTTCATGTTTGTGTAGCGCGCCATAATTATGGATGAGAGGTTATGTGATGACTGGGAAACTTCTCTTTTCTTGATACTCCTATATCGTGCATTTAAAGTTTTGACACTATGTGTCTTTTAGCATCTAATCTCTTTCTTATGGTTATAGACGATGAACACAATAAGGACATCCGCGAGAAGAGTAGGAGAAGATATTGTTAATATGGGAGCTACTCCCTAAGGCAATCGAATGCTCCTCAAGTACAAGTTGCTGCAAATGATCAAGTTCCGGTGAATCCTCCGGCTATGATGGATGGTGAGGTGAGGGCAGCATTGTTTCAAATGTCCCCAGACATCACCACCCAAGCTCAAGCCATCAAAGCTCAAGGTAACGGGGAGGTTGTTCCTTGGGAGAACTAACATGAGAGTACCATGGCTAGTCATTTGAGAGACTTCACAAGGATAAATCCTCTAATGTACTTTGGAATAAAAGTTGATGAAGAACCCGAAGATTTCCTTGATGAGGTCTACAAGATCTTGTTTGCTACAGGGGTGAGTACTACTGAGAAAGCATGACTTTCTACCTATCAACTCAAGGACATGTCTCAGACATGGTATAACCAGTGGATGAAAAATCAGGCCTTAGAAGATGGTCATGTGACTTGGGAGATCTTCAAAAAACCTTTCTTGACAGATTCTTTCCAAGGGAACAAATAGAAGCTAAGGTATATGAGTTAATCAACCTTCATCAAGGAGGTATAAGTGTTAAGGAATACTCCTTGAAATTCATTAAGCTTTCCAAATATGTTTCTTCTTTGGTTTCTAATTCTAGGGATTAAATGAGCAGTTTTGTAACGGGCGTATTCGAAGAGCTTGAAGAAGAATGTCGTGCATCAATGATTTATGACAATATGGATCTTTCTAGGTTGATGGTACATGCTCAAAAGATTGAGAAAAATCGTCTAAGGAAGAGGAATAGGAAAGCTAAGAGGGAAAATTCTTTTAAAAGTGGTTCATGTGAGAGTAGGCTTGATGTCCAAGACAAGCCTAAGTTTAAGAAGAGGTTTTCAAATCAGGTTCGTGCTAATTTCTCCAATAATCGCAATGATTGAGGTTCAAATCCTAAACCGCAATGGGGAGAAATGTTAATCCACCAAAAGAGAAACCAACTTGAGGTAAGTGTGGTAAGAAACATATGGGTGAATGTATTGTTAGGACTAAGAGTTGGTATGGTTTTGGCAAGGGTGGCCATATGGTGAAAGATTATCCTAATGTAAGAAGCCAAGGCAAGGAGAATTGTCAAGCTCAACCAAGTGGTCCTAGTTCTGAAGCTCCAAAAAATGAATTATTTTTATGTACTCAAGGCTAGGAGTGAACAAGAAAGCTCTCCCAACGTTATGACGGGTATGTTACAAGTTTTCTATATTAATGTATATGCATTACTTGATCTAGGTGCTACTCTTTGTTTTGTTAAACCTATGATAGTTAGGAAGTTTGATGTACTTCTTGATGTTTTGATTGAACCCTTTTCAGTTTGTACCCTAATGGGTGACTCTGTACTTGCAAAAAGATTCTATAGGAAATGTCCTTTGATGTTGCCCAATAGAGTGTCTCTTGCTGATTTGGTAGAACTTGACATGTTTGATTTTGATATCATCTTGGGTATGGATTGGCTTCATGATTATTTTGCTTCCATAGATTATAGAACAAGGGTAGTGAAATTTCAATTTCCTAACGAACCTATTCTAGAGTGGAAGGCAAAAATTATATGCCAAGGGGCCAAATTATTTCTTGTTTGAAGGCTTGTAAGATGATAGCCAAGGGTTGTTTATACCATGTGGTGAGACTTAAGGACCTAGAATGTGAAATTCCTTCTATAGAGTCAGTCCCTGCAGTGAGAGAATTCCAAAAGGTTTTTCCTAAAGACCTTCCCGGAGTTCCTCCCGAACGGGAAATTGACTTTATCATTAACTTGTTACCATATATGAATCCCATTTGAATTCCTCCATATAGGATGCCTCCGGCTGAATTGAAAGAGTTGAAGCTCCAACTCAAAGATTTATCACACAAGGGTTTCATTCAACCTACTATTTCTCCATGGGGTGCTCCAGTCTTATTTATCAAGAAGAAAAATGGGTCACTTAGAATGTTCATTGATCATAGCCAACTCAATAAGGTCACCATAAAGAACAAGTATCCTCTCCCTAGAATTGATGATCTATTTGATCAACTCCAAGGTGCTAGTTACTTTTCCAAGATTCACTTAAGGTCGAAATATCACCAACTTAGGGTGAGAGATGAACATGTTCCGATAATAGATTTTCGCATTAGATATGGTAACTATGAATTCCTAGTTATGTCTTTTGGGTTAACGAATGCCCCGGCGGCGTTCATGGACCTCATGAATAAAGTGTTCAGAGATTACCTAGACCCATTTGTGATTGTGTTCATTGATGATATTTTGATATACTCCATCAATGAAGATGAGCACGAGAGTTACTTGAGGTTGGCCTTGCAAGTCCTCAAACAACACCAACTTTATGGAAAATTTAGCAAGTGTGAGTTTTGGTTAAGGTCGATTGCTTTTCTTTGCCATATTATCTCTGGTGATGTTGTAGAAGTTGATTCGAAAAGACAGATGCGGTCAGAAATTGGCCTACACCTTTGACTCCCACAGACATAAGGAGTTTCTTGGGTCTAACTTCTATTATAGAAGATTTCTTGATGGACTTTCGTCCATTACTTCTCCTTTGACATCTTTGACCCAAAAGAAGGTGAAGTTTGAGTAGTCAGAAGCTTGTGAGAAAGGTTTTCAAGAGTTGAAAGATAAACTTACCTCCGCTCCAGTTTTGACTTTACCGGAGGGAAATGAAGGCTTTGTAGTGTATTGTTATGCTTCCCGAGTGGGATAGGGATGTGACCTCATGAAACATGGAAAGGTGATTGCTTAAACTTCCAGGCAACTCAAAGTTCATGAGAAGAATTACCCAACTCATGATCTTGAGTTAGTCGATGTAGTTTTTACCTTGAAAATATAGAGACATTACTTGTATAGTGTGCATGTTGATGTACTTACTGACCATTAAAGTCTTCAATATGTGTTTACACAAAAGGAATTAAAAATCTCCGACAAAGAAGATGGTTAGAATTGTTGAAGGATGGATTATAATATGAGTGTCTTTTACCACCCCCAACAAAGCCAAATGTGGTTGAGGATGCTTTGTGTCGAATGACTATGGGTAGTGTGTCTCATGTGGAGGAAGAGAATAAAGAGCTTGTGAAAGATGTTAATAGGTTGGCCTCGCTTAGGTGTGTAGTTAGAAGATTCTCCAAATGGTGGTTTCATGGTCAATCATAACTCCGACTCATCATTAGTGGTCGAGGTGAAATCTAAGAAACATCATGATACACTATTGATGGAGTTAAAGGAATCGGCACTTGGAAAGCTCAATGAGTAATTCTTTCAAGGGGAGGATGATGTTCTTAGGTACGAAGGGAGATTATGTGTACCCAATGTTGAGGATTTAAGAAATCGAATTCTAGAAGAAGCTCATAGCCTTGCAGGTCCTCAAACAACACCAACTTTATGGAAAATTTAGCAAGTGTGAGTTTTGGTTAAGGTCAATTGCTTTTCTTTGCCATATTATCTCTGGTGATGGTGTAGAAGTTGATTCGAAAAGACAGATGCGGTCAGAAATTGGCCTACACCTTTGACTTCCACAGACATAAGGAGTTTCTTGGGTCTAACTTCTATTATAGAAGATTTCTTGATGGATTTTCGTCCATTACTTCTCCTTTGACATCTTTGACCCAAAAGAAGGTGAAGTTTGAGTAGTCATAAGCTTGTGAGAAAGGTTTTCAAGAGTTGAAAGATAAACTTACCTCCGCTCCAGTTTTGACTTTACCGGAGGGAAATGAAGGCTTTGTAGTGTATTGTTATGCTTCCCGAGTGGGATAGGGATGTGACCTCATGCAACATGGAAAGGTGCTTGCTTATGCTTCCAGGCAACTCAAAGTTCATGAGAACAATTACCCAACTCTTGATCTTGAGTTAGTCATTGTAGTTTTTACCTTGAAAATATAGAGACATTACTTGTATGGTGTGCATGTTGATGTGCTTACTGACCATTAAAGTCTTCAATATGTGTTTACACAAAAGGAATTAAAAATCTCCGACAAAGAAGATGGTTAGAATTGTTGAAGAATTATAATATGAGTGTCTTTTACCACCCCGGCAAAGCCAATGTGGTTGAGGATGCTTTGTGTCGAATGACTATGGGTAGTGTGTCTCATGTGGAGGAAGAGAAGAAAGATCTTTTGAAATATGTGCATAGGATGGCTCGCTTAGGTGTGCGGTTAGAAGATTCTCCAAATGGTGGTTTCATGGTCCATCATAACTCTGACTAATCATTAGTGGTCGAGGTGAAAAATCTAAGCAACATCATGATACACTATTGATGGATTTGAAGGAATCGGTACTTGGTAAGCTCAATGAGTCATTCTTTCAAGGGGAGGATGGTGTTCTTAGGTACCAAGGGAGATTATGTGTACCCGATGTTGAGGATTTGAGAAATCTAATACTAGAAGAAGCTCATGGTTCTCGCTATTCTATACATCCGGGTGCCACCAAAATGTATCATGACCTTAGAGAGTACTATTGGTGGGATGGTTTAAATAGGGACATAGCAGAGCTTGTTGCTAAGTGTCCAAACTGCCAAAAAGTTAAAGTTGAGCATCTCAAACCGGATGGGTTAACCAAAATCATGGATGTTCCTACATGGAAGTGGGAAGCCATCAATATGGACGTTGTTGTTGGGTTCCCTCGAAACCGTAAGCAAAATAATTCTATATGGGTTATTGTGGATAGGTTGGCCAAATCTGCCCATTTTATTATTGCTAAGTCCACTTACACGGCTGAAGACTATGGAAGGATCTAGATTAATGAGATTGTGAGTCTTCATGGGATTCCTTTGTCCATCATTTCGGATAGAGGTGCCCAATTCACTTCTCGTTTTTGGAAGGTTTTCCAAAAGGGTTTAGGTACTCAAGTGAAATTTAGTATCGCTTTTCATCCTCAAACGGATGGTCAAGCGGAACTTACCACTCAGACCCTTGAGAATATGTTAAGAGCATTTTTCATTGATTTCAAATGAAGTTGAGATGATCACTTACCATTGATCGAGTTCTCTTACAACAATAACTATCATTCGAGCATCTCCATGGCACCTTTTGAAGCTCTTTATGGTAGAAGGTGTAGATCTCTGGTTGGATGATTTGAGGTTGGTGATTCCTCACTCCTTGGTTCGGAGATTATCTATGAAGATATAGAGAAGGTTCGAATAATAAGGGATAGATTGAAGATAGCCTATAGTCGGCAAAAGTCTTATGCTGACAATATAAAAGAGATATTGAGTTTGAAATAGGTCATCATGTCTACTTGAAGATTTCACCTATGAAAGGGGTGATCATTTCGGTAGAAAGGGGAAGTTAAGTCTCTGGTATGTTGTTCCCTATGAGGTTCTACAACGAATTGGGAAAGTTGCCTATGAGTAGAAACTACCTAGTGAAATAGCGTCAGTCCATCCGGTGTTTCATGTGTCTATGCTCAAGAAATGTATAGGTGACCCAGTGTCTATTCTACCTATTGAAGGTTTAGGAATTGATGTGAACCTCTCCTATGAAGAGGTTCCCGTTGAGATCCTAGATCGCTCAATCAAGGAGTTGAGAAACAAGGAGGGTTCCTCTGTAAAAGTTCTATGGAGGAACCATCTTGTTGAGGGTGCAACATGGGAGGCTAAAGCCGACATGAATTCCCTCTACCCTCGTCTCTTTACTCCTTAAGGTTAGACATTCATCTTAATTGAGAAAGTAATGCATGATTATGAAATTGACTTGTTTTCTAAATAGGTGCATGTCTTGTAAATGTTGTACCAACTAGAATTTTAAGTAAATGCCTTCGTACACTATTCTTGCACTTAGGTGAAACATGTATGCATATTTTTTCTTGAGATTTTGTGGCCATATTGAGAAGAATGATAGCATGGTGAATCTTTGATGCATTTTGAGCTTATGATAAGTGTAGAAGGAAATTCCACACTATGTGTTATGAATATGGAGCTCTTATATGTTGTGTATCATGAATTGAGTGTAATGTGTAATGTTATGGTATGTGTTGTAAGGAGTTGTGATATACTCCTATGTGTTGTGAATCTTTATGATTTTATGTGGTTGATTGGTTGTGCTGCTAGTATTGAGTCTATTCCTACCCACCAAAAGATTTTAGTGTCATTTGGCGATGGATGTTCCTAAGGGGGGGAAAATGTAACACTCCGAAAATGTCATGGCTTAGACTAGATATTAATCCATCAAATAATGTTTAAAATGATGTTTCCAGACAAATATTAATGTAATAAACTCATTTAGAAAAGGTTAGAGCCAAAACAACTAAAACAGATCTTGACGTCCAGAAATTAACTAAATTGAACTAGTTGACATCCGTATGTTTGGTGAAGGTTTCGAAATGTGAAATGAAGTCCAAAACTTGTAAAGTGACCTTGGATACATATTATGTAGTACAAAGTGTCCAAATGTCCAGTATCGACACCCCAAGGACCACCCTAAGGATCCTTGGGGAGGACCCAAACATGGGTGGGCAGGCTGCCAGGCACCTTCGAGCAGGAAGAAGTGGAAGCATGGCGTGCGACGCGCACCTGTCACGAGGTGTTCTGACTCAAGATTTAATAGGAAAACTCGCAACGCGAGGCTGACACGTACCTCATTTCCTCAACTCAAAATTTAATAAAAATGATGGGATTTGGCCCCGCGACGCGCAGCTACTTCCCAGAATCGTTAAAGTCGTATTTTTGCTAATTCAACATAGTAGGAAGACCCATTTAAGTGGAGGATCTTTTGGATAATTAATAGGAAGACTATATATTGATATTAGGTCAGTTTTAGACCACTTTTACATGTCCTAGACCAGATCAAACGAAATTTCTCTCATTCTCTCGAAAACACTCTCTTCTCCAAACTCCATTGAAGAACAAGAAGAGCTTAAGTA
Organism: Solanum chilense; assembly: GCA_032847665.1. Classification (NCBI taxonomy): domain Eukaryota; kingdom Viridiplantae; phylum Streptophyta; class Magnoliopsida; order Solanales; family Solanaceae; genus Solanum; species Solanum chilense. The sequence goes on from CM064965.1 coordinate 13,490,178, forward strand.
AGAAGATGAATACCTCAAGATTTTCATCCAATTTTCGTGGATTCTTCATCTCTAAGGTATTGGTTTTTCACTCTTGGTATTACTTTCCCCAAGAGGTCGTTTCAGAGATAAGTTCTCAAGAAATTCAAACACTAGGGATTTTACTCGACAAAACAAATTTTCTTCCTAACCCTAGATTTATTATTTTAAATAAAAAGTAAGTATTTTTTATGGTCTATTCCACATGATGTGATGAGTATGTTGTTAGTTATGTTTGAATTTTGTGTGAAGCATGTTCTTATCTAGATGATGGTTTCGTATGATTGTTTCTACTACTTGGTAATATGAAAACGTAAAGATTGAAACTAAGACTAGAATGAACTCTTAAATGACCCTTATCCTTTACCCGACATTATGCATTGATCTTATACATGATTAAAAGAGTTGTTCTTTATTATGATATAGAGTATTTTACTATGTTATGGTTCTGAATGTTGTAAGATAAAAATAAGTTCTTGAATAAGGTTCTTGGAAGCTAGAGGTAAGTATTCTAAAGTTGTAAGTACTCTACAATGTTTATATTAGCCTATAGATCATGATGTTTTGTTATGGAAATATGTATGATGTTGTTATGTGTAGATGCTGGGCTATGAACATGTATTTATGAGATCATTAAAAGCACACGATAATTCAAGTTAAGATATTCTCTTCTACGCTTTACACAAGATGACTATCTTAAGTTAATCTCACATATGAAGGGTTGCGATGAAAGAAAATTCTCATCTAATCCTAAAGAGCTCATGATCATGTTTATAAAGTAGTTAATCTCCTATGACCTATGATAAGTTCATGATAAAAATACAACTTAAAGGTTATTCAATAAAGGGACTTAAGTTAAGCATCTATGAACTAGTTATGAGGGGTGTCCCTTCCCTAGTTGGAAGGTAGGTTCACAATGACTTTCATGAGATTGAGGCTGCCATGTAATGTGGAACTATGGGTCTCTAATACATCTCGTAGTTCTTGAACTATGTTACCACCATAGGATACTAGCTAGTGGATCCACCTAGAAAGCTATGTCATGTTTGGTTCTACTTTGGTCGGTAAACCACCTTATTTCGGTGTAGGGTATTATGGCACCGGATTCAATGTTTACCTCACATGGTCTATGTTGCTTAAGGCGAATGTTCCTTCATGTAACATGAAAGACAAGTAAATGAACGTTGACTAGGGTGACTTGAGGAGTCTACTTAGTAGAGGTAGGGTATGGGACCCTACCTAGACATTGCACAATTGACTCTAAGGGAAATCCTAGAAGATTGTTCTTATGTAATATGATTACATGAAAGATATGATGTTTATGATACACGATGTTGGTCTTTATGATGAATATGATATTGGATATATTGTTAAATGAAGTAATGACTACTTATGGTACAAGTTATATGAACCATAGCTTTACTCATGGTCTCCTATCTTATCTACTTCGTTATGTGGGTTATGGGGCTTCACATGACCATTGCACTTGTAGTTTGTTCATGGGATCATTGATAAGTATTTTGTATGCTATGTTACATGAGTTATTGAATATGAAAAGTTAATATGACTATGATAATATGTCTTTGCTTAGATCATGCTTTATATTCATGGAATTTTAACTTGTATATGTTATATGGTATGTGCATTGAAGACTTTCATATGACTTAGCATGTTTTCTAAAGATATGATAAATGATAGTTTTTCATGCATGTCCTTCAATTTATGTGCATATACCCATACTTCGTATATGTGGCGTACTCACCCCATTACTTTACATTACTACAACTGTAGATTCCGACCATTGAAGTTTAAGGAGGTCGATTTGAAGAAGCTTGGAGCTCTTTATCCAAGCCTTGGGAGGTCCTCATGCTCGGGATGTTATCAATTATATTCCAACTTATGAAGACTTTATTATGTATTAGGAATATCCTATTTCCATCATGTTTCTTTGGATTGTTTTGTATTAAGGCTTATATAGCATATTGATTATTTATAGTCTAAGTCCAAATTTGCACTCTTTAGATGGTTTTATATATGTGAGACAATTTCTTAAAATATCGTACGGTTTATGAACGATAAGAATGAAGTCTAATTATACTTCAAGTAGAATGTAAAAGTTTTAATTTTCCGCAATTTTTACTGATTACATGTTATGAAGAATGCTAAGGGCTTCTCTGAATCCTCTGAGAAGACGACGACGCCGGTCTCATCTGGGATATGAGCTCCGGATGTGATAATATGTGTGTATACTTATATGTGAGAAAGCTTGCACATAACACATAAATGTCACACATGTTCATATATCAATACATAATTCTATAGGTGTAACTATATGAGTAATCCTTTCATATCAACACTTTAAGACACTTTGCACATTCATAGTTCATCAAATCATATACTTAACATCATAGGATATAAATCTTACTGATAACATGCTCATACAATCCTATTAATGTACTTAGAAACCAAACATAGGAACTATCCTATCAAGTTACACATGTGCAATGCATAGACAAGGTTCCATACCCTTACCCATACTAGTACACCTATCAAGTCATCCTAGTTAAGGAATACATAACATACTTCATATAAATTTACCTTACATGCATAGTAGTAGGCATTTAGTGAATATGAGAACAATATTTTGTTAGACATCATGACCCTTTGCTACATCGTAAGTAAGCATAATGTTTGAGTGTGTGTGTGTGTGTGTGCATTAGTCAACATGATCACCTAATGGCTATCAACCAAAATATTTAGGCATCCACAGTCTTAAGAAGACAATGCACAACTAATCATAGACCACTCAACACTATTTAGCATAGAAGGCAAGCTAACTTCATATTACACTTTAAGACTCCTAACATTAGTTATTCACACATTCAGATAGGGGTGTATGGTTGGGTAGGGGTCATCAATCCTTAAACTTAATTAATGGCATCACCTACACATGATCTTAACATAATTATTACATATTTATAACACTAGCTACATAACCTAGATTCGCAACTAGAATAGAAGACTAGGTATAAGTTACACATAGTGTGATCATCATAACCACAGACTCATATATTTATCAATTTGCCTTCAAGGACATAGTAAACACATACATATAATGAAAATAAAATAAACACTGCCACCATAAGTGGACCATACAAAACAATACAATGCAAGGCTTCATCAACTACAATAATATAGAAAAGTAAAGGAGAAAAGTAGACTTTACCAATTCATCAACCTTTCGATTAACATTGATCAATACACCTTTTTACTCAACAATACATGTATAGGGTAGTAGCTAAATGTACTTTAATCATGAAAGAAACCATGTACAAGTCGTTACAAGATCATACTACAACTTAATGCAATACATCACATCCATATTAGAAAGTAGAGAGTTATAGATCATCAACCAATTTCCCTAGTATTGATCATCAATTATATTTTATCAATAATATACATTTAGAGTAGTATCTAAAATGATAGAACATCATAGCTAATAATGTTTCATCTACACTAGAATATAGATCACATTATATACATCACCATATCATGCCTACAGGCTAGAAAAATCAATTCTCACCAATTCAATTGTTATCTATTCATATTGGCTAAATTATACTTGATTATCATCACATCACGTGTTGGCAGTAGCTAAGACAATTCACCATAATCGAGTCACATTAGAACCATCCTAATGTCAAGATCACAAGTTACTACACGATAGACTAGCCTTATTCAAAATCATCAAATATGACCCTCATTGATCATTACTCAATAATTCATCATTAATGCACATACTAGACAGTAGGTATAAGCATATTAACATAATTGAATCACAATTCGATATACATGAGATCAAGATCATAAAGTCATACATAGGCTAAAATTGAGTTTGTGAGGGAGCATAGGTTCATAGTGAAATTGGATTGAAAATCACGTCCAAGTCAGTAGATAATCATCAATAAATTAATATAATGCTTTTTAAATAAATTCGATAAAGAAGCTATGGCTAGATTGAAGAAGAAGAGATCTGATCATGGAACTTCATTGAAAACTTTGAAGAGGACTCTCTAGATGAAAGATTAACTAGAGATGAAGGATCACCATACCTTTATTATATGAAGAATCCACTAAAAATTTGTGAATAACCCATGGAAATACAAGCTGACCTTGAACTTCACCTTCTATGGAGGTTTCTAGAGAGGATATTTTGGGAGAGGGAGGTTTTGATTTTGAATGGAGGATTCGGTATGGTCTATTCACCTTTTTAACCAACATAATATACCCAAAAATAGGTAAATAAACCGCCTAGGGTCAATTTAGCATGTGGGGTGAATTTCCCATTCACCCCATAACTAGGCAGCGTGCATGGCAGTAACTGAAGCCAGCATCGATGGCCAGCCATTGATGCCACATTGGCCCATCGATGGACTTTCTGTGGCTTTCATCGTTTGGGTATTAGGCTATTCTTTGGCTGAGCCTTCCACAGGCTAAGTGTTCATCGACTCCTCCCGTAGACGGGGCTTTATTCAACTGACAAGGCATAGTTTGGCTCAGTCGATTGACACTGCAAAGGCAGTGTCTCTACAACCTATGGTTCCTTCTTGAGAGCCTCTTGCGGGGCCATTGGTGAGTTTTACCCTAGCGTTTCCAACGTAAATTTATGCCTTAACATTTAAAGGACCTTCCACATCATTTTCAGCCAAAACAATTACACACAACACCTTCAAATATGCTAGGCATACTCAAGACACACACATGCATGTCTCAAGGGTCAACTTTCGAACGTCTTGGATGTTCTTGTACATTTGAGATCCAAACTTCATGACACTATATAAACTAATTATAAACATAATTATTACTCATATAATAACCTCACAAGCTAATTACACACACATAAACACATAACAACGTATAAGGCCCCTTAGGTGACTAGTCGTCGAACGTCTTGATCGTCCCTTGACGTTTGACTTCCAAATCAATTCAAATCAATCATGCATACTTTAACACGCTATATTAACATTTAAACAAGATTATAGTCACAAGTGAGTATCTAGATACCCTAACTCAATTTTGGGAGTCTTACAACTTCTTAACTTCTAAGACTTGACTCTTTAACTTTTTTGACTTTGATCTTAACTTCCTTGAATTGGATTATGCATTCAAGGTTAATTATGTGATGTTTATGGATGATTTTATGATGTTAGATGTAATTTATATTGTTAGAATTAACTAAGAAACATAGATATATCACTTAGGAGCTAGTATGAAAAAGGTGGGGAAGAAATGGGGAGAACTTGCATCCCTGGCGCTCTGAGAGGCATGGGGCGCCAGCCCTCATTTTACAGAGAACAGGCTAGGTCACACTGATTGGCGCGGCGACCCAAGTCCCTACGGACAGAAATTTTCCTTGGGGACATTGAGAGGTGCAGCGCCTTAACCCCTATCCCCAGATGTTCTCGACTTCTCTCTTTTGTTTTTCATCTTTGAACCATATAAACTTCCATGGTTCTTTACCCAACACTTAGTATCATTAGTAATATCAATACACAATAGATTCAAGCCCAAACTACTACCGGAAACATGAATCAAAACTTCAACACCTCAACCATCAAGAGTTCAATGAAAACTTCAACAATGTTCTTCAATAACTCACTTTCCTAACATTCAAATACTTAGATTCTGAATGTAAACAAGATTGGTGTGTGGGTGAACTAACCCAACATTATGTGATATCATATTTCTTTTTAGGGATCACCCCCAGTGAATTCCACACAAAAAGCTCTAGTTCTTGGTAATTCTTAATTTCTCTCCTCTTTTCTCTTCTTTTCTCTCTTCTCCAAGCCCTAGCGTGAATTCTATTTTTTCTAAACTGAACAAAGGTCTGGTTTTACCCAATTAATTCCTAAAAAACTATTAATTTAATTAGGTAGGTAAAAAATAAGTTTGCCCTTGCCAAATCCGTATTGGACTTTCCTTAATCCAACAGGCCAACTTCCGAAACCATAACTCACTCATACGATATTGAAATTGCGCGAAATTGGAAACATTGAAAAGATCATGCTAAGGGATTTCCAACTATATATGGAACTATTCCTAACTCATTATGATCTAGGATTTATGGTAATTTGAAAATTACCAAAACTCACTTTCTTAACTTAGATAAATTTTCTAGATTTTCTTATTCTATCCAAAAATAAGTATTTTTTATATTTCAAACTCTTTTCTAGTCGTTTCTAGGTACGAGATGTTACAATAACTATAACCCCAAGGAGAGGTCACCAATGTTGTGTTTCGTAGGACATTTGGATATTGAGCCAAGTTCAGACCAACCAAGCTGACAACAGAGAGTCATGAAGTGGGTCATACATCAAGATCACTGCGTTCTTAAGGATAAAATCACCAAGATTCACTTGTTCAAGTGTTACTGAGGATCCAAAAAACTTTGTTGAGGAGACTAGATGGTTTTTGAGATCATGCATGTTGCTAAAGTTTAGAGGATGGAATTAGTTTCATACCAAATGAAGGGTATCGCTAGGATCTGGTTTGATCAATGGAAGAAGAACCGAGATAAGGGTGGACCACTGGTGAGTTAGGTTGTATTTGAAGAGGCAGTTGCATTTCTCTCCACGAGAACTGAGAAAAACAAAGGTACAAAAGTTCCTAACTCATAAGCAGGATTCTTTGACTATTCATGAGTAGAGGACGAAATTGCCACAACTTTCTTGTTTGCTCCAGAGATGGTTGATGACATGAGGAGAAGGATAAGTTTATTCATTGTTGGCTGATCTTGTCTTTCAAACAAGCAAGGCAAGACGAATATGCTAATATGGGATATAAACATAGAAAAACTTATGACCCATATGCAACAATTTGAAGAGGACAAGATGAGTGACAAAGAAGAGTTTAAGAATAAAGGATAGCTAAGACATCAGGGAATGAGTCCGGGCAACAAAAGGGTGATGTGAACTATCTTCCTTCCAACAAAAACGAAAGATACATGTTACATGATCTACTAGTGCACCGTCACCAAAACACAAAGGTGACTACAATAGTTGAAATTCATAAAATTTTAGATCTAGGCCTGCTCATTCTCAAGGTAGTGTGGCACAAGGGGGTAGTAAGATTCCTGTATGTACTAAATGTGGTAGGAGCCACTTAAGGTTGTGTTGTGATGGCTCTACTAGTTATTTCAAGTGTGACCAAAATGGTCATTTTATGAGAGTGTGACCAATGAACTGGAAGGGAAATGGTAATGGGGGCAATATAGCCGAGTCTTCTTCAGTTGCTCCAACACACAAAACTGCATCTAGAGGAGTTACTTTAGGGGAAGGCGCAAAAGGAAATCATCTTTATTCTATTACTAGTCGCCAAGAGCAAGAACAACATATGTTGTCACTGGTATAATTCAAATCTTTAACTTTGATGTTTATAGTTTTCTAGATCGAGGAGTGAGTATATCCTTTGTAACTCCTTATGTTGCGATGAATTTATTATGTTCATCCTGAGAAACTTCTTGAGCCTAGTGTTTCTAACCATATTTACGTTGATGCAAAGATATTAAATGTGTAGGTACACATTCAAGCAAAGCCCTCCTTTTAATAGGAATTGTCTTATGAGTGTGAAATGCCCTCGTGACGCATTTTGAGTTGACACTCACAGATTGAATCCCACCACTACGAACGACATCTCATGAAATATTTAATGACAATGTCCTCAATACTAATTTCTTAGCTTCTACTTCATTCATCCATTTCTTCCATTATTTTTCCAACAATTTGTTCAAATCTGAAACCCATTATCCTCCTACACAAAAATTAGATTTCTCAATAACAATCCCAACATCACTAACCTCGTATATTTTTTACCTCCATCAATTATAACACTAGTTTGTAGCATATTTTTCATCCAAGGTTTAAATGCAGTCAACATCATTTATATTGTATTAGCTATGCCTTTAATTATTTTCTTGAGCAAAATAAAGTTTCATGCATCTTCCAGTAAGATTTATATTTCATGTGCGCAATGACACGAGACAACATCAGCATTGAGTTGTGTGATTGCATCAGTGGAACCAAGAATGTTACCATCATCATATATGACATTAATGGTTGTGCTAGTGTTTGAGGGGTTGGGATCATTGGAATCAACGCCGAATGACCTCATGCTAGGAAAATTGTTCAAGCTAAAATATTACTAAGATAGAAGATGTCTTGTTAAATTGACTAAGGGGATTTCTTTATATAAAAAGTATTTTTTACTGATTTGATTCGAAGTAGAAATCTATTAACAAGACTTTACCGTAATAGAATCGTAAATTTATAGTCTTGTTATTAGTTATGTTAGAATAGGAAGGGAAATTAAATAGGATACTGCTCCTAGTTCAATTAGGAATTTAGGATTATGAAAAAGGAATGTTTCCTAATATTTAATTAGTGAGAAATTTTTTTAGGGACCTCTTTTTTGGTTCAAGTAATTAACTTCCTTATTTTTATATTTTTCATACATTGATATTTATTAGTCTCCAATATGGTCTAGGCGTTGGGTTGGCCTAGCCTAGACCGTGATTTGATAGGGCTAGGCTACGATTTTTGGAGCCCATTTAAGAAAAGGGTTTTTGTAGCCCCATCTGAATAAGTCTGCCGATATGTGGGGCTTGATAAATATGGATAGGGCCGACTCCTATGTCAAATAATAAGTTAATTAAAATAAAAATAAAATCGATTTTTAAAAATAACAAGAGTCTAAACTCAATATATGTTTAAAGTTTGAATTATCAAAATTTAATCATAAATTATGTTTAAAAAATAGGTACTACATAGAATAAAAATTCCCTGAAATTTCTAGAGAATCACTATATAGACCGTAGCCTATGGAATATCATAGATTTTGTGTTTTATTATGATTATTGGAAAACAATCATGTTAATATTTCTATTTAGTTATTTATGTTTTTACTTGAAATCAAACCTAAAAAATATTATAATATATTTTTATTTGTGGATTTGATTAACAAGTAGTAACACTAACACCATTTACTATTGTCTTGTCTCTATATATATATATATATATATACATATATATATACATATATTTATATACATATACATATATATGTATATACATATATATATACATATACATATATATATATATATATATATATATATATATATATATATATATATATATATATATATATATATATATATATATATATATAGAGAGAGAGAGAGAGAGAGAGAGAGTTTTGTGTTATATATATGATTATTGGAAAACAATCATGTTAATATTTCTATTTAGTTATTTATGTTTTTTACTTGAAATCGAACTTAATAAATATTATAAATATATTTTTATTTGTGGATTTGATTAACAAGTAGTAACACTAACACCATTTACTATTGTTATATATATATATATATATATATATATATATATAGAGAGAGAGAGAGAGAGAGAGATTTATTCTTCCCAATTTTTGATATCCATGTTCTCTATATTTTTATATTTAACAAATGTAATTACAAAACATGAATTTAACAACATTTTTTTGTAGTTTCTAGATTTCTTTTTTTGTTCTGATTTAGGACAGTGCCATTTTTAAGTTTTTTGGATTAAGGCCATGTTAAGGTCTGAAATTTTATAATTTTCCATCTGTATTTTGGTTATTAAAAGGCCGAGTTTAGACAACTTTCATTTAAACAATAGTAAATTTCAGGTTTAGCAAACATAAAAATCATACTCGTATGCTATAGTTATAGTTTGTATAATTATGCTCCAAAGAAAATTTTATGTTTTTTATGGTTATTAAAATGTATATTTTTGCATACATATACAAAAGATTCAATTGTATAATCCATTTTGGTATACATATACAAAAGAATCAGTTGTATAATTTATGTTTGTATGAATTGAGAAAGAGAGAAAGACAAAGAAAATTGGTTAGGGGAATGTGTATTTGTATAATATAATGTATAGGAAGAAAATATATTTATTTGTATTTGTATATAAAATTTTCTCTCGCTTTATACAAACACAAATACTATTTATACAATTTTATTTGTATAAAGTAAGAGAGGAGAGTGAGAGTGGTAAGTGAGATCTGGAAAAGTGGTGATCGACATTCTCTATGGAGGGAGAGGAACGAAAAGATATGTATATATACAGTTTTCTATCTCTTTATACAAACAATAAAAATATTTTACACATTTGTATTTATATAAAATGAGAGAGGCAAGGGAGAGACTCGCAGCGCAAAATCGAGAGTGGCGAGTGTGAAATTCAGGGAGAGAAGTGAATAATAACTGTTGCTACGGGTTATAATTAAATCAAATTATGGTTAGAGAAATTAATTTGAATTAATAGTTGACTATCTCATACTATTTCCCCTATTGAAAAATAGTATTACAAAATATTTCATCTTTAAATTATGTTTTATTTTATTTTAAAGGGAAAATGCATAAGTACCCTCAACCTATGCCTGAAATATCAAAGATACACTTATATACTAAGGTCCTATTACCTCCCTGAACTTATTTTATATATAATTTTCTACTCCTTGGCCTACATGGCACTAGGTTGCAAAAAAATGTCAACACATGTTGGGCCCACAAGATGGTGCCACGTAAGCCAAAAAGGGATTGGAAATTATTTATAAAATAAGTTCAAGGGGTAATAGGACCTTAGTATAGTATAAGTGTGTCTCTGTGATTTCGGGCATAGGTTGAGGGAGTACTTGTGCATTATCCCTATTTTAAAAAAATGAAAGATAAAGAGTATTTTCTGCTGATGTTTTTTTATTTAATTCTAATGCATTTTCATTTCTCATTATTATATTGTCACGTCTAGAGGCTACCCCCTTGACGTAACACGAGCTTAGGATCACGAGTGACCCTAAGCTAGCTCTGAGTCTGACATATCATAAGCATATTGAAAATAATTAAGTAAATCATGAACTATGTGGAAGCTAAATAAATAAATTTCTTGTGTGGGGCCAAAACTCAAATAGTCTAAATGTAAATATGAAACCATAATAGTTTAGTGATAACTGAAACAACTACTCAACAACTCAAGCTGGATCTACTACTATTTCAGAAAAGCCTCTAACTAAATTTAGTTGTTGGAACATGCCCCTAACTAACTCTAGAAAGACTAAAACTAAATACAGTGAATAAATGAAAGCATTTGTTGTACTTGAAATATGAGGACTCGCCACTGAAGTTGTTGAATGTAGATCGAGAACCGATCTATGTGTGATCTAGATGCTGAGTACATGAACCTACATCTTGAAATGATGTAGCGCAAAATATGTGTTAATACTTGAAATGTACTGAACATGTATGATATAAATACTAAGGCAAATAAAGTATATAGGTTGAACTATACATAACTGAGCAATAGTATGATCTGAACAAAGATATAGATATGTACTAAAGTATAAATGAAAAGAACTAACTTAATGCAATGACCAAGTACTAATCACGAAGGTACATGTTGAACTGAATACTGAACTATATATACTCAAAGCCTGGTCAATGAACTAAGAGTCTGATTGTGAAAGCTACTTTAACCGACATAAATCACGTGAGCTAAATATTGAGTCTAATGTATACGTCGCATCGAGAGAACACAATATACATTATTAGGGGTATAGGCTTGATTATGGTGTGATCACTAAATTTGATACCTAAATGATGGGACTTATAAACCTACACGTGCATGTAGTTTTAGGACTTTAAGGGTACGCTGAACCTTTGTCCAACTCGACGCTAATTCTACTCCCATCTGAATAAACATGAAGATAAAATACACTAAATACTGAATAGCTCGAAAAATTGACATACTAACTGAGAATGCAACATTTATATATTGAGAATATAACATCTGAAATCTTAAGCATGAATTTCTATTTGACTGGAGTAAAATGTATAATTCATGAACTAGCATAAATTTGTACAAGCTAGAATTCTAAGTGATATGCATGGAATTATACTAAATTATCAAGAAACAAGTTTATTTAAATCAAAGGAACCATAATCACAATAAGCCTTAAAAATTTAGAAACCCTATATCTTAACAGTTTATGAGAATTTGAAGAACTAATTGAATTTTAGGGACCTGATGGTGAAAGGAATCCACTAGTGAATCTCACATGTTTGATGACGAAATCTATGGAGAAATCCTTTAGATTTCGGGCTTGATCTTCAAATAACACTTATGCTTGCGCTTATTCTTCTATTCGTTCTAACTTGAATGAATTTTGGAGAATGAGGGTTTTGAATATGTCTGACTAGATTATTAGGCTTAGACTAAGAAAAATTACATAGTTTACGCATTAAACGACGTAGTTTAAGTGCCCCAAGACATAGGAAAAAGGAAAAAAATGACCTTAACTTAAACTTGAGAGGTGTCACACACTAGGGGAATGACAGACCGTTGTTTGAACCACTGCTTGTCAACTGGATTGTGGATCGTGGCCTTCCCGGTAGGGCTTTACTAAAATAAGATTAACAATTTACTCCGAGTTTGGATTTTAGCAGACTTATTACGTTGGAAAGAGGATTCATTTATCTTTAGCTTGACAGGTCATAGGATACCTAATTCATTTTGTGCTAAAAGATATGATAGTTTGAAGTTGACCCAAATGTCATTTTCCTCTAACTAGATGTTGACCCTTACCTACTGCCAAACCTACGGTTCGTAGGTCCTACTAGGGACCGTACTTGTCGGCCATGGGTGGGATCAGCGATCCCAACGTTTGGAACCCAATGATGGGACCCCACCTATGTCAGTGGTTTGATACACGGTCCGTCGCTGGCTTCCATTAATTCTGATACCAAATCTTGAAAAAAATTGTATTTTTTCATCTTCATTAATCGGAGGTGTTTAATATATTATTTGATTTTTGTATAGTTCTTAATTCTTCTTATTTTTTTTTAATTTGTTGACATAATTATTTCAAATAAATTTACTAGTAAAAAAATTGTTTAGTTAATTAAATATTATGTAATTTAGTATATGAATATAAAAATGAAACTAATGAATTCTAAGGTTTGTAGGGAATTGTCACAATCCAAAAATAGATGTGATGACACTTATCTTATCCCAACAATACAAGCCATCTTAAAATACAAATAATATAATAAATGTGGAAGTAAAGTGAGAAAACAAAATATAATATTGTAAAGGAAAAATGATAAATATACCTATGAACTATCTTAAATGGTGTGCAGATACTCTTCGTCGTACTTTTGGGATATTGGTAACCATATCATCCAAAAGCTAGAGAATATATGTTCTTCTCTCTAACGGAAGACTAAATAGGAACATGTGACACAATCTGATCCGTCGATCCGATTTCAATAAATGTCAGTCCGGTGGATAAGATTATGACACGTGTGTCTGTTAGTATAAATCGTATATATGCTCAAGTTTTTGTACGATAGGGGCATCAATATCTCAAAAGTATGGCGGAGGGTATCTACATATCATTTACGATAGTTCAGGGGTATAATTATGCTAAAACCCTACTATAAAATATTCAAAAAATCATAATAACTTAAATATACCCCCAATAATTAGTTTTCACGTGTATAAGTCTCTAATGTATTAAAATAGATATGAAATAAGTAAACAAGTATCAAACGATGTTGTCTCTGAAGTAGAGCAATATCATAAATGAGAGTGAAAAGGTCTGCTGAGATGATAATCAACTACCTCATAAATTTCCATTGGAAGCCTCGGGAAAGAAGAGAAAAAGAGAGTATCTTAAAAATCCATGTTGGTAGCCTACATAAATGTAGAATAAAGGAGTGAGTACCAAACTATACGGTACTCAGCAAGCAAACGCTAAAACACAAGTTAAGAATATATAGTACGGGTACTCCTACCACCCCAACCAAATCTCCAGAGTTACACCCTGCATAAATTCAACTCAGCCTAACAATTCACAATTTCATAGCGCATGACTCATTACAACATTCTAACAATTACCGATCAATAACAGATGATTAAGTCCATCAATAACAAGTTTCATTGAAAGACACTCACAAGCTCACTAATGATAAAGATAGGCAATGCAATGTCAAGTATAATGATGCATATATGACCTAGTGATATACACCTATTGTTTCTCGGTCTGGTATTCATGGGGGGACATATTTGTCCATGGATTCTCCATGGCATGCATTAGGACCTCGGTAACTATATCCATCGCATCGTGCGACATGTCGCTCAATAATAGAATCTATTGCAGCGTGCGACACACCCCTCAAATCATAACAACTGTCATGGAGCGCGACACGTCCCTTGAAATTGTATGTCCTCTTTAATTTCTTATTCTTCTTCAATTCACATAACATTTGTTACAATCATGTCTCAGAACCAATGCAAATGACATATTCACAAAATTAATGAAGACCCACTTTTATGACAAATGAATAATTCATAATATCACAATCGTGATAGAACATCAACAATGAATCAATAAGCGTTATTATCATTCTTAACACATCACATACCAATAATTAATCATGAATTTTACTACCCTATTTTCATCATCAGAATTATTCAATATGGACAAATCAACCCATCACCAAGTCTAATTACTCTCAAACACATACCACAAGAAAATATATGATTCTATACACTTAACAAGGATCGAGAAATCCATATGTCTCAACCTTCAATTACTCTAGTACTTGAGTCTTCCCTTTTCGTTGTACTTACAAATCAATGCAATTTGGATGATGTGCTCCTCTGTGATGGTGCATGTATGTTTTCAATGACCTTTTCCTTTTCTTTTCCTGTAAAAGTAATTATAAGATGCTAACTCACATTATTTTATTTTCACACAAATAGGATATTAAATAAATTATGGACTTAACCCATTAATCACTAAATAAATAAATAAATAATTTTTTAAAATAATCTAGCTATAGAATAGTTAAATTCCCTAATCAACTTCGATTGACTAATCAGAAATCATTGTGGGCAATTATCCGGGGATGGGGGGGGGAAGTAAATGGTAAATTTATGAAAATTTTCAAAATTGAACTTTCGGTCATTATATTATCCATCACTAGAAACAATGTTCGTCCTAGGAGGAGGAGGAGATCATGAAGAAGAAGAAGAAGAAGAAGATCATTAGAGTTTTGATTTGAAACTTTACGTTGAATTTGAAATATGAATTCAAGGATTATGATTAGGATATAGAATCTTTCAATGCTTAAATGAAGTTTAGATATTTGATAATAAGGAACGAGCAAAGACACAAACTGAAGGACACTAGTTCATCGCGGAAGATAAACTAAATTTTTTGTCACGAAAATAAATTTTGAGACAATAAACTATGTATCCATCCGGAACGCGGAGAGGGGGTTACTTTTCTAGGGAGTGAATTTTTAAAACACCTCCGTGATGCGGAGCTGGAACATAGTCTGGCCTGATTTTTCTTTCTCTCCTAAACTCGACTGAACTCATAACCAAAGTAGTCTCATCGACCAGATTCACGAAAAGTCACAAACGCAAAACAAGTTCAGTAAAACCCATATAAAAATATATTAAGGGACTCAACTCGTTTGCAACTCAAACCTCAAGAACTCCAATACCATCATTGATAGCTAAGACTCAAGAACATTTCAAGAAATCAATAACTTAATTTCAGAAACAAATTCAGGGATAGAATCAAACATGATTGTCTTGAGAGTGAACAAACCCTATACTATGAAAGGTTGCATACCTGAAAGAACCATTTTCTTGAAGAAACTTGATGGAAAATCTTGGAAAATGAACCCTAGCCTTATCGTTCTTGAATTTCTTGATCATAGAATCTTAGGAGTGAATGAGAGAGTTTGATTTATGAAAAACTATTTTTTCTACACGTTTAGGATAATTTTGATGACCTCCTAAGGGGTTTTATGTCTAAAATACCCCCAAAGAAATAAACAAAATGAGCTGAGAATCGGAATATTTTTTCATCACGTAGTGAGGCCCGTATTGGCTCCATAATGCGGAGCCATCGTGAAGCTGCTACCGTGTTTGAGCGTCGTTAGTAAATCACTCGTAAATTTTTAATTAGATTTTGAAATTTAGAAAACTTGGTTACACTGGAAATATGACTCGAAGACCTTTAATTTGATAGGTCATGGGCTATTATTTCTTTGTGTTAAAAGATATGATTTTTTAAAGTTGACTTAAAACTTAAAAAAATTTACGAAGGACTTGAATTAGTTCTCTCTAATTCTTCTTAGAACTCAAGGTGCTAAATCTAGTGACCTTAAAACTTAAGAAAATTTAGATGTCTCGATAAAATCTTACTCACAATGAAGAATGGTTCGAGTCTTAGCTTAAAATATTTTGGGGTATTATAGTTGAAGATGCTACAATACCTTTGGAACTACTTACACGTTAGAAAACACTCGCATCTAGAATTCTTCACAATTTTATGGTGTAATTAGAAAAAAAAACAATACCAAATTTTTTGGATGTTATAAAAAACGTTACAGATGAGCTTTAACTAGATTTAAATTTTAATAAAATAAAAGAGCATAATCAAATCACATTTCACTAATTTTTTTTAGATGTATTTGTAACTTTAACGAATTATTATTTTATAATATTAATGAGACCATATACTTGTATAAGGGCCTTCTGAAAATATATTATCTTATTGAATTGATTGATTTTTTTCCACTGTCCCAAGTTGGGACCAGAAATAATTATCTTAAAGAGATTATTCATTAACCGAATATTAATTAGTGAGGTTCTTATCGTAAGTTGTTGTATATAGTTCGTCTCGGTCGATCTTCAGAAAATTATTGGCATATCTATATGATAGGTTACCGATATGAATTAATTTCTCCATGTTAATTTCTTGTGTGATTTTCACTTGAAATCCAGTTTTAAAAAGTATTTTCTAAAAAAAATATTTTACTCTTTGAAGACGTTTGAACATACGATGTAAAACATTATTTTAAATTAGGATTTGAACATGTAATGTGACATCATAATTTCAAATTTCAGATCCTCTAAAAAGCTGGATTTGAAATTTCAAATCATGCTTTACTACTTTTTAGAATGTAAAATTTGATCCATAACAAAATATATTGTATAAAAAAAAAAAGACATCATTTTAAATTTTGTAAAAAGAGACCCATGCTTAATGTAAAGAGAAAATTATTACTATTGCTGACTAAATTTTTTTTATAAAATTATATTTATTTAAAAGTTGGTTATCATAGATATATATTTATAAAATGACCGTTGAGATATCCAATTTATTAGTATAATAACATTTTACCCTATTATGATATCTAATTAATAAATTATACTTACTTCATGTGGGAACTTAAATAAGAATTAGAGAAATTTTGATAATAAAAAGAATAAGGTGATAGGAATAAAAATGTTATTCATTTATATTTCAGCTCAAAAATATCTTTATCGTTGATATTTTAAATAAAAAATATCATTAAACTATGCGAAAGTAATAAAAATTATCATTAAACAACTTCATATTTTTGTTATTTTTGACCCTTATTTTTATATATATTTATGAGAAGAAAGGTACTCCCTCCGATTAAAAAAGAATGATTCTATTTCCTTTTTAGTCTGGTAAAAAAAGAATGGTCCCTTTTCCTTTTTAGACAACTCTTTAACTTTAACTTTTCATGACATGTTTAACACCACAAGATTAAAGGTCATTTTTATACATTTGACATAACTTTAATTTTGAACCACAAGATTAAAAAATCTTTTTTTTGCTTAAGTCATCTACAACCGCTTAAAGTTATCCGCAAAATTCATTTAGACACCTTAACTAAGACCCCTAACTATTGAATAACTCTACCCTTCTGAATTCAAACCATATAAACATTTTTTGCCTACGTGGCAAAATGTTTGTGATTCACTTTCATATAGGCGCGTGAGAGTATTTTATGAGGCCTTTTTGTGGAAACGAATACTCTTTCTTCTTCCTCACCTCTTTTCTGTCCGTTCTTCATCACACCAGTTTGCCACCGCCGGCGGCCGTAGATCCTTAGTCTTTCTTTTTTTTCCTCTGAACATTGTCATTCTTTTATCTCCATCGTTGCTCCTATTAAATGTTGCCTCATTGTCCTTCATATTACCTGCCCATGGGCCATGGCTATGGCTGCCATTATAACCATCATTTTAATTTGTAAAGGATTGAAGTTTGAAATTTTTTTCTTTAAATAAATATATATTCTATGTAAATATGTAAGGCGTTCTTCTATTAAAAAATTGTTATAAATCGGACAAAAAAATGATATAACTCCATTTTTTCTAACAATATCGATAAGAACTTATTAATTTTCCGACTGAATTCGTCTTTCTTGTATCAAAATGGAACGAAGAAGAAAGTTACAAATTGTTTTGATTATTTAAGAGATTGACGAGAAATAACGTGAAAGAAAACTTGACACATAATTCCTTCATAAGCCATCAAAAATAGCCATAAAATTTTCAAGCCTTCTGTTTTTTCTTTTGATTTTCTATTGCATACGTACCAAAAAATTTTAAAGCAATATAACATGGTGGATTGCCGTGTTGTTGATTGTACCACCGAGGAAAAGCTAAGTCTTAGTTTGGGTTTGGATGAAATAGCAGGGGTGGGGTCACAACATTTTTCTTTTATTTTATTTTGCTACTTAAAAATAAATCTTTTATATTTATATTATAATACTTTTTAAATAATTTTTTTAGACTAAAAAATAACATATGTCGTTATTTAATTAGTTGAAATGTCATGTCATTGCGTGTGTATTTTGTACGCTCTATATTTTTAATTTATTGATAAAAAAATGTTTAAATGATTTAAATCTTAAAGGGTAAAGGTGTTCAATAAATACATGTCTAGTTCAGGTGTCTAAAATTTTAAGGGGTAATAGATAACTTAAGTTTTTTTTTTTTAAGTTTATTCTAAGTCAAATTAGACATCTTTTTTTTTTGAAGTGGAGGGAGTTTTTTTTTTATATTTATGAGAAGAATGGTAACTCAAAAAAAATCAAATTTTATATACAAACGGAATTCCAACTTAAAATTAATATCAATGATTTTCATATGAACAAATTAGAGTACTGTTGAAGGAGAAGTTTGTGTCATTGTTGAGAAGAAAGCAAAGAGAGAGGCAGAAATGGCGGGTTTGTTGGCATGGGCAGCAGATGTAGTAGGAGGTTCACACAGCAATGATGAAGATGATAACAACCCCAATTCAATCCCTTTAGTCTTTACTACACAACAACAATCGTACCTTCTTGATTTGGATCGAAAGGCTCCTTCTCTTACTCGAACCATTCAAGATCTACGGCTTAGACTCCCTCCTCCTGACATCTCTGAACGTCTTCCTCATCTTCACGCTCACTCCCTCGCCTCTAATAACGCTCTTGCTCTCCAACTTAATGCTCACTCTGCCACCAAAGAACATGTTTCTCATTTTCTCTTCTTTTAATTACTTTAATTTTAGCTTTTCATCAATTGATGCTTCTGGGGATGGATTAAGATTTCAAGTTCTACAATACCCATTACCGTTTTGTGAATATATGTGGTTATCTTGAGCTAATACAAGTTTAGGGGAATTCAAGATTTCAACTTTATGGGTTGGGTATTTATATTTATATCATTGACATGTGAGGCTAGCTTGAGAGCACCTTCACCGGCAATTAGTAGGTTGTTCACCGTTAATTGGTAGGTTGAGGTTTCAATTCATGCCTAAGGAAGGCTGAGGGTAAATAGGAATATTATTGATCTTAAGGAAAATCATTTTACATCATGGCTCAACTTGACGTCACTAAGCACATGATCTTAGATAGGAATCTATGGAGTGTTGTCTTACTTTTCTAAAGTTTAGGCTTTTTGGTGTTGTACTAGCTGTATTATTATAGTTCTTTATTGTGATATCTATCATTGTGGGTTGATTATTGTATTTTGATAATAGCACTATTTTATAGTTCATGGTCTTTTTTTTTTGTATCACACCTTGTTAGTTGCTATGTTTTTTGCACTATTTTCTTCTTTCTTGTACTCGGATTTGCTGCACTTGAGCGGAGGGTCTTTTTGAAACATCCTCTCTACCTTTACGAGGTAGTGGTAAGGTCTGCGTACACTCTACCTTCACCAAACTTCTTGTGGGATTTCACTGAGAATTTAATGATTATTGACATGGCATATGTTTATGCCATGGTTAGAAAATACAGGGTTCAGTTGAACCTGTTGGAACTACATTGCATCCTCCTCTGGATAGGCGTGGTTGCACTTGCATCTATTGCTGAAGGAGTGCAACCCCTTCATGGTTCTTTCACGTTCTGGTTTCCCTACATTGCACCCTTTCTGTCCTTTATCATCCAAATAAGATCATACAAAATCAATATCAAGATTTGTTTCATTGATCAATTTATGATTTATGACAAAAACAAACCCTTCTAAATAAGTGTGTACTGGTAAATGAAGGTCAAGGTCATGTATCAAACCCCAAGTTTAACCTTTCACTGGATTCAGAGAAAAAGGAATTGGGGAAACGGATAAAACTTGTGACCAAAGGTTGAGTGATTCTTTTCTTTTGCAGTTCTCCCTTTTTGGTAAATGGACGGACTTTGTTCTAACTACTACAAACTTCCTTTGTTATGTAGAGATTATTGTCAGATTACCTAATAAAGTTGTATTCAAGGGATACAATATGTCGACCATAAATTGAACTGCTATGTGAAATTTTGTCTGTTTCTCGGATTTCTTGGTGAGTTAGATAGGTTTAGCTATAAAACTGTAAATGTTGATTATGTTGGGTACACGAGGTTAGCAAAAATAGCTAAATCGTTTAAATTGATAATCGTTCAACGGTCTGTGGTGCAATGTGTTTATTCTAGATACTTTTTGTGATAAGGAAAAGATGAGGACCAATACATTTTGGGGGGATAAATTATTCTTGATATAAATAGGTGCCATCATTATAGTAATGTCAATATGCATTATTTTCTTGTGCACTAAGATGTGATAAACTAGGAGGTTGGCTTGCGTTCTTTGGGAGAGCAAGTTCTGCAAGTCTGTAGAAGGTTTGACATTCTTAATTGCTTTATCACAATGAATAACACATTGTAGATCATAGATGACTGAAGAACCCAAACAAACCCAAATCAGAAATATTGGATTTGGTTTATCTTACCAATTGGCTAGTGATAGAGCCTAATACCTTGCTTAATGTATCACACACAACTTTCAAGATGGAAGAGTCCTCTGAAGTTCCTGCATAGGTATCAGAGTTTCTTCTTCTCGTTGCTCCTTCGATTTTCTTTATTTGGTGAGCCTGGGGATGTTTTAATACTTAGTAGTGTGAAACTTTTGATTGTTCTCTGGAAATATACACTGCTTGATTATTTCTCTTTCTATGAATTCTAATGTTGTGTACATTATCTATTAATATTTGTGATGAGATTAAGAGATTTTCAATTCTTTAGCTAAAGTAACATTAAGGACTTTGGTGATGGTATTTTTTACATGCACTTGAATATGCATTTAGAGCTTTGAATTTGAAGTACAATATTTTGTCTAACTTGGTGGCAGGCACAATTAAGAGAAATTACTCTGCAGGAAGAAAATGTTGAGTACGAGAAGACTATCTCAGATTATGAGAATAGGATTCAGGAGAAGTCACAGGAAGCTGACCTTCTACGCACCAAGTTGCAGGTTAGTCATATCTCATAACTCATAACTTTCGCGAGAGGATCCTTTTATGATTTACAAAAAATAATGGGCATCGTTTATCTACTGCTTTGTCATCTGATTGCATGTCCAACTGTTAGAGGCCAGGAGAACTTCTCCGACAAGTACTCGCAAAAAATAACTGTTAATGTGAATTTCTTTGTAAAACCAGGAACCATATTTCATGCCATGTTCAAATTTTAGCACCCTTAGGCCCTAGAAAAAACTTCATGCAAAGACTCTCTGTCACTATATCTCCCCATCCCTCTTGACTTAGAACTGACTACCTTTCCCATTGTCTAGTGCAGTCATAAACTAATGTTAGCACTGGATTCCCCAGCACATGAGCCCTATGTTTAGTTATGTAAGTAATAAAAGAGATTAGTACAAATTCTTTTACTTTTGTACTTGTACGATAAGTTATTTTACAACAACAACATACCTAGTGTAATCCCTCAAATGGTGTTTAGGGAGGTAAGATGTACACAGACCATACCCCTACTGTTTCCAGTAAACCCTTGGCACAGGATAAGTTATGTTAATACCTGAATTAAATGACTCAAGCTATTACTGATTATATTTTCACCTTCAGCCTGTCCACTGATTCCTTTATATGCATTCAATTTTGTTTCTGGGGCGTTCATTGTTCAACATTTCTGGAACATTATGCAATTTACAGGAAATGGACTTAATGGAAGAAAACATAAAGTCAGAGTTAGAACGAGCACAAGCTGCAGCCCCAGTGAGTCTGTGAAATATTTGATTAAAAATAATGGTGAGGATCAAGAAGATAAGGAATTTGCACATTCTGCGCTGTTGGGGAAATCAGAGGAGAAGAAGAAGGAACGGGTGTGTAGCTTAGCTTATCTCACTTTTCATCATAATAGCCAATGTAAATTACTTTTCATTCTTTTATCTGCTTCTGCTGATCATTTTTAATTAGATAACTCTGGAAGGAGCTGTTCAAAACCTGGAGGAAAAATGGGTAGAAGTGCAAGATTATGCTCTCAAGCAACCTTCCCCAGGTACCTAACTAATTACAATATTAGTAAACATTATTATGGATAATCATCATAAACTCCTACTGTGTGGTCCAGACCATATGATATATTTTGTTGTCTTAAATTTCTTTCCCTTGCTTATTAAGGAACCAGTTTCTATCACGTTTCTTCTTTTCCATGCCTTAAATGCATTACACCTGATTCAGAATAAATAATGGTAAACTACTTAGAAATTCATGGGAGTAGATCTGTTAATTACATATTGATATTTTTTGTTTTTATATATTGACATTTTATAGCATGACATGCCTAAAGTCTGATCTTGTCATGCTATTTCTTCAGCCTAGCGAGAGAAACTATAGGATAAGCAGCTTCATAGCCTAATAGAGCAACTTGCTGCAAAACAGGTGAATGATTTTGAAAATTATTCAGTATTCAGAGGCTGCAGTGCACACTTTTGCGCAATGGGTTTTGGAAATTGTACTTTTGACACGAGACCCATATATTCTCCATATGTATCAATTTGTTTGTTTGTATTTGCTTTGACACGAAATTTAATAATGTAAATGAGATATTTCGAATCTTGTGGTCTTAAAGATATGTAGAATGTACCAAAATGTCTCTTAATCTTGTGATCTTACACATGTCATTTAGAAAGTTGAAATTAAAGAGTTGCCAAAAAAAGGAAAGTAAGACAAATAAATTGAAATATAGAGGGAGTATATGTGTAGAAAAAATTAATTGAAATACAGAGGAGTATATGTGTAAAAAAAAATTAAAATTTCAATTAGTATTAAATTCTGAACTCATAATTTCAAAAGTACAACGAGTTTACTTTAGATTGAGCCCATTTAATTAAAATCCTAGTTCCGCTTGTGTTGGCATTGTGTTATACCAGAGAACCTTGTTCATGAAGTTCATCTAAAGGAGATGGAATTAGAGAAATTAAATGGTCTTTGGAGGACGCTCGAAGCAAGCAATGCAGATATGAATGTGACTCGGAATAGGTATCCAAGAAGCAACATTGATAGGGGATGTGTTTCTTCATATTATATCGTTGATCCTCGTCAAAAGCCTGGCAGATTGGAGAATTCGCACAAGCTTATGTTGCTCAGGTCGGCTTTCGTTGTGTACATTTTAGCACTCCATATTTTAGTATTCATTAAGATTTCATTCTAGATTTGAGCAGATAGTGTTTCCTTGGTAAATTTTCTTAATCTATTCAGTGTAAAAATCCCTACATACATCCCAAAATACAATGATGTAGATTTTTACTTGACGGTTAAATTATGTATATGGTGTAATTCCAGAGTAGAAATGTTTGAACATACACAATGTCGTTGTCTTCTAAAATGCAAGCACTATTCAGTGAATCAATCTATGTACTTTTCCTTCTCACCACACCCTTGTTTGTCCGAGAGACCAAACGAGTGCCACTGGAAAAGAACTGGATTGATTTATTCTATGGTGAAGCATCCTGCCTCAATCTCAAGCAAGTTGAAATCAATTATACAAATTCTCACTATAACAGTATTTTTATCAAGCTCATTTCCTTTCAATTAAAGTAATAATAAGGATTACAATTTTTTCTTTAAATTAAAAAAAATGTTTTGGTTGAACTTAACTCTTAGCTATACTGTTTCATAAACTGAAGTTTTTCTTCATGAGATCTCCTTCCCTCAAACATCAACATATGAAGCAAAAAATCGCTCCAAGAATCAATAGGACCAGGCAAACACCAATGCACACAATCATTATACAAAACAACATTCTCATTTGGCCAGTGCCCATATCTACTTGGATGACCATCTGGTCTCAACAACATTGCTTGTGTTGTATCCAATAATCTAAACCTTTTCCCCTTTTTCTTCCCTTCCTTCTCTGCTGCCTTAAATTCTTCAACTTGAATTGTATACAACTCCAAGTTTAACCCCTCTAAAGATGTTTCATTGCTTCTAAATGGCTTTCTCCTCATACAATTACCACCTTTATTCCATTCTCCACCTTCAAAATGAGATGGTGCAAATGTCCTAACAAAAGTTATGCCCTTAAAATTTTCCAACTTGTTCATGCTTCTCAAAACAGTCCTAATTGCTCTCTGGTACCCATAAGTAGATGGGAGGTCTGTAACATTTGGAAGTCCACAATACCTGCAACAATAGGTTAGTTTCACGTATAGTCACTAAACTTGATCAACTATAACAACAAAGTCACAAAACACTAACTAATATTTAGTGATCATACGTGAAATTAATCGTACCTGCAGCCAACTAGTTGGTTGTTCTCATAGTAAACACTGCATCTAGTAAACCAATGGCCACCATTGAAGATGACATAGTCAAATTCTTCAATTCGACTTAACCATTTCTCATCGGCTTCATCTAGATAAAGGTTGAATAAACCAGTTTTTGTTGGACCATCAGCATCTGCTTCTTTCATTTTTACCAAGAATGGTGACCAATATGTTGCAAGGGTAAAGTTGTAATCAACATATTTCCATCTTTTAAAATTTTCATCTGGACTAATAGATTCATCAATTGGATATACTGCCTACACACAAAAATATAAAACGAAAACATCACAATTAAACATGACATACATATTTCTAGCTCACTAAGAACATGACATTAAATAAGCAAGTAAGGAGAGTGAGAATTAAAGTAGTAGTCTATAGTAGAGTATTTTCTTTCATTCCTCGTGAGGGAATGAATTTCTAGTCTGGAGCATCTATTTGTTTTCTTACCGCTATTATTATTTTTATTCTTGCATTATCTTATACTTCAATTTTATTTAATCTATTTTTTTATTTATTTTCACTATCTATTATATTTTACTCATTACTTTTTACATATTCTCTCTTCATTTGGATACATTTTTGACATTCTATTATTATTATTATTATTATTATTATTATTATTTATCACTAGAGGTGTCATTCTAGGCCAACTTATGCCAATCAAATCAAAACAGTAATAAAACATAGATTCCAGTATAAATTTTTGTTATATTATCGATATTTACAAGTTAATTTAAAAATAATTTATTACTCAATTTTGCATTTTATCCAAGATCATCATCGTTTTTTTTTATCATTCCTTAGTACTTCTAGACTCTCTGGGGGTAGATTTTCTATCCATAATCTTGTTGTTCCTACAAATGTTCTTTCTATATACCTTGGTGTTTTTGCTGTTTCTATTTTGTTCACATTATATAGGCGATCCTTGACGATCCCTTCCTTTTAATTTATAATTGATGAAATAAATATAATTTTCTCTACTGAAACGAATATTTTATTTAGAGACACATGAAATAGCACATGTGATGTTTAGCAGCCTGGACAAGAAAAGGAGAAAAGAAAGTATCGATATCTTATATACGGGGAATCTTGCTTATTCTTTAACTTGATATTTTTAAAATAATAAAATATCTATTTATTTTTAAATAGGGGAAAAGATAAACATCCATTTTTTTGGACTTTGGTTATCAATTATTTAATCAACAAATCTGTGCAAAAGGGACAGTTATCCTCTGTATTTCTTAATATTATATTACTGAGGGCATAATAATGTTAGCTAGGAACCCACGCTGTCACTTTGGACTCTTTTAGATTTTGTCAAGTGACTCTATACCTTCAATTCTAATTTAACTTATTAGCTGAGAGCGATTTAAGATTTGAATTATTATAAAATAATTTCTTTTATGATAGTGGTCTAATTTTATAATATCTATCACCCAGTGAAATTCTAAAGTTATTAGAATTAGTTGAGCAATTGACAATATGCTACATCGTTCGCTGCAAGTAGTTTTGATTTTAAATGTAGATATTTGATATAATTTATACAATGATAAAAATAGAATAAAAAATTCATACTGTTAATATTGGGAATTTTCTAAAGAATATATAAACAAAATAAGAAAACGAAAGAAAAAGGAAAAAGTACCCCTAAACGAAGTTCTAGAAAAAAGAAAGATGAAAATAACAAGACAAGCATAGAATTTAAACTCTCGAATTTACTTGCAGAGGACACCTAATAATTGTTCGAATAATATATAAATATGATTTTTAATTAGCGATTAATTATAATATTTAATTTTGAATGTGTATATAATAACCATGTTTAAAATTTTATCAAGCGTGTCCAAGAAAAATAGTATGTGATTGTCAAAATAAAATAAAAATATTGTGATATTTGGGGTTGTAACTTGAAACTCCTTCATTCAAATGGACACTCATTACAACTACGTTAGAGGCATAGCTTTTGTCCACGTGTTCAACTTTAAATATATATCCTTTAAATGTAGAATTTGACATATACATACAACGTAACTTTCAGATAGACACCCTTGGGTGACTGTGGCTATGCCACTGTGTGCACAAATAGACACTTAAACTTGTCTAAAATTGAATAAATAGACATATTCATCATACATGACACCCTACATGACAGTTTTGTGTCTTAGTGACAACCTACGTCTATTATGTCATAAATTATACGTGTGTTTACTTGTTTAATTTATACAAATTTAAGTGTCTACTTGTGCACACTCAAAGTTGGAGTGCATAGTTGTTCGCCGAAGCCAAATTAATGGTTGAGCGTATATATTTATGAGAAAAAGATTAATGATTTTGTTCTACTATCCACCAAAAATCTAAATTATGATTTAAATTATTAATTTAAACAAAAATAAATGATTTGAAGTTTGAGTGTAATAATGGTATTGCTAGAGATAATTCTAATCAACGAATTGAGATTATCTAAATTGCATAACCAAAAACCTCCTAAATAAACTATTTTGAGAATAAGGACATGATTTGTTAATTTCGTATTCACAAGGAAACTAAAAACTAAAAAACAGTTGAAGCTTCAAGTTCAAAACTTTGTTAATTTCGCATTCACAAGGAAACTAAAAACTAAAAAACAGTTGAACCTTCAAGTTCAAAACTTTGTTAATTTCGTATTCACAAGGAAACTTAAAATTAAAAAACAGTTGAAGCTTTAAGTTCAAAATTTTGTTAATTTCGCATTCACTAGGAAATTAAAAACTAAAAAATAATTGAAGCTTCAAATCCAAAACTTTGTTAATTTCGTATTCACAAGAAAACAAAAAACTAAAAAATAGTTGAAGCTTCAAGTCCAAAACTTGTTGGTGCATTCAACAGAATGTTACCTAAACTTTGAAATACATCTACTTTTGTTAGACCAAACCCAGCCTATTCAATAATACAGAACAACATGTGTGCACGCAACCCAAGGTAAGCATAAAAAGTTAAATTTACATCCAATTTTCTAATCCAAAATCCATTGGTGGTAATAATAAAAATTAAGGGAGAAACAAAATTTCATACTTAAAACAATAAAATTTATGTCAATGTTTTTTAGGGGCAGACTTACACATTTCACAATTTCATGTTTTCTTTAGGTATGATTCCAAATAGAAAAACTTCAACCATTTTTCTTTGTTTATAGAGAACGTACATAAAAGTTCTTTACATTACCAGTATAATTTATTTACTTTTTTTGATTTATAATTATTTTATCAAATTATTAATTATTATTCATTTTACATCTTTTACATTGTACTTAGACTCGTATAAAACTAAAAGAATTTAACAGTATAGGCAATGAAACAATAAGAAAGAAGTATGAAGAGGAAAATAGGTACCCGGGACAAGAGACATATTAAAGATTGCATTTGGTTTCTTCCAACGGAATCTCCAACAAATGCTAATGACTTGTTTCTCATCATATCCAAGAATTGAAATGGGTTGAAAACTGGCAACTCACATCCCTTAGGCTTCCATCTATTAATAATATATAAAATGGAATTCATAAATTTTTGCAAGAGAATACATTAAAATTGCTTATCGAATTTTCCAACATACCTCCATTTTAAGAAATCGGTATCAGGCCTTCCATATTTCATGCAATTTTGGTGTTCGTGGATCGCCCAACAAGTGGTGTTTGTATAATATGGTCCATCAGGATTCGGAATCCACTCTCCGATCGAAATATCACATGTTTCATCATCCATAATCTTTATCTCCATATCGTCAATATGATATGTGGATGATTTTTCTGACTCATGATTTGATAAATTTGTAGCATTATACCACTTAGAAGTATAGTGAAGAGGGATAATACCTAGAATAATTAATGTTAAAGCTAGAAGTATGAATACTTTTGGAGTTCTTTGAGATGCATTATTGGACAACTTTTTCCCACAAGGGAACTCCATTTGCTTGGAGCTAGATTGAAAGTGAAACCAAAGATGGGAGTTGAAGCATAAGAAGTTAAGCTTATAAAAAATAAGTCATGGAAAATGGCATCAAGAAAAAACAAAGGACTAGTTGGCACTTACATGTGACACAAGCAACGTGCTAGTAGTATACTACTAATTATAAGATTTTAGTTGATCGAGCTTAATATATATATATATATATATATATATATATATAATTTACATTTAGTTGATGAACAAAGCTTAATTTTGAACGTATCTATATGCATATAAGATAATTACAAGTTTAACTTTATATATCATGTATTAAATCTAACAATGCATATACCTTAATATTCAATTTTAATTCACAACTCTTACATGGTAAGCCAAAAAATAACATAACAGCTTGGCATGTCTTGTTAAGTTACATGAAAGTTCTTTAAAATAATGCCAATGTACATCTAGATGGCATAAATCCTTTACTTGTGCAAACACTTATTCTCCTTGGGTACCACCTTTTGGATCCCATTATTAAAACTTAAAAGGGTGAGATAGGGCCCAACTTGCTTGCTCTATCTAGATGGATTATTGAGGAGTACAGTAATCAAACTATTGCAAGTGAAAAAATCTTTGGTGAATAGTAATTCAATATATATGTAATAAATTATCACTTTATCAATTTTTAACTTATAGATTGCTCCTCATCTCTTGCTGGACTAGACAATAGTAACATGCCAAGTCTACATTATATTAAGATTAATTAATGATTTTTAGTATCTTTTGGATCCAAAAAAACTATTATTCTTCAATGAATATATATATATATATATACCAAACGACCGGAGTAAGTTTATATTTATTTTCATATATTATCAATGTATCATTTGTGTCAATGATTTGTATGGAAGTTTTATCTCAAATTCTTTTTAGAGTGGAAGTACAAGTTACAAACACTTTTGATATAAATGAAATATTTCATAATAAGTTATAATTAACGGATTGTTTAAGAAGTTATATACCTAAAAATTTGAAAGTACTGCATAAATATTCACGTATAATTTGTTACTGAAAGGATACTGAAGTGGTTAACTTAAAGAAACAAGTGATAAATATTGTTCCAATTTGTGATCGAGTAGTAAGGTATGATAACTAGGTAAAACACCACTTTGCATGGTGGTGAACTACCTCAATAAGCTTATTCATGATCGTCGAATTTTGTTTTCAAGCGAGTAGACTGAATTGTCAAACCTTGCTATCAAAGCCCAAAAACACTTGAAGAGTGGAGACTTGACCTTCAACCCTAACTTGAAACTTCTTCTTCAAACTTCTATAGAAATATTTGGAGAGGAAGAACTTTCGTTTTCTTTTAGATTTTAGGAGAATAACTTGAATGAACTAATTTGAGGGTTAAAACCACTTATATAGGATTTTTAGACATAGGAAAAACGACGTAGTATAGGGATACAATAATTAGGAAAAGATCCAACTGCCCTTAAAAATGACTGCTGACTGCTGACCCATAGAGCTTTACCGAGGGACCGTGATCTAACCGACAGTCAGTCGTTTGTGGTCAGAAAATCCTATTTTGGGGTCATGGACCCTCAACCATGGATAATGGTTTGACTAACAGTCCGTTGGTTAGGCCGTGGTGTCATGTCTTCTGAACATACTGAGTGCCCAATCCATGGATCACACCTTCGGTCCGTGGTCCCATCCACGGGCCGTGGTTGGCCTTTGTCGATGGCACTTGGAAACTGTGAAATCTTATTATGTTGTCGGTTCTCAAATCTGAGGTGTTACATTATTTCTCCCTTGAGATTATTTGTTCTCAAATATCACAAAATGATACAGACTTAAATAGTAACCCATCATGCATCTAATTTTATATAGATGCACACAATTGAGGAACTTCAACTCCAAGCTAGACATATTCAAAGCATCATAAGGAAAATAGGAACTAGACCTAACAGTCCAATATGCATGCATGCACTTACTAGATTACTCATATCCGAGGAAGAACTATCATCTCCAATGCACAACAATGTGAGAAAATCAATCATCTTAACTCATTTTCTTTCAAATGTCTGTTTTTCATGAACATGCATAAGATAAGGAAATAATGGGATTATCTAAAACACATGACACCAAAATACAGAGTAGACCACGAGGAACTCATTACCTCAAGCTAGGTAGGAGTAGAAGGAAAAAAGATGAGAATATCGAAATATCATATCAGCCTCGACCTCCCAAGTAGCACCCTCAACTAATTGATTCCTCCACAACACTTTCACGGAAGTAACTAGTTTATTTCTCAACTTCTTAACTTGTTAGTTTAAAATCTCAACAAAATTTCATAAGAAAGATTTTCTTCAACTTCCAAACCTTCTAAGGGAACTATAGATGTCGGATCTCCAACACACTTTTTCAACATATAGACATGGAAAACTATATGCACCGATGTTAAATCATTAGGCAAATCAAGCTTATAAGCAACTTTACCAACATGTCTCAAAATCTGATATGGGCCTAAATAACATGGACTAAGCTTTCCTTTCTTACAAAAACTGATTACACCCTTCATGAGTGAGTTTTAAGTAAACCCATTCTTGAATATCAAACTCAAGATCTCTTCTTCTAACATCAAGGTAGGACTTCTATTGAATTTTTTGGGTTGTTCTTAACCTTTTCTTAATAAGTCGAACTGTCTACATAGCATCATGAACTTACTTGGTTCCTATAGATGAAACTTTACCCACCTCAAACCAAATTATAAGAGATCTACACCTTCTACCATACAGATCCTGAAACAGACCCATACCAATAGTTGAATGACAACTATTTTTGTAAGCAAACTCAATCGATGACAAATTGGTCATCATCCCAATTACCTTTAAAATCAATGAAACATACTCTCATCATATCTCTTAAAGTTTGGATAATACTCTCCACTTGCCCATCGGCTTGAGGATGAAAAACCATGCAAAGCTTAACACGAGTATCAAGACCATTTTGGAAAGATTTCCAATATTGAGAAGTAAATTGAGATAACTCAATTAAAGATAATGGAGAAGGGATATCACGCCCCGAGGTTGCTCCCTAGACGTAAATATGGGACCTAGGATCATAAGTGACTCCAAGCTAACATATCATAAGTATACTATAAGAATACTGAAACATTATACTATCTAGAAGCTTAAAACCATAATTAACTGAATGTGGGGAATACCCAATACTAATATGAATATATAAAAGAATATGAGTTTAATAACAAAAAGAAGATCAAACTCAAAACTAAAGCTGAATCTAGTACTATGTCTGAAAAACCTCTAAATGACTAAAGTTGTTGGGACATGCCCCAACTAACTCTAGAAAAATTGAAAACTAAATAAAAAGACTGGAGTGTAATACATGTCTATTGTCCTCGAAGTATGAGGACTCACCACTGAAGCTAATTAAATGTAGATCGAAGACCGATCTATGTGTGATGCTGAGTACCTGAAACAATATCATGATAGATGTAAGAAGACTGTGCGTTAGTACTTGGAATGTACTGAGCATGCAAGATACAAAGCATAGCTGAATAAAATATATAACCGAACAAAGCATACTGAGCAATAACATAATCTGAATGGAATGTAATTGCTAGAATATACTGAAGGATGAACTAAATGCAATAACCAAGTACCAATTCTGAACATAACATAATAAGACTGAATTCTGAAATATAACTCAAAAGATGGTCAAATTCACTAAGGTCTGGTTGTGGGAGCTATAATGACTGACATAAAATCACGTGAGCTAAACGGACTCCCATCGAGAGGACCCAATATACTTTGCGAAGGTTATAAATGCATGTCTGGCGTGATCTCTAAATTTGATGCCCAATAGAGGAGACTTATAAACCTACGGGGGCACGCAGTTATGGGACTATGATGGTATTCTAACCCTAGCTCAACTAGCTTGTATGCCTACTCCCAACTAGAATATGTATAAACAACATAACTGAATTTATGGATATCTCAATGTTCTGACATGTAAATCGAAGAATGCAACATTTATAAAATGATAATGTGAAATTCAAAATTGGAGCATGTATATCTAATTAAATTTATCTAGCAAGTGTAATTCATGAACTAAGAGAATCTACACACCTAGGTTCTAAGTTTCATGCAAAGAACTAAGCAACGATTTCACTAAAACATGATAATGTGGTTAGGAGTACTATAAAATCTACTTCACAACAATTATCCAAGGTTTGAGAAACCCTAGGTCTAAACATGATATAGAGAATCAAGAACATGACAAAATTCAATGGACATGGGGGATAAAAGGAACCCACTAGTGAAATTCCACATACCTGGTGACAAAATTCACAGAGAATTCCTTTGGATTTCGAGGCTGAAACATGAAGAACACCTTTGCTTGTTCTTGAAAGAAATGGTGCCTCTTTATCCTCTTTTTGTTCTAATTTGGATGATATTTAAAGAATCATGGTGTTGAGTATGTCTAATTAAGTTATTAGTCTTAAACAGAGTAAAATGACATAGTTTAGGCATAAGACAACAATGTTTAAGTGCCAACGTATAGGAAAAATACCTAAATGACCTTAACTTATAATATGTCGAATGCCACCCACGGAAGGACCTACCAACCGTAGATAGGGGTCGTCGGTCTAGTGTACCTGACATAGCTTCACTAAACAGGTATAACTTTATACTCAAAGATGGGATTTTAGAAAACTCAGTTGAATTGTAAAAATGATTCAATTATACATCATTTGTTAGGTCATGTGCTACCTAATTCCTTTTTTTCTAAGGGTTATGACCATTTGAAGTTGACCTAACAACAATTTCTCTCTAACTGGTTGTTGACCCTCACCTACGGTCAGACCTACGATCTATAGGTACAATCATGGACCGTACTGGTCGACTGTGGGTGGTAAAAGACCATAAATATTTGGTGCTCAAAGACAGATCACACTTACGAACCGTGTTACAGACCACAGAATGTCGATGGTTTCTGTGGTTCTTTCACCAAGTCTGGAAAACTACAATATTTTTCTATTTTCTGAAATACAAGGTGTTAAAGGGGCACTCCATGCAACCTTACCATTTCCCTCAAATACAACTTAGCATAATCTTCCATCACATAAGAAACTTTGAATGGAATAAAATGAGCCAATTTTGTTATTCGGTCTACTATAATCCAAATCAAATCATATTGTCTCCATGTACGAGGCAACCCTACTATGAAGTCCATATTCAAATTTCCCACTTTCAAGTAGGAATACTAACGTTTTGGGATAAACCTCCCGATTTCTGATGTTCAACTTTCACTAGTTGGAAATTAGGACAGTTAGCCACACATTCCGCAATATCCTTCTTCATTCCATTCGACCAATAGACCTTTCTCAAATCATGGTACATCTTGGTGGCTCCCAGATTAATGGAATACCAAAAACTCTAGGCTTTTGACAAAATCCATTCCCTTAGGTCATCAACATTAGGATTGCACAAACGACCTTGATATCTTAGTACACCATCCCCTCGGGAGAAAGCCTGGACATACTTTTTATGTACCTCTTATTTTAATTCTACTAGGGTCGGATCAAGACATTGCTTGGCTTTCACATCCGTCACAAGAGACGATTCTAATATTTTGAACCATAACAGCACCTTTGGTGGAGTATATTATTCGGATACCTAATCGGGCCAATCTATGTACATCTTGTATCAATTCTCTTTTACCTCTTCTATTTGGGCAACACTCCCCATTGGTAGTAGGGTAAGAGTATCCATCACCACATTTGTCTTGTGGGGGTGATAAAGAACACATATATCATAATCCTTGAATAGTTAAGCCATCTTCTTTGTTGAAGATTAAGATCTTTCTAATTAAACACATATTGCATACTCTTATGGTCGTTGAAAAGATCTACAAGAACACTATACAAATAGTTCCTCCAAATATTTAAGGCAAATACCACTGCCACAAACTCAAGATCATGGGTTGGATAGTTTTTCTCATGAACCTTAAATTTCCTTGAATCATAGGCAATAAAATTACCAAATTGTATAAGCACACATCCTAACCCAATTCTTAAAGCATCAAAATAAACAACAAAACGATATGTCCTTTTCGGTAAAGTCAACACCGAAGAGAAAGTAAGTCTATCTTTAATTCCTACAAACACTTGTCACATGCTTCAGACTATATAAACTTAAATTTATTTTGAGTCAAAGCTGTCAATGGAGAGGCAATCGAAGAGAACCGTCAACATACCTTCTGTAGTACTCAACTAAACCCAAGAAACTTCTAGTGTCTGAAGGAGTTGGAGGTCTAGGCCAACTCTTGACTGCATCCATCTTCTTAGTATATACTTCAATACCCTTACTAGAAACAATATGACCAAGAAAATCTACGGATCATAGACAAAACTCACATTTTCTAAACATTGCAAAGAGTTGTTGGCCATTGAGAATTCACAACACAATCCTCAAATGATTATTGTGATCATCCGCACTTCTCGAATAAATCAATATATCATCAGTGAAACATTTACAAACATATCGATGTATTTGTTGACACCCAATTTTGGACCTTCACATATAAATTAACTTTCGAGCATCTTTAATTTAGAACGATTTATAACAATTAGCTTTTATAAAATTCAAAATATTCTACAGTTATTTTAAATGAGTTTTAGTCACTTTTATAATTTTTAATAATAAATATATTTTCTCATATAATTTTATATATAATTAGTACATTTTATAAATATTCGAAAATCATCTAAAAAGATTTTATTTTATTTAAATTTCTTACTAGTTAGTTAGTTATATAAATACTAGTTTATAATTAAATTAATTATTTTATTTTGTGGACATAATGAAACTCAAATTAATTTGTATCTATTCAGTTGCATTTGAATTATTTGGGCTATCGTTTAATTACAATTCTAGCAAATTTAATCAATTTACTTCAAACCTAACCTTTTAAAGATCACTTTTGGGTCGTTTTTTACGATTTACAGCGGCCCTTTCACCCAGCCTTTTAGCATTACAATCCCAACCTACTCTTAACACCCAAATACCTGGTCCAATATAGTACATCCAACAATTCTAGCAACAAAGCATGCAACAACGCCAATACCCAATCCCCTGCGTCTTCCTTTTCTTCTCCAGCAGTCCAGCAACGCAAAAAAACCCAGAAATCAAAGCCTAGAAATACTGCAAACCAGCGATTCCAAGCCGCCTAGACCCGAGTCCAGCGAATCCGGCAGGGTCTTTCTTCCCTTTCTTCTCGTGCGAAATCATTTTGACACTTACATAGGTGTCAAAGTCTCGTGCTTTAATCATCCTTGCTCTTCAAATCGAACGGCTCCCCTCAAAATTCTGTTGAGAGTATGTACTATGGAAAACATTCAACCTTATCTCATCTCTTATGAGCTTTTGAATTTCAAATTTTGGAATTCACCCTAAAAGAATCTACCCGATTTCTCCCTCTTTCCATCCCAAAAATCCCCCTATATAAACTCCCTCTTTTCTTTGTTGAAGGTTGGAGATAGCTGATTATGGGTTGGGAAAGTATATATATAGGAAAAAGGTTAGTGGGAGCTTGGAAAGAAAACAAGAAATAAAGGCTAGAAGAGTATAAAGGCAGTATTTACATACCCAAAAAGACATACAAAGTAGATTAGAAAACTACATATACTTAGAGTCTAGTTTTTGGCTTTCTTCTTGTTCACTGTATACGAGAGTCTTCCGAAGTCCTACTTTTGGTGTGAAAGCTCGTCGCCTTCAGATCGTTTCGTCCCAATTGCTTCCATAAGAAGGTAATGTTTTATCCTTTACAATATTCTCGTCATCTTTTCCCTTACAATATGATGTTAAGAACTGTGTATTTTTGTTCTAAGTTTCTTGGTGCCTTGATGCTATTTGTATCTTCAAATTGTCTCTATGTTTATTCTTAGTGTTAATTTAAAATTTTGTCGATTTGTATTCATCGTTGTCGTCTCTCTGCTTCTCTGTCCGAGTTATACTTTGTTCCTTCTTGTATGCTTGCTTAAATGTTGTTGATTTCACTTGTCGCTATCTATATGTTGTGCTTTCTTCAAGCCTTATTTTGCTACCAGTTGACACCATATTCCAATTAGTTAAGAGGCTTAGGGGTTAGTTGTTCTTGTTATGGTTGTGTGGATGTGATTTCTTTGTCCTAATTTTGATAGCCTCGGTCATATGTTTTTATTTTTTCTCCCTCTTTTCGTCCTACTTTTCTAATATGATTTTGATAATATCCATTCTCTACCTTAAGGTGATGTAACTCTAGCATCAATGTTTAAATCATTCTTTTTTCTAAAAATTCATATGTAGAGTTGGTTTAAACTCGGAGCTTACCATTTGTATCTCGTTTGTTTTAATGGGAATTTATCTTGATTTGGTATCATGTTTGATACCCTTTCTATCCTAAAATACTATTCGCAAAATAGTAATAATGTCTTGATTCACTTGTTCTACATGATGGTATGAGTCTTCGGTCCCTTTTGAAATAGTATGAAGAATTAGCTAAGTAGAACATTAATTGATATAAGTTGCTTATGTGTTATTATTTTCGTTACGATAATTAGTTAGTCTTGGGGTCAATGCCACTTGAATTTGTAATAGTTATCTTGTTTCCTATGTCATGTGAATGAGTTTGAGTGTCTTCATATTCATAGTAATTTGAACCACGTTGTTTTCTTCTTCATTTGAGATATCTGATTAATATGGGTTTAGTCCTTAACTTTTGCCATGACTAAGTTAAATTGTTGACCCTCTTGAAAACATTAGTTGTTAAATGTTTGCCAATGTTACTGTTACTGTTGGGATTGGTAGAAATGTGAGGTTAATTCATATAATATCTACATGTGTTAATTATTTTGATTATGAAGCTGTGTTTTAAAATGAGGTCAACTTTCATTGAGAGAATTTTTTCATTATACTTATATGTTTCTTATTTTTCTATGTTGTATGTGAAACCGTTTTGAGTCAAACTAGGACTCAAATCACCTTTTTCTTCAATTTTGAGAGAGTAGTAAAAGCTCAAATCCACCTTTATCGCGTATACATTAAGTATACGCAATAAAGTGAAGGAGATCAAAGAATTGAAGAAATTGGACCAAAACTCCCATTTCTTTATTTTCAAGTTATATGCCTAAGCCTACTTACTTATTATTACCTTG
This sequence comes from Solanum chilense, assembly GCA_032847665.1. Lineage (NCBI taxonomy): Eukaryota > Viridiplantae > Streptophyta > Magnoliopsida > Solanales > Solanaceae > Solanum > Solanum chilense. Next base: position 13,528,355 of record CM064965.1, read on the forward strand.
TTAGAAATTAGGAAAGGTGGAAGATGGGCCTAAGGCCTAAAGAAATGAATTTCAAATTTAGTCTAGGACAGGTATAAAAAGGGGGAGGACGCAAGAATTTCACCTAAGGCCCAAAACGAATTCAGGCCCGAGTACTAGTCTAGGGTGACATAAAACTAGATTTGGGCACAAAATTCTCTCTCTTTATTTTATATCTTTCGTATTTGTGTAATTGTTTATTTTATATCTTTCGTATTTGTGTAATTGTTTATTTTATATCTTTCGTATTTGTGTAATTATTTATCTAGTAAGGAATGAGTTTGAGTGTCTTCATATGCATAGTAATTTGAACCACATTGTTTTCTTCTTCATTTGCGATATCTGATTAATATGGGTTTAGTCCTTAACTTTTGCCATGACTAAGTTAAATTGTTGACCCTCTTGAAAACATTAGTTGTTAAATGTTTGCCAAAGTTACTGTTGGGATTGGTAGAAATGTGAGGTTAATTCATATAGGCCAAATACATAAGCAGATCCCTAAATTTGTTGGGTTTTTTCCCTCAGGTACTTCAATTACGTCATTTTTCTATTGAATCATTGAATCCCCATAATTTATTTTATTTAAGCAAACACCGTTGTCTGATGTGGAACCAGATTTATGAGGGGGTATTGATAGAGGATACATATGTTGTTCCACAACTCATTAGTCCAATTGATAGTGAAAATGTTCGGAAATAATTGTGTTTTACTCAAGTCATTTGAACACATTAGAAAACAAATGAGACTAACACGGTTTATCTTCATTCCTTCAATCAAAATTATTACAATTCAAACACAGTTGAAGGCATTTACAATAGAAAAGCCGATCAAAATCAACCAACAATGTTTTAAAGGAACAAATTATGGGTGGTTCAATGATTCAATAGAAAAATAACGTAGTTGAGGTACCAAAGGGAAAAAACCCAACATGTTTAGGAATCTGTTTATGTATTTGGCCATTCATATAATATTTACATGTGTTAATTATTTTGATCATGTAACCGTGTTTTAAAATGAGGTCAACTTTCATTGAGAGAATTTTTGCATTATGCTTATATGTTTCTTATTTTTCTATGTTGTATGTGAAATCGTTTTGAGTCAAACTGGGACTCAAATCTCATTTTTCTTCAATTTTGAGAGAGTAATAAAGGCTCAAATCCACCTTTATCGAGTATACATTAAGTATACGCAATAAAGTGAAAGGAGATCAGAGAATTCAAGAAATTGGACCAAAACTCCCACTTCTTTATATTCAAGTTGTATGCCTAAGCCTACTTACTTATTATTACCTTGTTAGAATTTAGGAAAGGTGGAAGATGGGCCTAAGGCCCAAAGCAATGAATTTCAAATTTAGTCTAGGACAGGTACAAAAAGGGGGAGGACGCAAGAATTTCGCCGAAGGCCCAAAACGAATTCAGGCCCGAGTACTAGTCCAGGGTGACATAAAACTAGATTTGGGCACAAAATTCTCTCTCTTTATTTTATATCTTTCGTATTTGCGTAATTGTTTATTTTCTAGTCAATTTTAAGGTTTTCCTAATTTGATCTTCCAAACGATAACCATTTTGAGATTTTCGTAAAGACTAAATGAATAGGTCCTTATTTTTCTACTTACACCACTTTGAAATAATTTTCTTTAAATAATTCCTTATACTATCTCCATTTCCTCTTAAAAGTAATTTTTGGTCTTAAATTGATTTATTTTCTCAACTTAATTAAGCATGCTTATCTTTTATAATATTAGACAAATATTTTAATTGTCGGATAAGCGCGTGTTAGTGGGCATTTCGGGTGCTTTCAAATCCTTCCCCAAATGCTTATATGAATCCCAAACCCCTTTAAATATTTTTCATTAGATTTACTGTTTTAATCTTTTGAAAAATAGTTTTCTTAATTTTACTTCAAAAAATATGTGACTACTCTAAAACTAGTCTAAATACTAAAATTTTATATCAAATAAAATGACGACTTTGCTGGGGATTTGACATATTCTGTCAAAAGGCACTTATTTTTGTTTTTTACTTAAAAGGAAGATTATGCAGATTCACGTTCATTCGTTAACCAAATTGTTCTCGGGGCACCCCGATGAATGTAGTTGACTATTTGATAGTCATTGGTCGTTAACTGTTCCAGCCTAAGTAGTAAGATTGGGTAACCTATCCATAATAAAAATGCCCACTCTTAGTCAAACTAGGGTAGAGAAAAGACAAATCCCCAAAATTTAGCGCATTTTCCTAATATGACCTAACACCCAAGGCGTGTTGGACCCATTAGAAAGACCACCATGAGTCCAAAGAGCCCATGACTTGAGCGGACGTTCATATTTTTGTGTTAAATTTGAAGGATGTATACATCATTGTCCCTTGGAGTTGGGAGTAGATTTTAATAGCTTATTCTAGTAAAAATAAAGATTTACAAGCTAAAGGCCTCGTCTCTCGGAAATGTCAATAAATCAAAATCAAAAGACATTCCATGGATGCATATCTTAGGATGGTACCCCTGCGTGAGATTTATTTTTTGTATCCCTTTTTCCCTATTATGTATCCCGATTCAGTTTATTCGTAAAACTTGTATAATTTTGGGTTTTGAGACAATGAAATGTTTCAAATTATATATACATCCTTTAAATCGCTAGACCCATCCTTGGCACAAAAGAGTCACATATTTGTTTATATCACATAATAGTTGTTTATGTGTTATAACTGATTTTGTTAATATTTTTCTTTATTTGGAGATATTCTATTTCACTCTTCTTCAAATTGTTTTTAGAACGCTAAGCACAAATATCAAGTCACTTTCAAAAGTGCGTCCAAACACTCATCGAGTCTTTAGTGTTCCGAAAAAATTTGAACTTCATTTTTTTTCAATTATTACTATCATATAGAAAAAAGATTCATCATCTCGAAGTGAAAAAAAATTCAAGTGGGTCGAACTATGTAGTACCTAAATTCTCCCTCGTAAGATACTAGACAGTCTTTCAAGGCTCAATCCCCATTTTTGAGAAATTCTAGCTCTGGTAAAGAAATTAGAGTTATATCATAATCGAAAATCAAAAGTGCAATAATGAAAGATACAATCAAATTTGTCTTGACTCAAGTCGACATCTTTGATTCACTAATTTCAAAGTCAAGTAGACAAATTCTTTTCTATTTAGCCATTTCTCTACATCAGTGGCCAGTTTATCTCCGAATGAAGCAACTCTTATCTTGTATTATTTATTATCTTTAGACACTAACATGTTTACATTTTGAGTTATTTTTCATTTGTCAGGTATTTAGAATTAATCTTTGTTGTTAACTTGACCGAACACCCTTGCTTTCCTAGATCCAAAGCTCCTAAATATTCCTTCCCTCACGTCTGTCTACTAAAAGGAAAAACATCAATGTGTGACAACAATGACGAGGTTAGCTTGACCAAAGTTTCTATAGTCCAGTCCTCCACAGCTGAACAAAATAAATTGATCGGACTATTGATGCAACAAATTACCGAGTTGGCGGCTGAGGTCCAGAAAGATCATGATACTCCAAATTCGGTTATCATTGTCGACATTCCAAATAATGGAAGACCTACACTCTTCTCTATTCCTCTAAATTCAAGTACAGAAGATTTCATTAACCCACCCTCCAACCCTATTCAGAGTCCTTCCACCATTGATTAACTACCCCCAAGCCCTAACACGCCACCACCTTGTATCAAACTGTCTCTTACTCAAAATACAAACCTTTAAACCTTCTATCTTCCTCAAAACCAAAATATTAACAAGCTCAGTCCTTCCCCCATTTTCAAAACCAAAAATCCAACCCTCAAGTATCTCCCCCAGATATACCAAGCTCCTTAAAACACCCAAAATACTTCAATAGCCCCATCATTGCCTCAAAATACTACTTTCCAAATACCATTTCCAAATGAACTTTATGCCAATTCTTTTTAGCTTGATCACTATGAGAAACATGAGAGAGATTGGAGGTCAAAGGAAGAAGCAGCCAAGTTGAATATGAAATAAGAGATCAGGAAAGCTATGAAGGAGTTGCACTATATTTTCGAAGTCGATGGATTCAGTTTTGAGCATTTGTGCATCCATTGAAATGTAGACCTCCCAGAAGTGTTTAAAGTGCCAAAATTTGACACTTTTGGAGGAATAGAAAATCCATTGGCACACTTTAGAGCCTATTGTGACCAACTCATAGGAGTTGGCAGGAATGAAGCTTTATTAATGCATTTTTTTAGCCGATGTTCGAATGGATAAGCGTTGGAATGATTTACCTCCCATTAATTAGAAAAGTGGTTTAGATGAACGCACTAGCTAAAGATTTTGTCTAACGGTTCACCTACAATGTGGAAATTGTTCTTGATCACTAATTGGAGAGAACTAATAAATCCACTAAAAGTTATCGTGAATAGCGTATAGGTGGAGGAAAGAGGCCGCTCGGGATTGACCTCCTATGTCTAAGAAGGAGATCGTCAAAGTGTTCATACACATTCAAGAGCCAGAGTATTATGACAGGATAATATTTCTCATTGGAATAAAATTTATGGATATAGTCAAAGTAGGTGAGGCTATCGTAGATGGGCTTAAAATTGGAAAGATTCTCGCGTTACTACCCCAACCGAATCTACTGGATTGTTGAAAAGTAAGAGAAAGGACATGTCTTCCATTTTCTACACATATTATGGGAAAGGAAACTTTAGAAAATCCTCACCTTACAAAGGTTATCCTCGAGCTCCACAAAATTCATATCTTGTTTTCTATATCAAATTAGGTCACCAAATTTCACCATTGAGTTATCAAAATACCCACAATTCTTTTTATCAAGCTCCATCTGTTAATTGTTCAAATATCCAAACTAACAAAAAACCCACCCATACTACCAAAGTACCCTTCCTAGCTACCAAGCTCCGCATTATCCAAATTTTCAAACACAACCATCAAAATCCTCCAAACTATCGTCAATTATCTTCACACTATCCTCGTACAAATCATGAGAAGATACCTTCTAGAGTCTTTACTCATTTGGTTGAGAGCCAAACACAAATTTTTGAGATATTGAATTTAGCAGTCCTGATACAGACAATTGATCCAAAAATATAAATGTCAACTCCAAAATTTATAGACCCGATCTTCACTATGCTAACTATTCAAGAGGTGCTAGACATATTATTGGGGATTGTATCAACTTCAAACATAAAAATCAAGATTTGATAGATCAGAAAGTCGTCACTGTTCAGACTGCCACTCTTAAAGTCAATAGTAACCTCATGCCGAATCATAGAGGGGTGACTATTAACGTGATTGAAGTCAAAGAAGATTTGTATGTGCTGAAAGTCATAATCTCATCAAGCTTTTGTTTAGTTCCAAAGGAGGCTGAAAACAAGTAGAAGATCAATCAAGCTTTTCCAAAATCATTGTCTCACTCATATCAGTCTTTTTCAATGAAAAGGGTCTAGGGGAAGGAATCAAAAATGTGTTCCAAGAAGGTGATATTGTGCTTGAAGAGATGATTGAGGCACCAAACATACTAAACAACGAGCCAAATGAGCAAATGCTTAACTGGACATCGACTCCTCTCTTGATCCCTCGCCTGTATTGGTAGGGAAAGAAAATTTTCTATGTTATTTTCAAATTTTGTGGTGTTCCGAATGAGGCTCGTGACCCATCCTTTAATCTATTTTTGCCTCACTTTGTTTTAATCTCCGTCCTAATATTTTGAAAAACAAAATAAAAAAAAGCAAAATAATTTATTGGTAAAGTTCTTATTTTCTTATTTCAAATGAAAGCCTCCTTTTAATGCAAAAATTTACTTTGTTATATAATAATATTTATTTATGATTTCTGCAAAAATATTTTTGAATCTCCCAATAACATGTCATGTTACAAGATGAATGAATAAAATTGGGTATATGCAATTGAATTTGAGGACAACAATGAGAAGATCATGGTACCCAAACCCCTGGTTGAGAAATTTGGACAGTTCGAAAGTCATGATAAGTCAAATTCAAAAGAGATCATAATAGCGAATCAGGAACTTGATGAATGTGTCAAAGAGATCAAAATTGGTGCCTATCTGATAGAAACACAGGGAAAAGAACTCATCAGTTTGCTTAGCAACCACATCGATACATTAGTCTGATGACATCACATGATAGAACAAGAATATTGGATCTCTTAAATCATCGATCTACTTAAATGTTGTCAGGAGATATTATGTGTGAGGTTTTTGTTCGTATTTATATTATTTCATAGTAATTGTTCTATTTTCATGTAATTACTTTCTTTAGAATATAACCCTGTTAATTTGTTTTCTTTTGTACTTGAACTACGTATGACCTGAATTCTCATGAATGAGATACGTAGGCGGTCTACGTCGACGTAGGTTACCCCATTTATCCCTTTTAATATTTTCTTTGTATTTGAATTATGTTCGAGCTTAATTCTCAGGAATGAGTATGTAGGCAGTCTATGTTGACCTCGGCCCTTTATCCCTTTTAATATTTTTTTTTTGTATTTGAACTATGTTCGATCTGAATTTTTAAGAATAAGATACGTAGGCGGTCTATGTCGGCCTCGGTCATCCCCTTTATCCCTTTTAATAGTTTTTTTGTATTTGAACTATGTTTGACCTGAATTTTCAACAATGAGATACGTAGGAGGCCTATGTCGTCCTCGGTTGGTTTCTTTGTAAATTTCTTATTGTTGTTAACCTTTAGAGAGGGAACTACGTTTGACCTAATTTCTACCTCAACGGGATACGTAGGCGTCACAACGGTTTGGTTATATCTCCTGTAAAATTTCTATTTTCATATATAATAGAAATTGGGACAAATGTTTTGAGAGGGACTCAAAAATTGATAAGAACAATATCTCTCTAACTAGTCAAGACCGAAGTTACATTGAGAATTGTCATTGGGACAAAGTTTTTGAGAAGATCCCAAAAGTTCCGTAATTAGTTCATCAATAGTTCAAGGTACGCCAAGACAGTTATCTTGGACAGATTTCATCATGGATTCAGAAGAATTTTAAGGCAAACTGTGAATAGCTCCAACACGATCACAAGTTTGGAAATGGATTCTAGTGATTTCCCACTTTGTTATAAGATTACTCATTTCAACAATTTTAAACATTTCAAGAGTTATAATGCCTAATTTCAACAATCTTCATAATCTTTCCAACAAGTTATCTGATAGATTATGAAACATCAACCTAAATGTCTTCATCAAGCTTGATGTGACATGATACTTGGTAGTGACCTTTCTCAATTACAACTTTTTGAAACCCTTTTTTTAAAAGATTTTATCTATATGTTTCAAATATTTGCATAAATTATTTGTCTTGTCTATCAAGAAGCAAGAGATCGGAGCAATCAAATAAAGGTAGCAAGACAAGGAGCAATCATTCGAAGAAGTCAACACAGATCAGTTTGTTTTAAAAAATAAAAATAGTTCTGTGGATGTAGGTTTATGAGATTGCCTCAAGTTCACCATATTGTTCCATTCAATGAATATAGAGAATTAAAAAGGACGAGGAGCTCCCAAAAAAACTAACAATTTTTCTGTGGATGCAGGAAAATCATTGAAGATTTTCAGAATTAAAAAAAAGGTTAGAATACGAGCGATAACACCTCAATCAAATTCTCAAAAAAACATGAGTGACAGTGAGGACATATGTTCAAACATGAACAAGTGAAAGCATCACTCTCTTCATATACAAACATCTTCGGTGACACGATATTGTATTTTTCATCACTAAGAACGTTTGTAGAATATTCACGAATTTTGTCGATAATAGACACAATAATGTGAACTACCCATAGGGACGTCATCTTTACCACCTGAATTAACATTCCAGAGTATTATCTAATGAGATAATACCATCATCGAGAGGGACCAATTTTCATCATCCTACCTATGGATCAACATTATCTCACCGACGGATATTCATTAGCATTATCCTACTAATGAATTATTATCAATATCCCATCAATGGATCAATATCATCCGCCGATGGACTCATTAGAATTATCCTCTCAATGGATCATTATCATTATCCTATCAATGGATCAACATCATCCCTCTGGCGGATATTCATTAACATTATCCTACAAATGGATCATTATCATTATAATTGTCCTACCTATGAATTAGTATCATCCCACCGACGGATATTCAATCATTATACTGTCTGTGGATCAACATCATCCCACAGACGGATATTCATTATCATTATCCTACCAATGGATCATTATCATTATCTTATCAATGGATCATCAACATCATCCTATCAATTGATCAATATCATCCCATCGACGGATCTTCATTATCATTATCCTACCAATGAATCATCATTATCCTATCAATGGATCATTATCATTATCCTACCAATGCATCATCATCATCATCCTATCGATGGAGCAACATCATCATCGTATCACTATCGTCATCCTCTCAATGAATAATCACATATCCTATCAATGTAGAATCAACATCATCATCCTATCAATGGAGCATAATCATCATCTTATCATGTAGTAATATTATCCCACCAATGGATAAACATCATCCTACTAATGCATTATCGTTATCTTACCAATGAAGAATTATCATCATTATTTTCATTTGCTAAAACGTCATCAAGTGTAACGACCTGTTTAGTCGTTTTGAGTAGCAGATTTTATTTCTGGAAAAATTGGCTGATACGACGGACACCACGACGGACCGTCATGGGCACGACGGACCGTCGAGTGTGTCCCGTTCCAAAACACTTGGAATTATGAATTTGAGTGCTGAAATTGAGTCTCTGAACTCTGTGACGGACCTGCAGGACGGACCGTCACAGTCACGACGGACCGTCGTGAGCCTCCGTTTCAAAGCACTTCAACTCTTGAGAATTTGGTGCTGGGAGCAACTCTCTGTCCGTCGTGACGGAAGTGCAGGACGGACCGTCGTAGGCACGGCGGACCGTCACAGACTCCTTAAAGGAAATCGAGTCCTTGACGAACCTGCATGACGGACCGTCGCAGGCACGACGGACCGTCACAGGTTGCGTAATCCCAGGCGGGGTCGGATTTCTGGCTAATTTTTAAAGGGGCGTTTTGGACTATTCCGGCTTTAATTTATAAAGTTAGTGGGTTAATGTTATTAGTTCAATTCCTTGGGGGTTGAAAGACTAACTTTGAGTTAATTGGTGGGTTGGTTTCATCACCTTTTATTCTTGAAATCTTGTGATTTAGGGTAAGAAGAGGAAGGTTTGAGGAAGAAAATTAGAAAGAGAAAGGGAAGAGAAAAGAGAGGCGCTTGAGAGAGAAGGAGCAAGGCTTCCTTGAAGATTTCTTGCTTGAACACAAATCCTTGGTGAAGGTAGGTTATGGTTTATGCTATTTGTAGTAAACTCTTAATAGCAAATGATATGTATTGGGTAATCTTGTAAACCCTTCTATATGCTTAATTGTATGATTGTATGAGTGTGATTATATGTTTGTGATAAATTAAGCATGATGAAGCTTTTGAACCCTAAATCTTGAAGAAACCCTAACTTACTATGTTATGAGAATTGTGATGCCTTAGTATAAAAGAAGGCTTGATGAACTATGTTATGAGAATTGTGATGCCTTAGTATAAAAGAAGGCTTGATGAACTATGTTGATGAGTTATTGTGATGCCTTAGTATAAAAGAAGGCTTGATGAACTATGTTATGAGAATTGTGATGCCTTAGTATAAAAGAAGGCTTGATGAACTATGTTATGAGAATTGTGATGCCTTAGTATAAAAGAAGGCTTGATGAATTAGAGGATCGGGTGCCACGTTCCGGTACCAGGATAGTATATGAGGATCGGAGTGTCACGTTCCGACACCGGGGTAGTATATGGATCGGGTGCCACGTTCCGGTACCAGGATAGTATATGAGGATCGGAGTGTCACGTTCCGACACCAGGATAGTATATGGATCGGGTACCACGTTCCGGTACCAGGATAGAATGGGGATCGGAGTGCCACGTTCCGGCACATGGTGTTAGTGGAGCGGAGTGTCACGTACCGACACGAGAGGAATAAGTTCTAAATCTTGAAAGATGTTAATGTGCTAAAGCTAATGAACCCGTTTTTCCCTAATGAGTATGATATTGAGGCCTGAGTCCTCCTGGACGAACTTGGTGGTACTTATTGATGATTTTAGTACTTATTGTTACTACATGTTGAGTATTATAGTTGATTTGTGAGATTAACTGATATATACTGTTTTCTATTCTGAGTTGGCCGATGATACCTACTCAGTACGTGTGGTTGTACTGACTCCTACTTGTTTGTTTCTTTCTTGTATTTGTGGAGTGCAGCAAACGTGCCGTCGTCTTCAACTCGACCGCGATTCTAGCCAGTCTTCACTGCACCGGATCTCAGGGTGAGCTATGCTTCTAGCTTGGACTGGATCTTCTTCTTCTCGTCCTGATGCCTTGAAGTTCCGGCATGGACTAGCTTTCATTTGTTTTAGCTTCTTAGAATACTCTTAGTTTCGTAATTTGATCATAGATGTTCTTGTGATGATGACTTCCAGATTTTGGGGATATTTATAGTATTCGTTTTTCGTTATTGAGTTAAGTCTTCCGCGTTGTATTTTATTAATTATGTTTGGGTTTTAGATTGGTTGGTCCGCTCACATAGGAGGGTAAATGTGGGTGCCAGTCGCGTCCCCGATTTGGGTCGTGACAAAGTTGGTATCAGAGCGTTAGGTTCGTTGGTCTCATCACACAAGAACGAGTCTAGTAGAGTCTTAAGGAACGGTAGGGGGACGCCTTTACTTTTCTTTGAGAGGCTATAGGACTTTAGGAAAAATTTCATTCTTTCATTCCTTCTTTCGTGCTATTACTTGGATTCAATTGGTATCTAGGTGATACAAATTGGTATCTGACCATCTTCATTCTATTTCACAGATGGTTAGAACTAGAGCAACGTCTGCGCCAACACCAACACCGGCAAGACAAGAAACGTCTGAGCTAGCCACTGGGGCGGTAGCTCAAAGAGGAGT
>CM064965.1:13543189-13598749 GCA_032847665.1 Solanum chilense
TTCGTAGCCAAATGTCCAAATTGCCAACAAGTAAAGTATGAACATCAGAGGCCCGGAGGAACACTTCAGAGAATGCCCATTCCTGAATGGAAGTGGGAGAGAATTGCAATGGACTTCGTGGTTGGTCTCCCAAAGACATTGGGGAAGTTTGATTCTATTTGGGTGATTGTGGACAGATTAACTAAGTCTGCTCACTTCATTCCGGTCAAGGTGACCTACAATGCAGAGAAGTTGGCTAAAATCTACATCTCAGAGATCGTTCGATTACATGGGGTTCCACTCTCCATCATATCAGATAGAGGTACGCAGTTTACTTCTAAGTTTTGGAGAACATTGCATGCTGAATTAGGTACTAGATTGGACCTTAGTACTGCATTTCATCCTCAGACCGATGGTCAGTCTGAGCGAACGATTCAAGTGTTGGAGGATATGCTCCGAGCGTGTGTGATAGAATTTGGTGGCCATTGGAATAACTTCTTACCCTTGGCGGAGTTTTCATACAATAATAGCTATCACTCCAGCATTGACATGGCTCCATTTGAAGCATTGCATGGGAGGAGATGTAGGTCTCCCATTGGTTGGTTTGATGCGTTTGAGGTCAGACCTTGGGGTACTGATTTGTTGAGGGATTCCATGGAGAAAGTGAAAGCTATTCAAGAAAAGCTTTTAGCGGCTCAAAGTAGACAAAAGGAATATGCGGATCGAAAAGTTAGAGACTTGGAGTTCATGGAGGGTGAACAAGTCTTGTTGAAGGTTTCACCCATGAAATGGGTGATGCGGTTTGGAAAAAGGGGTAAGTTAAGTCCAAGGTATATTGGACCATTTGAGGTACTCAAGCGAGTAGGGGAGGTGGCTTATGAATTAGCCTTGCCTCCAGGGCTGTCCGGAGTACATCCGGTATTTCACGTGTCCATGTTGAAAAGGTATCATGGAGATGGAAATTACATCATTCGTTGGGATTCGGTTCTGCTCGATGAGAATTTGACTTATGAAGAGGAACCTGTTGCTATTATGAGTAGAGAAGTTCGCAAGTTGAGGTCGAGAGAGATTGCATCCATCAAAGTTCAATGGAAGAATCGACCGGTTGAAGAGGCTACTTGGGAGAAGGAGGCAGATATGCTGGAAAAATACCCACATCTGTTTACAGATTCAGGTACTCCTTTTCGCCCTTGTTTTTCTTCTTTTGATCGTTCGGGGACGAACGATGGGTAAATTGGTATCTATTGTAACGACCTGTTTAGTCGTTTTGAGTAGCAGATTTTATTTCTGGAAAAATTGGCTGATACGACGGACACCACGACGGACCGTCATGGGCACGACGGACCGTCGAGTGTGTCCCGTTCCAAAACACTTGGAATTATGAATTTGAGTGCTGAAATTGAGTCTCTGAACTCTGTGACGGACCTGCAGGACGGACCGTCACAGTCACGACGGACCGTCGTGAGCCTCCGTTTCAAAACACTTCAACTCTTGAGAATTTGGTGCTGGGAGCAACTCTCTGTCCGTCGTGACGGAAGTGCAGGACGGACCGTCGTAGGCACGACGGACCGTCACAGACTCCTTAAAGGAAATCGAGTCCTTGACGAACCTGCATGACGGACCGTCGCAGGCACGACGGACCGTCACAGGTTGCGTAATCCCAGGCGGGGTCGGATTTCTGGCTAATTTTTAAAGGGGCGTTTTGGACTATTCCGGCTTTAATTTATAAAGTTAGTGGGTTAATGTTATTAGTTCAATTCCTTGGGGGTTGAAAGACTAACTTTGAGTTAATTGGTGGGTTGGTTTCATCACCTTTTATTCTTGAAATCTTGTGATTTAGGGTAAGAAGAGGAAGGTTGGAGGAAGAAATTAGAAAGAGAAAGGGAAGAGAAAAGAGAGGCGCTTGAGAGAGAAGGAGCAAGGCTTCCTTGAAGATTTCTTGCTTGAACACAAATCCTTGGTGAAGGTAGGTTATGGTTTATGCTATTTGTAGTAAACTCTTAATAGCAAATGATATGTATTGGGTAATCTTGTAAACCCTTCTATATGCTTAATTGTATGATTGTATGAGTGTGATTATATGTTTGTGATAAATTAAGCATGATGAAGCTTTTGAACCCTAAATCTTGAAGAAACCCTAACTTACTATGTTATGAGAATTGTGATGCCTTAGTATAAAAGAAGGCTTGATGAACTATGTTATGAGAATTGTGATGCCTTAGTATAAAAGAAGGCTTGATGAACTATGTTTTGTTATTGTGATGCTTTAGTATAAAAGAAGGCCTGATGAACTATGTTATGAGAATTGTGATGCCTTAGTATAAAAGAAGGCTTGATGAATTAGAGGATCGGGTGCCACGTTCCGGTACCAGGATAGTATATGAGGATCGGAGTGTCACGTTCCGACACCGGGGTAGTATATGGATCGGGTGCCACGTTCCGGTACCAGGATAGTATATGAGGATTGGAGTGTCACGTTCCGACACCAGGATAGTATATGGATCGGGTACCACGTTCCGGTACCAGGATAGAATGAGGATCGGAGTGCCACGTTCCGGCACATGGTGTTAGTGGAGCGGAGTGTCACGTACCGACACGAGAGGAATAAGTTCTGAATCTTGAAAGATGTTAATGTGCTAAAGCTAATGAACCCGTTTTTCCCTAATGAGTATGATATTGAGGCTTGAGTCCTCCTGGATGAACTTGGTGGTACTTATTGATGATTTTAGTACTTATTGTTACTACATGTTGAGTATTATAGTTGATTTGTGAGATTAACTGATATATACTGTTTTCTATTCTGAGTTGGCCGATGATACCTACTCAGTACGTGTGGTTGTACTGACTCCTACTTGTTTGTTTCTTTCTTGTATTTGTGGAGTGCAGCAAACGTGCCGTCGTCTTCAACTCGACCGCGATTCTAGCCAGTCTTCACTGCACCGGATCTCAGGGTGAGCTATGCTTCTAGCTTGGACTGGATCTTCTTCTTCTCGTCCTGATGCCTTGAAGTTCCGGCATGGACTAGCTGTCATTTGTTTTAGCTTCTTAGAATACTCTTAGTTCGTAATTTTGATCCTAGATGTTCTTGTGATGATGACTTCCAGATTTTGGGGATATTTATAGTATTCGTTTTTCGTTATTGAGTTAAGTCTTCCGCGTTGTATTTTATTAATTATGTTTGGGTTTTAGATTGGTTGGTCCGCTCACATAGGAGGGTAAATGTGGGTGCCAGTCGCGTCCCCGATTTGGGTCGTGACATCAAGAGAGCCATCAACATGTTACATCAGTCTATATTTTATTAATTTGATATAAAAAAGATTACATTCAAAGAATTAGATTGAAAATATGAGATACAAATTTTATTTGCCTAACGTCAAGATGAAGGAACTGTTGTTAAATCTTCAAGGAGAGAGACTAAGTGTTAACACGGTAAAGATGCTATCTCTGCATTTGAATTACATTTTTATGCTAATGAGTTTTATCTCAATCTTTGTCGAGAGCATCCGAGAGGATGAATTCTCAAATCAAACCACAAGTGCGAATGACATCAACAAGGATACATCACAACGTGAAACTTTTTCTAAGCAGCGTCCTAGGACATAGTCCAAAGAGGAGTATGAAACTCTTTATACATGAGTTGAGAAACGAATTCCACCACAATCAAACCACACCCCTATTAGAAGGAAGGTATGTGGGTTTTTATTTAGGTTTACCGATTCTAATTTCGCATCCGAAAAGTTTTGATTTTCACCGGAAGCATCTTTCCTATCTGAGTGACAATGCTCTAAGAGCTTTGGAAATTATGCCTGTGTAAGTTCTTAATTATGGATGTGAAGTTCACCACATTCATGGCTAAGAGGTTGCAAGCCTCTTTTTTTTTTATACTGGACTGATATTTCACTCTTCCATGACCAAAGGTGATCTAGCATAATCTATTTTCTTTTCAACTGATCGAGTCGAAGTACAAACAACCTGATTCCAAAGTCTAAAGATATGTAGATGATATCAGCATTGAAACTGTTGTATTCTATCATTCGCCCTTAAATCTTATTCTCAAGAATTCCGGTCACTTTATAATTTGGTATAGGGATGACTGTTGAATTCTTTCAAAATCGTGCGTCAAATCAAGTGTGTCAAAATACAAGTGACCTGAATTCTGACATAGCATGATATATGTAGGAAACCCATTTTCGAAGTTCGGCCATAACTCCTACAGTTCGTACCAAAATCCCTTTTCTAGAGAATGAAGATGCAGTCGGTCAAAATTGGATTTGCCAATTTCATTCTCCTCGGATTTATCTCATCAATCCATGTAAAACGAGGGACAATTGTTGACAGTCAATTTTGGACCTCCACATATAAATTAACTTTCATGCTTCTTTAATTTCGAACGATTTAAAATAGTTAGGGTTTTTAGAATTGAAAATATTCTAAAGTTATTTCAAATTAATTTTAGTCAGTTTCATAGCTTTTAATAATATATATGTTTTCTCATATGATTTTATATATAATTAGTCCATTTTATAAATATTCAAAAATCATCTAAAAAAGATTTTATTTTGTTTAAATATCTTACTAATTAGTTTAGTTATCTAATAGTTTATAATTAAGTCAATTATTTTATTTCGTGGACATTAAGAAGCTCATTAATAAATTTGTATCAATATGGTCTTATTTGAATTATTTGGTCTATCAGTTTAATTACAATTCTATCAAAATTTAATCAATTTACTTGAAACCTAACCTATAAAAGATCACTAAAGAAAGCAATTGAATCAAAATTGAAAAAAACCCCATGGTAATTGAAGAAAGTCCTAACTTGATTGGGGAATCTAGGTTTACATAATTGGAGAATTAAGAACCCTATGGAGGAAATGACTCCATAGG
This sequence comes from Solanum chilense, assembly GCA_032847665.1. Taxonomy (NCBI): domain Eukaryota; kingdom Viridiplantae; phylum Streptophyta; class Magnoliopsida; order Solanales; family Solanaceae; genus Solanum; species Solanum chilense. Next base: position 13,548,056 of record CM064965.1, read on the forward strand.
TGAATACTATGATACCTTGGAGTTTAAAACCCTTAAGAAATTTGGTAAATTGGAGGCTTGATCTTGAAATCTTAACTTAATTTGACTTCTTCTTCTTCCTATAGAGAGAAAAATATTTGAGAGGAGGAGGTTGATCTACTTCTGGAAATTTAAGAGGATGAATTGAGTTTGTGTGATATGGGATTTAAAATCATTGTATATGTCTTTGGGCAGAAGTCTAAACGACATAATATTGAGTTCAAATAAATGAGGAAAAGAACCAAAACTCCCTAAATTAGAACTATTGAATTGCCATCAAGGAGGCCTACACAACCCATCATTTACTACAACGACCCGTCAAACGGGTCGTGAAGAATTTGTCCCCTGATAGGGCTTTACTATTATAGGCATAACTTTTTACTTTGAGCTTCGAATTAGGCTAAATTGGTGGCGTTCGAAAGAGGACTCAAAGATCTTTAATTTGATAGGTTATGGGCTACCTAATTAATTTTTTTACTAACAATATATGATTGCTTGAAATTGACCCCAAACACTAAGTCTGATAAACCTCTTCAGTTACGACTTCACGGTCTTTGTGGGACTTTACATGCCATTTTGACACCCGTGGTCCTTAACGAGTGGCTGGGGGATAACCATTACTGACCTGACCCCAATAACAACTAGTTTAATGACCATTCACCATCTTCACAACCCATCTTGGGGTCCATGGAAGGGAAATTGCATGGGACAGATTCGGCCTTTTTGTTAAGCACCATATCGGGTCGTAGTCCTTTTCACGGCCCATCTAGGGATATTTGGAGGGTCCCGTGGTCCAATTTTTGTTCTTGACAAGACTATTAGACACATTCCTAGACTTTGTCGAATTTGAGGTGTTACAAAAGCAATAACAAGAAATCATAATATTTAAAGTTTCATGAGTAAAATGTTTTAACTCAAGGATGTACATAAAAGAATTAAACAAAACCTCTTTACTCCTTTTGAGAGATTCTCTAACCGACACTATATTATGATTCACATGATGATAAAACAACTCACCTACACTACCTGAACTATCCAATACCTTATTGGGATATAGAATACCTTAACTAAGTGGATCCATTACAGTTCTACTCGAAAGCAATAAGGAGTCATTTAAAAATTATGTTCTTATACCCAATATAGCTACATGATTTATGAGAATTATAGCTGCCTGAACTCATCCATTTTATCGATTCAAAATACCTATCCCAATAAATATATACTCATGCTCAAATGTAAAAAAAAACTTAATCTTTCCAAATTTGAGGTAATTGCTCAAAATATCCTCTTAAAAGAGGTAATTGCTCAAAAATAATTTAGAACTCATCACTCTATTAGACATCAAAGTGTCTCTTTTCTTAATGTAAAAATGCTTCATTTGGAAATCAAAAGTTCTTTTAAACTTTACTAAAAAATTTTCTTTAAAATTTCCTCAAAACTCTTTACTTTCTCAGAAGATCAATTTATGATAATTATTCGGTTAAAATGATTTTCAAAATAACTCCACGACTACCCAAATAATAGAGTTCTTTATTAAAAATAGACATGAACAATCAACTTAAGAACCTCAATGCATAATATATAACAACTCAAAATATAGGAATAACAACTCGAAATTCAACATAAAAAACTCATTTCAAGAGTACTAAATCCAAGGATGAAATACTAGATAACTCTTGTACTGATAGAAAGTAGATGTAAGGCATGATGATAAACTTAGTCCATCACTATGATAGGCTTATATTCCAGGAAGAACAATGTTCTTGCGAAATCGAAGAAATTAGAAGAACTTCGAGAGCCCTAGCTTTTATCCTATTGAATCCTTGCTCTAAGTCTTTTATGTGTTAAAAAACATAAATTAATGTTTTAACACTATTTTGAACCTCATTAAAATCTAGCAAAAACTATCCACGAGACTATCTATGGTTCCTAGAATGATCTACGGATCACATATCCCATGTATGGAATTTATATTGAAATTTAAAGATCAACAGTCGATTTATGGGTCAAAATGATGACTAATAGTAGTTATTACGGACCGTAGAATGCATCCGTAGGAATTGGGTCCTAAAATTTGACTCCCAATAATTTTCGACGACTTGAAAGGACTGATCATCGTTCAACCTACCCCTAACGTTAGATTCGTCAGTCACAGACTTAGAAAACTATGATATGGCTGTCTTTGTTTAAATGTTTATAATTTTTACTCCAAACTCAAACTAATGTAAACTTGGTGGTGTTTGATATAGGACTCAAAAACCTTCAATTTGATAGATTATGGACCACCTAATTATATTCTGGGAGATATTATTTTTTGAAGTCGACTATGAAGAATCTTATGCCAAAACTTAATCGCTCATGAATCATTCAACTTAACTCTCTACTTAGTGGTTCTTCTAACCTTAAGTAATATTCAAATCTATTAGAACACAAAATAAATGACCTTTACATACATGACAAATCTACGTATCACCCAATACAATTTTATATGCAAATAAAGAATGGTTTAGGCTTTAGCTTAGAAATTTTTGAGGTGTTACAATATCTCCTTTTGAGATTATTCCTCCTCAAATGATGGTTTAATTGAGGATGAAAATGTAATGAGTTACTCTTACTATATTTTTTGAATTTTTAATTTGCCGACTAACATAGGAGGAACTAATTTATACTAAGATGTTGGAAATCTCTATAGAATATAATTTGCGATGGATATGAGTTTGAACATAGTCACGCTTTATCTGAAGCTATTTGACATAAAGAAAGGATATTTGGTCATAAAGTAAGAATAAGAATACTATGCCTTTAGTGATATGAGTGATAGCTTTTATGCTTAGCATCACTGATTAACTATGCTCTACTTTATGATTACTACATTTCATTAGCTACAACTCCTAGATCTTTTTAGAGTGTATGACTACTCTTACAAAAGTCTAAGCTAAATTTCTCGCTCTTATAGATGTCCAAGCCTAATACTGTGAACAGGGCATGGACTCAGATACTATCATCATCACTACCGATACTAAAAAGGATCAATAAAAGAGCTTAAGGTGAAAGGTATTAAGTATGATTCATTCAAGATATGTCATATAAGAAAATGCATGACATAACATTATGTTGCTAGCCATTGAGATTAAATCATGAAATCAGAAGACTGAGCATATTATGAGATACGAGTTCTTAAATATGAATAAGTTCATATCATGAGGTTGATACCCATAACTTTTATCGAGTAATATTGAGATCAATAGGCTAAAGTATTTGCACCTAATTATATGAGTTAAGATTAAGTCTATATCTATTTGTAGTGTATGAACATACGTCATGAACATAATATGATATTAGAGGCATCAAACGAATGCTATAATGACTAAACTTTGAGGAATATGCTAGAGTATAAATGAATAGATTAATCACTTTAACTAATTCTGAACACATCACTATCTGATTCTCAACACTTGACTTGGTTTCTCTTCTTATTATCTCTTCTTTAGGTTATGGATCTATTCCATCATCTCTAAACTAGTCTATATTTGGTTTACTTACTCGAAAAATTCTAATCCTATGGTTATTGAATTCTCCATGTGAATACCCAAAGATTCCTTCTAAGTGTTCTTTCTCAAATGCTTTTTTGTAACTTCTTTAGGCTTCTATAAGAGACTTTGTATCAATGTTAGACTTATAAAGCAACTTAATGAAAGGGAATATAATATTTATATCAGTCTACTTGTAATAACCCTAAAATGAACTAGGATTATATAGATCTTCACTTGTTCTTTAAGGGATGTTAAATATCTTAATTCATGGGTTTAGGAGTTTTGAAGTCAGTTTGGTTGTGTTTGAAGTCAAACGACGAGGAACGACCAACACGTTCAACGACTAGTCCCTTGTGTGCTTGCATGTGTTCTAGTGTGCCTTTACATGTTTCATGACTTATTTGCAGTCTAAATTGGTAGGTGAGATTCATAAGACCAAGATGTAAATCTTGTGGGGTTGAACTTTAGTGTACGACTCCACCTAGGACCCACTAGGGGCCATAGAGGAGGATCCCAACTTAAAGGCTAAAAGCTGCCATGCAACGTCAATCAACGAGCTAAACGACGACCAGTCGATCAAATGATGTGTTATCGACTTGGTTCGTTGATTCAAACTTATACCCTTCAAGTTTGAAATCTTCTTACAAAAACCACAAAGCCCCATCGCCGTGACGTGGCCCAAATGATGGATTGTTGTTGGTGGGCGTGGTTTGGGACCTACAAATTGCCTGTAACTCAGCCTTGCTTGGGGTGTTTTGGAAAATTCACCCTAGGTCTTTTAAATTGTGAGGATGGTTGATTTTGGTTTATTTGGGTATTTTAAGAGTATTACAGTGATTTAACTCTCATTAGACCCTAACATCTAAATCAAAACCCTTTCGCTTCCAAGTTTTCTCCAAAAACCTTCATGAGAGCTCAAGGTCAAGATGGAGCTAGGATAATGGATTTCAATGGAGTTCTTATTCAATTCTCTTGGTTTTTATTCTAATAAGGTATGAGAGTTCTTTATGTAAGGCTATATATCACCTTAGAGCCAATTTCAAAGTATTTCAAAGATTCAAAGTTATGAAAATGTTCAATTTTCACTCTAAGTCATGGGTTCTTGCATTAAACGTTTTCAAAAAATAAGATAAGATGTTATTGATGTATAATTGATGTTTTCAAATTAAAATATCCACGAACCCTTGATCTATTCAGATCTCTAAATTTTGCTATAATGTGGGTGAATTGATCATGACTTGGTATTAATGAATTCATGTGTAGATTGTATTGCACTATTGAATTGTGTAAAGATTATGATAGAATTGTTTATAGGATGCCTTACTTTGATGATATTCATATTATATATTGTTGTATCATTGGTATGGTTTGATTGTTGGTCTGAGTTTGTGTATATGACTATTGGTAAAAGCCTTTGTGAAGTGAATTGATTGAAAAAGGGATAAGAAATGTTTTTGATGATGATGGAAAGGTAGTATGTTGACTTGATCTCTCTATATTATGTAGAATTGATATAGAATTTCTATTGATTGGTATGATCCACTTATGTTTGTGGTGCTTATGTGTTGAATATGTGATGATCATGGCCTTGTCGGAATTATTATGTACATTGTAGTAGTATCATTCTAGTGCTTATATGAAGGTATAATGTGTAGATGTTTATGTGAAGTAAGATGATCATGTAGAAGGTCTTATGGATTATATGATTAAGTTAGGTGATGTTATGATGTGGTAGATATGTGATCTTGCATAATGTGAAGATAAGAAGTGAAGTACTCTTGTAATGCTTATGTGATCTTGTGTGAATGCTGATGTTATGGTTCTTCTTTAAGTGATGGTGTATGGGGATAGAAGTTTTCTAAGTGTCTTATGTGCCAGTGTTGTATGTGTATATGTAAGGTTTAATGTCAATAGTTGCTTATGGTAGACTATGCTAAGTTTCTATATGTGTTAATGAGGTATCTTGTGTGGTAGGCTTAGTATCCCTACTTGGTGCTTGAATTGCATTGTATTAGTGATATTATGAAAGTTTTGTCTTGATTTGGTAAACCAAAGTCCCTCTTCTTTATGCATGAAAGTTATGTGAATATGTAATCCCTTGACTTTGTAGGCTAAATCACCCATGTCATGTATGTGTATGAATGATTGATTTATGACCATGAAAAATTAAAGAAGGTCAATGAGTTGGAACATTCAATATAGAAAAAAGGTTTATGATATCCTTGAAGTTAAAAGTCGTAACGGTATCTTTCTTTTTTAAATGATGGACTCAGGGATAGGTTGGCTAGAACGACATGAAACCATCTCTAAGGAAGTTATTGAGCTATCCTTATGAAAATTGAGTGGAAGCCCTAATGAACCCATTCTTGGTAGAGGTATTATGATTTTAGTAAGACTAAAATATGGTACCTTTTCATATGCCTCTTTTGATGAACTTACTTTATCAGAAGATGGATAACACTGAGTGAATATGCTTAGGGAGTGACTCTTTTTAATTTGATATCAGAGCACAAAGAAACCCTTGATATTCTTAACCATGTGCATACATGGTATGTGTCCTAGTTCTACCCTTGGCAACTAGAACACACTTCCTTGGAGTAGGGTAGACTCCAGATTCCATGCCTAGTTAGCATGGTCTTTGTCGGTTAATGCCTAATCTCATCATGTGGGACGCATTATAGTATTGGAGAAGTTTTACAATGTGTATGTAGTGGAATGAGACGCTATCTATACATTACAAGAGTAGGCTTTGAAGATGCTAGGATGAGGGTTCCCTAGGTATTTCCAAGACCACTATGTGAAGTCCTGTAAATGTATGATTGTCTTTCAAAATGGTTTTAATGAAAATAGGTTCTCTTAAAGAAGTATGTTGTGTAGAAAGGTTCTTATCTGGGGTAGCTTTGAGGATTGTTTAGGTAGGCTTGAAGAGGGTGTATGGGCGGTCTCTTCATATTTTACTTTGGGGAGCTTAGAGTAACCTTAGGTAGAGAGTCTATATGATATAAAAACTTGTCTTATTGGATATGAGTTATGTGATATGTGATGAAATGGAATAACTTTACTTTAGGTTGTCTTGGGGACCACTCTAGGTATATGTGAAGGAGGTGTTTGAGCGACCACTTCATATTTTACTTAGGTAGGTCTTAGGATAACTTGTGGTAGGGGGTCTATGTGAATAACGTTATGTGATTGATGTTACTTGAAAATGTTCTAAATGTGATTGTTGACTTGTATTATGTCTCTTAAACTCTTTTATGGAGGTTTTAATCAAAATATGATGAAAGCATGTTTCCATACTAAATGACCTTTTTCATGATTTTTCTATGGTTTCCATACTTAGTGCATTTGATATGCTAACCCCTTCTTTTCCCTTTTTGACTAAAGTATAGGGATTTGAAAGTAGAGATACGCCATGAAGGATGGATATGTTTCTAAGGGTTGAAAATGAAGTATTGGTGAGTCCTCATAGATTCAAGGACAAGACCCCTATGTTCCTTTTATATCTTTAGTCTTTATTTTAAGTCTTGTATGGTCTTAGTCCCAATGTTGTACAGTCAAAGTATTAGATGGATTAAATGAGACATTGTAAAGGTAGACGACTTCCCCCTTCTATAAAAAAAGGGGGCAAGTCAAGTAAGTAAGAAGTGATCTGAACCACTTGATGTTAAAAATCTTCCAGTTGCGTATTAATGAAAGTATTCTTCGTATGTGAAGGAAGTTTTAAATTCTACTTATTTTTAAGAGTACATTATGCGATGATTGATACGAGAGGATTTTGTGGGACTTTTCAGGGTCTCATACTCCGGTAACGTCAAGGGGTACCTTTGGATGATTACAAATTTGTATCATAGCATAAGGTTAGGGAGTGTCTTAGATTGTCTCGAAACCACATCTAGTAGAGTCTTGTTAAAAATGTGAAGCGCGCCACATTATGAATAGGAGGCTATGGGGTGCTAGGGAAGTTTCACTTCTTCAATCTTCTAATCGTTCCTAAGAGCTTTGTTATATGATGTCTTTCCTTGTTCTTTCTATGATGGTCCTAGAGTGTGGCTTTTGAGAAGTTTGGGTTGAGGGATAGAAAAGATTGTGAGTGACTTGTAAGATGGGATATGGAAGGTTGTGTTGATGACCTTAGGTTGGTTGAGTTATGTAACAGCCGGATTCTGGAATCTGAATGCAACTGGAGTCGTTAACCTCTCAAAGGTCGCAGACAAGCCTCTTCTTAGCTTTCATAACATTCATATAGTTAAAATTTTCAAAAAATTTAAAACTTTTAAAACATAATGAAGTATGCATAGACTTCATACAAAAGTTAGATGGATTCATATACTATAAGCTCAAACTAAAACAACCATCTACTATTGAAGAATCAATTCAAATCAAGAGATCAATATATAATGTAATAGTTTGCCAAAACGGCCTTAACACAAAGCTTTGAAAAAAACATCTGAAAAGAAACAGTAGGGACAACATCCACTAGCTATGTCTAAATAACTAGGCTAGATAAATAAGTGCAGCATCCTCGAACATCTAGAGGACATACCAAAGTCTGGAGAACGATGATCCAAATAGCTTCAACGAGTCTTCAACCTTCTCTCTGACTTGCACCTAAAAAGGTAATAATATTATAAAATTAGTACACACTTGTACTAAGTATGGGTGTATGGACACATACACATAAGGACTACGCATGATCAAGGAAAGCTTTTCCTATAACAACATGCCATGTTTTAAAAGTGTCATCACTAAACTTTCCTAATTCGTTATTCGTGAATTAAGGTATGAATATGACGTATTTTAATGCATTCAAAGAACACAACTAATTATCTATATGAATACAAGACCTTAGAATCATCAACATAATTTTAGAACAGCTCGAGCAAAAATTTTGGATTTTGATGCCCACAACCCGAGAGCCCATTTCCCCATACTTAGGTTTTTTTCTAGTCTTTTTTCTTCTTATTGTTGTCTAGTTCAAAAATATCCTTTGATCCTATGTTTTACTTACAAATGCAATGATTCATTTTAGGCCCATACCTATAATGAATCAAGTAAGTAATTCAAGAGATTAAGGAAATGATTTAACTACAAATTGGGCATGAAATCTTATTAAGCCAATCTTTATTGGTTAAGCCTATTAGGCATTTCTTTACATAATTTAAGAAATCATTATAAGCCAATATTATTTGGCTATGATCTTTTTCCAATTATATAAAGTCATTATAAACCAATCTTATTTGGCTTGATCATTTTCATAACATGAGGATTTATAACTGGCTATGCCATTTACTTATTGGAACCTCATTCTTACTAGTATTGGCATCATAGCTCTTACTTTCTTAGTTTGCCTTGAACTTACATCTCTTCTTTCTTGTTATTTCCTTAGAGAAGTTTGTATCATAAAATTCAGTGCCTTCCCAACACCGAAAAGAGTTGATTCATCGATCAAAGTGAATCCTAGATCGTGCGAGTTAACATGAAATCCAGTGTCTGCCCACACCGAAAATAGGTGATTCACCTGCTAAAGTGAATCCATGTCAAGTGTTTACCCCACACCGAAATGGGGTGGCTCACGGCTAAAGTGAACCAAGAACATTCTTTTTAGCATTAACCGACATAGATCATGTGAGCTAAACATGAAATCTGGTGTCTTCCCTACACCGAAAAGAGGTAATCTCACTGGCCAAGGCGAGACCGAAACATACCTATCTCTCTTTGGTGGAATCCACCGGCTAGTTCCCATGTAAGAATTTCAAAATCTTGAAGAAGAAGAAGAAGAAGAAGAAGAGACTTTTAATTTTAGTATTGCTTATCTTATGAATTATTGAGTCCTTCAAGTTCTAGACTTTAAGTATCTACCATCTATTTTAAGTTTTGAATTGACATATTTGCTAAAATGTTATTTCTATTGTGACTTTGGTTGTTTATATATGCAATTAATATCTAAAAAGTTTCAAAACTTTCTAGGACACTAGAAGTAGGACATCATAGATACTGTCAACGGCTAGACATAGTTCAAACACTAGAGAGCTAGGCCTCATATGGTGGAACCCTTCTGCACGCCTGCCCCCTAACTACACAAACCGAATTCGGTTAGGGTGGTCCCCTCCTTGTCCGTTTCTTCCCATGTGCTTGCACATGGGATTGCACATGTGTTTCTTGTACTTTCATAACTACCTATTCTTGATGGTTCATTTGGAATGTTTACTTATTGTCCCAAGGATCCTCACTATGTCCTTGGGCACTGTTTAATCTACATGCCCATTTTAATTTGTCATGTCCTATGGTGCCTAGTCTTGACACATGGATGGCTAGCTACTATTTTGTATACTGAAAGTTATTGTATCTTAGGTTAGGGTCTTAATTACAGGTACATCTCTTAAACAAGCTCACTAATACTCAGAAAAATTGGTTAAAACCCTTTAAGATATTATTTTCTAATATGCTCAATATTTTGCTTATTTGGCATTATATAGAAATGGCTAATACCCCTTAGCTAATTTTCTATACTAGCCAAATTTTTCTTAATATTGGGTATTGGAAGGCCAGGTATCTTCAATACGCATTCTTAAAGACCTATTGGGATCTTCACTAGACATGTAATTTTTCAGAATTTTACATTATCCCCCCCTTAGGAACATTCGTCCCCAAATGACATTATACATCATTTTTAAAATAAAGAGGGTGATTTTCGAAAACACTTTAACATGCTCGAAACTTTACTCTTTGTGAATTTCTGATTCACAGTTACTCTGGATGATGCATATTACTCAAGCTTATCTGAAGATTCATATTTGAGATTGAGGAACTTCCTTCTCAATCACACAAAACATAATGCACATCACAACTCATGCAACACAAAAACCATGTTACGCTATACAATAACAACAACATGAATGCAAGCATAAACTCATTTTTCTTCATATCGTGCAAGCATAAGACACTGTGGAATTAAAACATCGATTTGGACAATGCACTAACAACTTTGAGTTTCTTAAACAAAATCTAGACTTAAAAAGAGTATATCTAACCTCAAGAACATAACAAGTGAGGGTAATGGGATCTCATGTCGGCCTCAGCCTCCCATGTTTCTCTGTCAACAAGGTGGTTCATCTATAATACCTTCACGGTGGTAACCTCCTTGTTCCTCGGTCACTTCACTTGGCGATCTAATATTTTAACTTACTTCTCAAATGAGAAGTAAAGCGGTCGTGTCAAGTAAATAACCCAACTAGTGAGGTTGGGATCGTTCCCAGGAGGAAAATAGTCTAGACTTAACTTTAACCTAGTATTACTATCGTTTGGTCGATAACTTTCTTGGAAAGTAAAAATATAAAAGGGGGGTTTGTATTACCTAATGAGTAAAAATAACTAATGTAATTGAAAGAGACACTTGACAGCTTTTAATATTGGGTTTTAATCAATGAATTAAAGTAACTAGGGTTTACGTGTTCCCCACAGGTTCATAACTTGATAATTCTAACTATAACAATTCTTTCCTAGTATCTTGCATGCAAAGTGATAAGTTATGTATTTCTAAATCCTTGGTCCGGCATCTAGAAAATCTCACTCCGTACCTTGGTCCGGCTACGTGTGTTGCTTTCCTAACCCTTATCTTTACCTCATATTAAGCATCGTATTCGATATTTGACTAAGTTATTACCTCGTACCAATCAATACTAGCCTATTAGATAGTATACACTAAATCTATGTTAATAATTCTTTTCCTATTATCTACCTCCTTGGTCCGGCAAGTAGCATTAAGGCGAGTTCTAACGTTGATCATCCGTTAAAAAGACTTCTAAGCGAAAGAATTATTAATACATGCAAGACACTATTCTAGAATTGTTATTTAAGCTAGGGTTTATCTCATTATTTGCCTATGGTTCCCACAACCCTAGTTATGGAGTTTAGTTACTCATAGCCATAAACACAATATTCAAATATGTTAAATCCGAATTCATGTACTTACTTCAATGAGAAGAATAAAGTCCGAAAATTTGCTTGATTAATCACCAAAAAATCACTTGTAAGAATCTGCGAAAATCAAACACTATTACACAAAGTCTAACTATAAGGAATTTAATAATCAAAGAGTCTAACCTCAAAAACAAGGTTTTTCGAACTATTTATAAAAAATAAAAACCTAAGTAAACAAGGATTCTAATTGCTGGAAATCTGCCAAAACGCGGCTGGGTCGACGGACCACGCGATGGACCGTCGTGGACTCCGTCGTCCCATACTTGGTCATTTCTTCTGCTGCTCTCTTATTCCCCTCGACGGCAACTGTGACGGACCGTCATAGGCACGACGGTCCGTCGAGGGTCTTCGTTTCAAAATACTTCAACTCTTGGAAGCTGGGTACTGGGATCACTTCTGTGATCTTCACGATGAACCTGCAGGACGGACCGTCATGGCCATGACGGACCGTCACAAGCTTCGTAATCCCACACTTGGTCAGACTTCCCCATCTTCCTTCAGCGGCTGCGCTACGCTGCCACCTACGGACCGTCACAGGCACGACGGACCGTCATAAGCTCTGTAGGTGGTCTCTTCTGCATTTTTTCGCTCAAAATCTCCGCATTCAGCTCTGGACAGATTTCCTGCAAAACAAAGAGAAACTTATATCAAAATTAGCACAAAAAGGCTTTCGGACACACTAAACTTAAAGAAAAAGTATTAATTATACCGTGAAACCACGGTGTATCAACACCCTCAACTTAAATTCGTTGTTTGTCCTCAAGCGACGCACTATGACTCACTACACAATCTTTGTACAATAGTATTCATGTTTTATCCTTTGCAATCATTTGGCTATCAATCCCGATTAATCTCATCAAATCTATGCATGCTATCACTATTAGGCTTGAATTTTGTGGGATTCGAACATGATACAGACTCACCATGCACTAACACCTATCCTCTTCAATTTCTCACCGAGGTGCTAACAATTCCGGTATTGCAAGTTGTGTCCACACTTCATAACAAAATCCTCATTTTTCACACAATGATTTCAGTTTGAGTATAAGGATTACTTTTCAACACTCGCTCTCAGAACAAAGTCACACTCATTCATACCTATTGCCATAAGCTTGCCCTTATTTTCACTGCCTTAAGTTCGCTATACAACCCTTAGGATCACGATAGGACTTTCTTAGCTTGTAACATAGGCTCAGAGTCCGGTAGGGTATATTTAGGTATAATTTAGTGAGTTTTTGCCCTCCTTGACATATCGGCTAAACCTTCCACTTTCTATCACTTTATCTCGCCCTGTTTCTCCCATTCTTTCATCTTGCTATTTTCCCTTCTTTCTTCATTTGTGTAAGTGACTCTTTTCCTTTTTTTTTTTTATATCTCTTTCAACGAGTTCTTGAGTCACTTTACTTTTGTTCTTTCTCTCTCTTTGTTCTTTCAACCCCACTTTCCAGAGCATTCCTCAAAACAGCCACCCTCAACTCATGGCTTTGCCATGAGTCAAGGTACACAATACCCAAAGTTGGGTCAGGGCCATAACGAAGGTTGTCTATGCATTAGCCACCCTCAACTTATGCTTTTAGCATAAGCTGAGGTGCACATGTCCAAGGAGGGACCAGGGCCAACATATTGTTCCCAGAAAAGATCAGTTGGGGTGAAAAAGAAAGGTCTAATTTTAAGCTCAAATTATTTGGATCAGAGAAGGATAACGTTCATTTGGTTTCTTTTATTTAGGCTTGAAATGGGCTATTTTGAATAAGGGCCTATGATCCTTTCCTAATTGTCTGTTACAACTTACTTTTAGCAGGACTAACCAGGCAAGTTCTAGCTCAGTACCAATAGTGGACTATTCAAATTTCCTCACACTCACTTGACATCTCATCACTATACCAGATTATCAGACACCTAGTTCTACTTGAAGATTTAGGGTAATGCAATGGTGTAACTCTATTTCATGTTTAGAGCCACACAATTATCAGTTACTACGCCTAGTCATGCAACATTTTCTAATTTTATCAGGATATCATTTTAGCCATCATGCTTTAGAGTTAAACTATGTACAAAAGATGTAACGTGCCGGTTCAACAGAAAAAGTAATCAGTCTTTTGGGGAAAAAGAACACAGGCAAGAAAACCCCAAAAGAGGATAGTGAGTTGGGCTACTCAGACTTCACCCTGACACTCACTTTCCATTTACCCCACCCCCAACAAAAAAGCATGCAATTGTCCCCAATGCATAAAAAATCTAAATATTAGAGTGGTAGGTAAAGCAAACCTGTGGTGCATAGCGCCGTCGATCAGCAAGCTGGTGGGTCCGGTTTCCCGGAATCCACGTCCTCTGCAATCTAGACACCCTCAGTGGTGTCCTCAGCAGCAACTGCACCATCAGTAGTGCCTCCTGCTATCTCTATAGTGCGGGAGCTAGACTCCCCAGCCGCTATCTGCGATGTTCTGATGTGGTGTGCCTCCGCCTCAGCAAGTGAGGCTCTCCGCGCAGCCTCCATCTCTCGGCGCTCCTTCTTCCTTGCTCGCGCCTTATCCTCTCCTCGATCCCTACGCCTCTCGGCACTCTCTGGAGGGGGGGGGGGATGGTGGAATTTCAGAAGTAGTAAACAGTGCCGCAAACACTGTGTCCTCAGCAGGCTCGACAGAAGGGTCCTCAGAATCCGGCACCCTCGCCGCTAGTATCGTAGCGATGTCTGCACGAAGACTGTCTACTGCAGTCTGAAGAGTCGACACATATACCGGAGGGGCTGGTCGAGCTAACACTCTCAACTCGAAGGCATCTATGCGCTGGTTAACCTCAGCAATCTTCCGCTGCATCATCCTCTCTGTACGCACTTCCGACTCAGTAATAGACTTCTGCATCCACGACTGGATATGATGCAGAAGAGTGGCCATTTGTGCCTCCAGTTTTTGGACCCTAGCAAGCGGGGCCAGTAACGGTAGAGGGGCTGTGTGAGAGGAGCTCGGGGCTGTGCTACTAGCCGGGATAGACTCGACCAGGGTAGTGTCAGTAGATGCCGGTGTAGATGTCCGGGCCTGGGCAACCGTATCCACTAGATCATCAGCAAGAGGTGGCAGCTCTGGACGGGGCCCTCTGCATGGTGCCAACTCATTGGCCTCGTCTATGATGAGGCCGACGTCAACGGTGCCCTGCGGGGTCTTCAACTGATCTATGTGCCATACGGGCACACCTGTAGACCTGCAAAGGGCAAAGATCATACACGGGAAGGGGTAGGTGGTAGTGACCTTGAATGCCCTCTCGTGCATGACTGCCTGGAGAAGCCATGCGAAATCCACCTCAAAGCCGGCTATCATCGCCGCCATCAACACTGCTCGATCCCAGGTGAAGATGTTATCAGCAGCTGTGGGGGAAAGGCAGTGACGGACGAGCAGCCACAAGAACTTGGCGACGAACGTGAGGTTGGCCTTCTTGATGGCCCCCTTCGGCTCAGTGACCCAGTCGGCACCCTCTCCGTCGACTGATAGGTGCAGGGCCATCCACCTCTTGGTGGTCTCTCTCAGTGCCCGCTCGCGCAAGAAGTGTCCATCCTTTACTATCTACAGCGATAGTCAAATTCGGCAGTGATGGGGGTCCGCGTAGCATCTGCACTCTCGCTGTATAGGAACCGGCGGATAGCTAACAGGGAAATGTCAACCTGCACGCCCCGGACTCGAACCTGCTCCAGTGGGGCCTGTTTAGTGGGAGCAGCATGCCTATCAATCTGTGATCGGAGAGTCGCTACGTAGGATGCATAGAACTCTCGGACCACCTCCTCACTGTATCGTCCCAACGGATGGGCTGTCCACTCTAACCGCTGCCTGGTGAATAGGTTGTGGATCTCCGGCATCGATGGGGGACTCCCAGTAAGTACCCGCCGCTCCAAGGTGAGTGTCCGAGTCATTAATCCTTTATCAGTCAAGAATTTTGCGTCGGAGTAAACTTGAAACTGGCCTTCGACACACCACCGGTTTGGCTGGTCAGCGGCTGGGGTGGGGACCTGGGCTGGAGCGCCGGATGTAGAGTCTGAACTGTCAGCCTCATCAGACGAGGCCGACGCTGCAGCAGTGGCGGGTGCGGGAACCTCAGCAGAGCCTGAAGCTTCCTCGGACCATGATACTCCTAAGGAGCCAGACGCTCCTTCCTCCATTGTGGCTGACCAGAGGGTGTGCCGGTCAGTGTGCGCTCCTCATCAGACTGGGAGGCAGTGACTACTCCAGACGCCACCGTCTTGGGTGTGGCTCGAGGGGCACGTGCAGCACGGGAAGGTGCGGAAGTGCCTGGGGGCACATATTCAGGGTCCCGCTCATCATCAGAGCCGATGATCAAGCGTGCAGACGGAGCGACAGACTTAGATCGCCCGCCTGCGTAGGTGCGGTCTTGCTTGGGTGCCATAGTAGATAGTACCTGCAAAGGATCAATATTAGTATGAGTAGTGGCGAACAATACAGGCAAGCCCATACGACATAAAACATTGAAAATAGTGTGGTAGTGATACTAAAACTGTATCACATGACGGGACAGAGGACGGCTCGTCGTGGCTACGACGGACCGTCATGAGGTCCGTCGTGTTGTACTTGGTCTATGTGTATATAAAGAACCCGGAAAGATGGGTCTCTGACCATCATGACGGTCGAGCAGGACGGACCGTCGTTGGTACGACGGTCCGTCGTAAGAGTCCGTCGTAGGACACTTAGAAAATGTTGAGAGACCCTTATCAGAGGGGTCTCTGACCATCATGACGGTCGAGCAGGACGGACCGTCGAGAGGACGACGGTCCGTCGTAGGTGTTCGTGGTAGGACACTTGGAAAATGTTGGGAGACCCTTAGCAGAGGGGTCTCTGACCGGTACGACGGTCATGCAGGACGGACCGTCGTGGGTAAGACGGTCCGTCACAAGTGTCCGTTGAAGGATACTTGGAAAAAAATGGAGACCCTTGGGAGAGGGGTCTTTGACCGGTACGACGGTCATGCAGGACGGACCATTGTGGGTGAGACGGTCCGTCACAAGTGTCCGTTGAAGGACACTTGGAAAAAAAAATGGAGACCCTTGTGAGAGGGGTCTCTGACCGGTACGACGGTCATGCAGGACGGACCGTTGTGGGTGAGACGGTCCGTCACAAGTGTCCGTTGAAGGACACTTGGAAAAAAAAATGGAGACCCTTGTGAGAGGGGTCTCTGACCGGTATGACGGTCATGCAGGACGGACCGTCGTGGGTAAGACGGTTCGTCACAAGTGTCCGTTGAAGGATACTTGGAAAAAAATGGAGACCCTTCGGAGAGGGGTCTCTGACCGGTACGACGGTCATGCAGGACGGACCGTCGTGGGTGAGACGGTCCGTCACAAGTGTCCGTTGAAGGACACTTGGAAAAAAATGGAGACCCTTGTGAGAGGGGTCTCTGACCGGTACGACGGTCATGCAGGACGGACCGTTGTGGGTGAGACGGTCCGTCACAAGTGTCCGTTGAAGGACACTTGGAAAAAAAATGGAGACCCTTGTGAGAGGGGTCTCTGACCGGTATGACGGTCATGCAGGACAGAACGTCGTGGGTAAGACGGTCCGTCACAAGTGTCCGTTGAAGGATACTTGGAAAAAAAATGGAGACCCTTGGGAGAGGAGTATTTGACCGGTACGACGGTCATGCAGGACGGACCTTCATGGGTGAGACGGTCCGTCACAAGTGTCCGTCGGACGGGGGGCTAGGGCTTGTGCAACGGACCCTACGACGGTCCGTGGCTACGACGGACCGTCATCGGGGTCTCGTTCTGAATGACAGAGACAGAACTGTAGGTACCCTAAGCAACCCCGATGAACCCACATGGTCTTGTAGTGTTGTGGACCTATATGTGTCTATCCCAACTACCTAGAAAACTATTAATGCGAAATCACCTAGGTCTAGGGTTGTTAACATGGCAAATTGAAACATTTTGAGCCTAGGTTGAGACATAATCATATAAAGGAAACAAGATACGACTAAGAACTAAGCTAATACTAACTAATAAACAAAAATACAAGATAAATGAGTATAAATTTAGAGACACATACCTTGGAAATGTAGAAAAAGCAAATGGAGAATGATTCAGTTGGCAAGGTAGACACCTTACAGCAGCAGCACCGACTAGTAGATGATAAGTATAAGGCTTAGGAGGATTTGGGGGGGCAATGATCATGGGGGGAAGTGTGGAAGTTGAAAAGAGAGGGGAGATGAGAGCAATGAGGAAATAATGGGGGAAATATGGAGGGGTGGGAGTATAAACGGTCAGATTTTGAAAAGGGTCCAGCCGGGTCGGGTTGGGTAGAATTCATTAATCACGCGACGGTTCCTCAACGACGGTCCGTCGAAGATGTGAAGCCCCGTCATGGGTTCCGTCGTGTGTGCCCTAATTTCAAACTGACAGAAAAACATACCTGGTGTGACGGATGCTTATGACGGTCCATCGCATGCGCAACGGTCCGTCGATGTATCCGTCAGTGGCTGCTGCGGAGTAGTTTTCTGCGGAATTTCCTGGTGATGTGCCTGAAAATTTAGAACCCATTAATAGAAAATGCTACCATTATTAAAAAGACGATAAGTATTGGGTTGCCTCCCATCAAGCGCCTGATTTAATGTCGCAGCACGACTGAGGCCACTTGATTACTCAGACTTCATCAAGATGGTATGCCTCGATTACTTCATTAGCCGATTCAGCTTGCCCAAGATAGATTTTTATGCGCTGTCCATTCACCTTGAACCGCACACCCTCCTTAGTTTCCAACTCAACTGCTCCATGAGGGAATAGTTGGGAAACCGTGTAAGGACCAGTCCATTTGGACTTGAGTTTCCCTGGAAACAAGCGCAATCTGGAATTGAATAACAGCACCAAATCCCCGACCATGAACTCTCGTTTTTCAATTTTGTTTTCATGATACTTCTTCATCTTTTCTTTGTATACGGCTGAGCTTTCATAGGCTTTCAAGCGAAATTCATCAAGTTCATTCAACCCATTTAACCGTTGCTCTGCAGCTTCGCTCCAATCCATTTTTAACTTCTTCATAGCCCACATGGCTTTATGCTCTAACTCAACCGGAAGATGACAAGCTTTCCCATATACAAGTTGGTATGGAGACATACCTATGGGAGTCTTATATGCTATCCGGTAGGCCCAAAGAGCATCATCAAGCCTCCTTGACCAATCCGTTCTACTAGCATTCACTGTTTTAGACAATATCTGTTTGATCTCCCGATTCGATACTTCAACTTGCCCACTAGATTGAGGGTGGTAAGGAGTGGCCACATTATGGCAAACCCCGTATTTCTCCAATAACCCCTTGAACAATCTGTTGCAGAAGTGGGAGCCCCCATCACTAATAATGACCCTTGGCGTGCCAAAACGGGAGAATATATTCTTTTTCAAGAATGTAGTAACACTCTTCCCTTCATTGTTTGCGAGGGCTATGGCTTCGACCCATTTAGATACATAATCAACTGCTACTAGAATGTACTTCATCCCATGAGAACTCACGAAAGGGCCCATAAAGTCAATACCCCAAACATCAAATAACTCAATCACAAGAATGGGGTTTAGAGGGAGCTCTTGCTTTCTTTAAATACCACCATCTTGTTGACATTTGTCACATGCTTTAGCAAACCCATGAGCATCTTGATGAAGAGTTGGCCAATAGTAACCACATTGCAATATCTTGTGAGCGGTTCGGATACCACTGTAATGTCCGCCAACAGGTGAAGAATGGCATGCCTCTAACACACTCAACATTTCACATTCTGGTACACAACGCCGAATAAGCCCGTCGGCACAACTCCTATACAAGTATGGTTCATCCCAAAAGAACTTCTTCACATCGTACATGAACTTTTTCCTTTGATGAAAGGACAAGTCTGATGGAACAATATCACTAGCCAGATAGTTCGCAAAATCTGCGAACCATGGAATCAAGTCTTGTGAAGCAACCAATACATGTTCATCGGGGAAAGTATCATAAATGTCAGTCTTATCCCCTAATTCTCTCATAGCTTCATCCTCTAGACGAGACAAATGATCAGCAACTTGATTTTCAGTCCCTTTTCTATCCAGCACTTCAAAGTCAAATTCTTGCAGTAGTAATACCCAACGAATCAGCCTAGGTTTCGCATCCTTCTTCGCCATCAAATATCTCAATGCTGAATGGTCAGTATGCACTATAACTCTAGTACCTAGCAAATAGGAGCGAAACTTCTCAAAAACAAAGACTACTGCAAGGAGTTCTTGCTCAGTCACTGTGTAGTTCTTCTGGGCTTCATTTAGGGCTTTACTAGCATAGTAAATTGGGTGAAGGATTTTGTTTCTTCTCTGTCCCAA
This sequence comes from Solanum chilense, assembly GCA_032847665.1. NCBI lineage: Eukaryota > Viridiplantae > Streptophyta > Magnoliopsida > Solanales > Solanaceae > Solanum > Solanum chilense. The sequence goes on from CM064965.1 coordinate 13,567,922, forward strand.
TACTACACCAAGAGCCACCCCACTAGCATCGCACATTACCTCAAATGGACTGTTCCAATCCGGAGAAATAATGATAGGTGCAGACACTAACTTTTCTTTTAGCTCACCGAATGCTTTAAGACAGGATTCATCAAAACAAAATTTGCATTCTTTCTCCAGCAATTTACACAATGGGTGTGCAATGTTTGAAAAGTCTTTGATGAATCTCCGGTAAAAACCTGCATGCCCAAGAAAGCTTCTCACACCTTTCACAGAGATCGGCGGGGGAAGTCTCTCGATTACCTCGACTTTAGATCGATCAACCTCTATGCCCTTTTCTGAAATGCGATAACCCAACACAATAGCCTCTTTCACCATGAAATGACACTTTTCCCAGTTTAGTACTAAATTGCAGTCTTCACATCTCTTAAGGACCTCAGATAAATTGGCCAAACATCGCTCGAATGAATCACCAACCACAGAAAAATCATCCATAAAAACTTCTATAGTATCCTCCACCATGTCAGAAAATATTGACATCATACATCTCTGAAAGGTTGCGGGTGCATTGCACAACCCAAACGACATTCTTCTGAACGCAAAGGTCCCATATGGACAAGTGAAAGTGGTTTTCTCTTGATCTTCTGGTGCAATAGAAATCTGATTATACCCCGAATACCCATCAAGAAAACAATACCACCCTTTTCCGGCAAGTCTATCCAACATCTGATCCATGAAGGGCATAGGAAAATGGTCTTTTTCAGTCCATGAGTTCAGTTTACGGTAATCCATACACACCCTCCATCCAGTAACCGGTCTCATTGGAACAAGTTCATTCTTTTCGTTGGGGACCACAGTCATTCCCCCTTTCTTAGGTACACACTGAACCGGCCATACCCAACTACTATCAGCGATTGGATATATTACTCCGGCATCCAACCACTTGATGTTTCCTTCTTCACAACCTCTTGCATAGGAGGGTTCAAGCGTCTCTGGTGCTCAACGCTCGGCTTATGATCAGGCATGAGTTGGATTTTATGAGAGAAAATACCGGGAGGGATCCCAATAATGTCCGCAATAGTCCACCCAATAGCTCGTTTGAACCTTTTTAGTACCGTCACCAAACTCTGAACCTGTTGTGCATCCAAGTCTGATGCAATGATTACCGGCAAAGTGTCACCCTTTCCTAAGAATTCATACCTGAGATGAGGTGGGAGAGCTTTTAGTTCTAATTTTGGAGCTTCCTCTATAGATGGTTTCGCGGGTGGGGACTCGCGATTCTTCATATCAAGCTCAAATTTCTTTGGTTTAAACCGAACATCACCTCGGTCAAGAGCAGCGACTAATGACTCATACTCTTCAATGCAATCGCTATCAAAGTTCATTATCACTGCCGCTAATGCTTCGACACTTAGACGTTCTTCTATTTGTGTCTCAAATGTCTTACCCATGTTGTAGGATATAGCAGATGCCGATTGGAGCTCACCACTCTGCCTCATGGACCTACAAATATTAAAGGTTACTTCCTCATTGTTCAACCGAAATTTCATCTGCCCCTTTTCCATGTCTACTAAGGCTCTTCCCGTAGCAAGGAATGGCCTCCCAAGAATGATGGGCACTTCAAAATCGACTTCGCAATCAAGAATAACAAAATCTGCTGGAAATATGAACCACTCCACTTTTACTAACACATCGTGGAGTATCACTATGGGCCGTTTTACTGTTCGATCAGCCATCAGTAGCCGCATTGCAGTGGGCTTTGGGTCACCCAAACCCAACTTCTTGTAAATCGAGAGGGGCATGAGATTTATGCTTGCCCCCAGATCACATAATGCTTTCACAAAATGTAATAGCCCGATTGTACAAGGAATAGTGAATGCACCCGGATCTTCTTTCTTTTGGACCAGAGATCTTGTAGCAATAGCACTACAATGCTGCATTCTATCATCATCCTCAAAAGTAACCGATCTTTTCTTTGTGACCAGATCTTTCATAAACTTATCTAAAGCTTCTACCAAAGGGACATTCATAGAAAGTTGCTTCAACATTGTTATAAAACGCCGATATTTGCCATCCTCAGTCTTTTTCACTAATCTTTGAGGAAATGGGGGTGGTGGCCTAGGCATAGGAATTACCTTTTTGGGCACTTCAGCATCTTTCTCAGTCTCATCTTCTAATTGAGCATCAACATCTACCACTTTATCAGTATCTTTTGTCACCTTATTCTCATTAGATATAGGTGGGTCAATGGTTTGCTTGCCACCGCGAGTAGTAATTGCCATACAATGTCCATCATTTTTCGGATTTTGGACAGTGTTGCTAGGAAGGGTGCCCGGTTGCCGTGTGTTCACAGTTGCAGATAATTGGGCCAACTGTAACTCAAGTTGCTTAATCGATATTGCATGTGTATCAACTTTTTGCCCAATACCCGCTAAATCATTCCTCAACTCTTTATTGTGCTCATCACTAGCATCGAACCTCCTCATCATCTTATGCAACATATCCTCAACTCGCGACATACTACCTCCACCATCCCTAGGAGTAACTTCACGATTTTGAGGAGGAACATAGGGTCCATTCCTGTATTTCTGTTACCATAGCTACCCCTGTTGAAGTTGTTGTCGAGATTGTTGTTTCCATCTCGGACATAATGACCCTCACGATTGTAGTTACCATAGTTCCGACCTTGGTTCCCTTGACCTTGGCGCCAATTTTCCTGATTAGAGCCTTGGGCACTTGGTCGGAAACCCCCCATCTGTTCATTTACTGCATAGGAATCCTCCTCATAATAACACTCATCGTTTGGAGGTGGTGGTTTAGCCAAGTAGTTGACTGCATTAATCTTTTCTGCACCCAGTGACATGTTTTAGTACCAACCCAGGCTCAGTTCTCATCTGAGCCATTTCTTCACGAATATCATCTGTGGCTGGGTTGTGAGTGGACTGTACTGCGAAGGTGTTTCTCCCTGTATCGGACTTCCTAGTACTCCAAGCTTTGTTGTTACGGGAGATTTTCTCTAATTTCTCGGCAATCTCAGCATAAGGGCATTCTCCATAAGATCAACCTGCTATAGTGTCCAACACCGCTTTATTGTTATCATCCTGTCCCCGATAGAAGTATTCTTTCAGTGACTCATCATCAATACGGTGATTTGGAACACTTCTCAAGAATGAGGTGAATCTATCCCAAGAACTACTAACTGACTCTCCTGGTAGTGCCACAAAGTTGTTCACCCTGTCTTTGTGGTTTAATTTCTTGGAGACCGGATAGAAGCGTGCTAAGAAGACATCCCGTAGTTGGTTCCAAGTGAAGATGGAGTTGTATGGGAGCTCAGTGAACCACATAGCAGCCTCTCCCGTCAGTGAGAGAGGAAACACTCTGAGACCTATTACATCTAGATCCAAATCAGGCCTCCCCACACAACTTTTACACACTGCCCTTACCTTAGATATATGGGCATGTGGATCCTCAGAAGGTAGCCCTGAAAACAAACCTCTGGCAGTGAGCATTTGCATCAGGCTACTAGTTACCACAAAAGTGTGACCTGTGGGTAGAGGAGGCAAGACAAGTGGCCCGTCCGAGTCTGCTATGTTATCATACCCTCTATAGTATGCTTGAGGCCGTGGAGCGGGATTTTGTCCCCTCTGTGGATGTTCACCCGGAGCGTCGGGTAACATCTGACCATGAACATCCACTGGATTTGGGATGTTCTGGTTTGGATCCTCATCATTTATTCCCAAGTTTCGATTCATGTTGCGCAGTGTACGCTCTAGCTCGTGATCGTAAGGAAACAAGGGTTCTCGGCCTCTCCGTGTATTTGGCATACAAGGAGAATTATTCTGAAAAGAAATCAAAAACAATAAAACAAAGTAAAATCAAGAAAATATCAACTAAACTATAGTAATAAGTTCAAGTTAATCTAAAAGCTAAATTCCCCGGCAGCGGCGCCAAAATTTGATACGCTCAAACTTACTTCTCAAATGAGAAGTAAAGCGGTCGTGTCAAGTAAATAACCCAACTAGTGAGGTTGGGATCGTTCCCACGAGGAAAATAGTCTAGACTTAACTTTAACCTAGTATTACTATCGTTTGGTCGATAACTTTCTTGGAAAGTAAAAATATAAAAGGGGGGTTTGTATTACCTAATGAGTAAAAATAACTAATGTAATTGAAAGAGACACTTGACAGCTTTTAATATTGGGTTTTAATCAATGAATTAAAGTAACTAGGGTTTACGTGTTCCCCACAGGTTCATAACTTGATAATTCTAACTATAACAATTCTTTCCTAGTATCTTGCATGCAAAGTGATAAGTTATGTATTTCTAAATCCTTGGTCCGGCATCTAGAAAATCTCACTCCGTACCTTGGTCCGGCTACGTGTGTTGCTTTCCTAACCCTTATCTTTACCTTATATTAAGCATCGTATTCGATATTTGATTAAGTTATTACCTCGTACCAATCTATACTAGCCTATTAGATAGTATACACTAAATCTATGTTAATAATTCTTTTCCTATTATCTACCTCCTTAGTCCGGCAAGTAGCATTAAGGAGAGTTCTAACGTAGATCATCCGTTAAAAAGACTTCTAAGCGAAAGAATTATTAATACATGCAAGACACTATTCTAGAATTGTTATTTAAGCTAGGGTTTATCTCATTATTTGCCTATGGTTCCCACAACACTAGTTATGGAGTTTAGTTACGCATAGCCATAAACACAATATTCAAATATGTTAAATCAGAATTCATGTACTTACTTCAATGAGAAGAATAAAGTCCGAAAATTTGCTTGATTAATCACCAAAAAATCACTTGTAAGAATCTCCGAAAATCAAACACTATTACACAAAGTCTAACTATAAGGAATTTAATAATCAAAGAGTCTAACCTCAAAAATGAGGTTTTTCGAACTATTTATAAAAAATAAAAACCTAAGTAAACAAGGATTCTAATTGCTGGAAATCTGCCAAAACGCGGCTGGGTCGACGGACCATGCGACGGACCGTCGTGCTCGCGACGGACCATCGTGGACTCCGTCGTCCCATACTTGGTCATTTATTCTGCTGCTCTCTTATTCCCCTCGACGGAAACTGTGACGGACAGTCATAGGCACGACGGTCCGTCGAGGGTCTTCGTTTCAAAATACTTCAACTCTTGGAAGCTGGGTACTGGGATCACTTCTCTGATCTTCACGACGAACCTGCAGGACGGACCGTCATGGCCATTACGGACCGTCACAAGCTTCGTAATCCCACACTTGGTCAGACTTCCCCATCTTCCTTCAGCAGCTGCGCTACGCTGCCACCTACGGACCGTCACAGGCACGACGGACCATCATAAGCTCCGTAGGTGGTCTCTTCTGCATTTTTTCGCTCAAAATCTCCGCATTCAGCTCTGGACAGATTTCCTACAAAACAAAGAGAAACTTATATCAAAATTAGCACAAAAAGGCTTTCGGACACACTAAACTTAAGGAAAAAGTATTAATTATACCGTGAAACCACGGTATATCAGTAACCTCCTTGTTCCTCAGTCATTTCACTTGGCGATCTAATATTTTAACTGGAACCTCTTCATAAGAAATGTTTTCATCAACTCCTAACCCCTCAACAGGCAGGATGGATGCTGGATCGCCTAGACACTTCTTAAGCATTGAAACGTGAAACAATGGATGCACAAAAGCCAAGTCTTGTGGTAACTTCATTTCGTAGGCACCATTTTCTACTCACTGTAAGATCTCATAAGGACCTATATACCTTGGACTCAACTTCACTTTTTTACCAAACCTCATCACCTCTTTAATGGGGATATCTTTAGGTACACCTAATCACCCACCTCAAATTCAAGAGCTCTCTTTCTGTTATCTGCATAGGATTTTTGACGAATGTAAGAAGTAGCCTATCTATCCCGGATCATCCTCACCTTCTCCACAACCTCATTAATGATCTCTGGGCTGAGGATGGAAGACTCTCCTACCTCAAACCATCCGACTGTAGACCTATATCTCCTGCCATATAATTCCTCAAAAGGTGCCATCCCAATGCTTGAGTGATATATATTATTATAAGAGAACTCGATCAGTGCTGAGTGATTATCCCAACTCCCCTTGAAATAAATAACACATGCTATTAGCATATCTTGAAGGGTATGAATAGTATCCTCTTCTTGTCCATCTGTCTGGGGATGAAAAACAGTACTGAGCTTCACCTGTGTACCCAAGCTCTTTTAAAAAGATTTCAAAAAATGAGAAGTGAACTAGGCTCCCTTATCCGAAATGATAGATAAAGGGATCCCATACCACCTCACTATCTCATCAATATACAACTGGCATAATCTTCGGCCCTGTAAGTAGACTTCACAGGTATGAAATATGCAGACTTAGTCATGTCAACAACATCCCAAATAGAATCATGTAGTTTGCTGGTCCTGGGCAGACCAACCACAAAATCCATATTAATAGCCTCCTATTTCCATGTTGGGATCTCAATAGACTGGGTAACCCCCAGGCTTAAGGTGTTTGGCCTTAACCTGTTGGCAATTGGGACAATCCTCCACATACTTAGAGATATCTCTCTTCATGCCTTTCCACCAATATATCTCTTTGAGATCATGATACATTTTGGTAGAACTTGGATGAATAGAATACTTGTAGCCATGAGACTCTACAATAATATTAGGCCTCAGACCATCTATATTGGGCTCACATAATCTGCCCTGATATCGAAGCACACCATCCTTTCCTAGGGAGAGTGAGTCATTCATCTTACTCAACACTGAGTCTTTCAACTCCATGAGTACTGGGTCGAGATACTACTTAGCTTTGACATCTATAACAAACGAGGATTCAGAATTGGAATGAACTGAAACACCCCCACTTGGTGTATCCACTAGCCGTACACCCAATCTAACCAATTGGTGTACCTCTTTAACCATCTCCTTCTTCTCATCATCAATATAAGCCACACTGCCCATGCTCAAACGGCTCAAAGCGTCAGCCAGTACATTGGCCTTACCTGGTTGATATTGAACACTCATGTCATAATCTTTAAACACCTCCAACCATCTTGTCTGATGAAAATTTAAATCTTTATGTGTAAAAACATACCGAAGACTCTTATGGTCAGTAAATACATCAACATGTACACCATATAAATAATGTCTCCAAAGTTTTAATGCAAAGACCACAACATCTAACTCTAGATCATGAGTAGGGTAATTCTTCTCGTGGACTTTCAACTGCGTGGAAGCATATGCAATTACCTTGCCACCCTACATAAGAACACATTCAAAACCTACTCGGGAAGCATTAAAATATACCACATACCCTTCACCACTCCTCGGCAAAGTAAGCACTGGGCTAAAGTGAGTCGGTCTTTGAGCTCTTAGAATCTCTTTTCACACTTTTCGGACCATTCAAACTTCCCCTTCTTCTTCGTTAATTCTATCAATGGGGCAGCAATAGTGGAAAAACCCTCTACAAACCTCCGATAATATTAAACCAAACCCATGAAACTTCAAATATCTGTGGTGGTAAGGGGTCTTGACCAATTCTTCACTTATCCAACCTCTTTCGGATCAAACTCAACGCCCTGGTCAGTGACAACATGACCAAGAAAGGTCACTGATCTCAGCTAGAATTCACATTTACTGAACTTTGCATACAACTGATGTTCCTTAAGTACTTGCAATGTCATTCTCAAATGTTGTTCATGCTCCTCTCTGGACTTAGAGTATATGAGGATGTCATCTATGAATACTATGACAAAAGAATCAAGTTACTCACGGAATACCCCATGCATAAGGTCCATAAATGCGGTTGGTACATTTATGAGACCAAATTACATGACAAGAAACTTGTAGTGACCATACCCAATGCGAAAGGCAGTCTTAGGAATGTCCTCTTGTCTCACTCTAAGCTTGTGATAGACTGACCAGAGATCTATCTTAAAAAAGAAACTTGAACCTTGGAGTAAATAAAATAGATCATCAATTCTGGGTAGATGTTATTTGTTCTTTATAGTGACTTTGTTGAGTTGCATTTAATCAATACACATTCTAAGAGTTCCATCCTTTTTCTTAAGGAACAAAACTGTAACACCCTATGGGGATATGCTCAGCTGGATGAAGCCCTTATCAAGTAGATCTTTTAATTGCAACTTCAACTCTTTGTGTTCTGCTGGAGCTAATCTATAGGGAGGGATGGAAATTGGTTTGGTGTTGGTATCTAAATGAATTGCGCGATCAGGAGGGATTCCTGGTAAATCCTCTTGAAAGACATCTTGTAAATCATTCACTATGGGTAGAGATTCTATGGAAAGAACTTCATGTTCTAAGTCATTGGCTCTGACTAAGTGATATAGATATCCCTTAGATAGTAGTTTATTGTCTTTTAGATTGAAAATTATTTGGCTTGTTGGATTTTTACCACGCCCTTCCGATTTTAGATCTAACTCATTTGATAACGGAATACTTACTACCCTATTTCGGCAGTCTACTGTAGCATAACACTTATGGAGCCAATCCATACCTATGAATATATCAAAATAAAGCATGGCTAGTTCTATTAGGTCAACATGGGTGACTCTATCAAGAATATTAATTGGGCATTCTTTATATACTCTTTCTGCTCTAATTCCATTTCCTATAGGAGTACTAACTAGAAAAGGCTCATGTAGGATCTCAGGAAAAAAGTCAAACTTATTAGCTACTAAAGGAGTAACAACTGACAAAGTGGATCCTGGATCTAACAATGCATACACAGGAAAAGAGAAGACATGCAACATACCAGTGAACACATTAGCTAACTTCTCTTTCTCCTCTCTACTTTTCAATGCAGAGAATCTGTTCCTCTTGAGAGGTTCGGCTGCAGCATTTGGATTCGGCCAAGGCTGAGCATCTGCTTTAGCCTGATTCCTCACTTGAGGACAGTCTTTGACTATATGTCCACTCTTGTGCACCCGAAGCAGGCGTTAGTACCTACCAAACATTCACCTCCATGCGAATGCCCACACTTACCACATGACTTGCTGTTTCGCTGGGCATTCCTATCATTGTCCTTTTTGAGGCAAGACTTGATCATTTTGGCATTCAAATTTCTGGAAGGTGTAGAATTACCTGAGTGTTTTTTGAACTTAGGCCTGTTCTGGACTCCAAATGAGCCGTACTTGAGCTAGAACCAGTCTGATATGTGGGCTTAGGCTTCTTGCCTTCGTGAACTCTCCTTTTTCGATGACTTTCCTCCACTTGTTCAGCATGCACCATAAATCTGCACAGATCTATGTTATGTTATCATGCAACATGGCTTCCCGACAGTCTTCCACTGGATCCTCCGACACGCCAGTCACTAACCTGCTCATTTTATCCCTGTTATTTGCCATTATAGAAGAAGCATACTTTGAGAGTTTAACGAATTTCAAGGAATACTCCTTGACTGACATTCCTCCCAGTCACAAGTTGATGAACTCTTCAACCTTGACTTCTGGTTGTTCTCTGGGAAAGAATCTCTCCAGAAATGCAGTCTTGAGAATGTCCCAAGTGATGGGGTTTGCTTATGTTGCTCGGCCATCTGCCCATATTCTGTACCACACATGAGCCACATCTTTGAGTTGATAAGTAGCCAACTCAGCCTCTTCTATTCATTGACTCCCATGGCATTGAGAATCTTAGACACCTCATTCACAAACTCATGGGACTCTTTATTTTTCTTGGACCCAAAGTAGACTGGAGGGTTCATCCATGTGAAATCCCTCAGTCTGCTAGCCATGGTTGTAGAATATGTGTTAACCCTAGGCACACCCTCTCTCGTGGCCTGGGCTGTGATAGCCTATGGCTGAGTGGTGATGGCTTGGGCCATCTGAACTAGTGCATCTCTCACTTCTCCATCCATCAATGCAGCTGGGTTGACGGGCACTTGCACTCTAGCAGCTGGGGCTTGAGGAGGAGCTTGGTTTCTCCACCAGCTGATTCTCCAACTCTTCCTCCTGCATTTCTCTTCATGTTCATTGTTCTACACGCATATACAAGAAGCGAGTTAGATACTAAAATGACAAAATATGTCATAACTCTACGCAACACGATAAAAAGTAGAAGAAGGAAAATTTACTAACATCATATAGTCTCTAAGTTATAATTGTGGTGCGCTTCATAACCATAAGTTAGAAACTACGTAACGTGGATGTTTTGAGCTTTAGTTCCTAGGTAATATAATCTCATTCTCTGATTCCAAGTTTTGTCACACTCACATTCTGGAATCCGAATGCAACCAGTGTCGTTAACCTCTCAGAGGTCGCAGACAAGCCTCTTCTTAGAAATCATAACATTCATATAGTTAAATTTTGCGGATAATTTAAAACTTTTAAAACATAATGAAGTATACATAGACTTAATATAATATTTACATGGATTCATATACTATAAGCTCAAATTAAAACAACCATCTACTATTGAAGAATCAATTCAAATCAAGAGATCAATATATAATGTAATGGTTTGCCAAAACGGCCTTAACACGAATCTTTGAAACAAATATCTGAACAGAAACGCTAGGGACAACATCCACTAGCTATGTCTAAAGAACTAGGCTAGATAAATAAGTTTAGAATCCTCGAACATCAAGAGGACCTACCAAAGTCTGGAGAACGATGATCCAAACATCTTCAACGAGTCTTTAACCGTCTCTTTGACCTGCACCTAAAAAGATAATAATAGTATAGCGTTTATACACACTTGTACTAAGTATGGGTGTATGCACACATACACATAAGGACTGTGCATGATCAAGGAAAGCTCTTCCTATAACAACATGTCATGTTTGGAAAGTGTCATCACTAGACTTTCCTAATTCGTTATTCGTGAATTGTGCTATGAATTGACATGTTTTAGTGCATTAAAATAACACAACTCATTTTCTATATGAATACAGACTTTAGAATCATAAACATAACTTTAGAACAACTCGAGCAAAAATTTGGATTTTCATGCCCCCAACCTGAGAGCCCTTTTCCCCACCATTAGTTTTTTTTTAGTCTTTGTCTTCTTATTGTTGTCTAGTTCAAAAATATCCTTTGTTCCTATGTTTTACTTACAAGTGCAATGTTTCATTTTAGTCATATACCTATAATGAATTATGTAAGTAATTCAAGAGATTTAGAAAATGATTTAACTACAAATTGGGCATGAAATCTTATCAAGCCAATCTTTATTGGTTAAGCCTATTAGGCATCTGTTTACATAATTTCAAAAATCATTATAAGACAATCTTATTTGTTTATGATCTTTTGCCAATTATATAAAATCATTATAAGCCAATATTATATGGCTTGATCATTTTCATAACATGAGGATTTATTATTGGCTATGCCCTTTACTTATTGGTTCATTCTTATCAACGTTGGCATTCATAGCTATTACTTTCTTAGTTCTCCTTGAACCTATATCTCTTCTTTCTTGTTATTTCCTTAGATAAGTCTGTAGCATTAAGATCATGTGAAGCTACATGAAATCTAGTGTCTTCCCCACACACAAAAGAGGTGATTCACCAATCAAAGTGAATCCTAGATCATGCGAGTTAACATGAAATCCACTGTCTGCTTTGCATGAAAAGAGGTGATTCACTGGCTAAAGTGAATCCATGTTAAGTGTTTACCCCACACCGAAAAGGAGTGGCTCACGGCTAAAGTGAACCAAGAACATTCTTTTGAGTATTAAATGACATATATCATATGAGCTAAACAATAAATCCTGTGTCTTCCCCACACCGAAAAGAGGTGATGTCACTGGACTAGGTGAGACCAAAACATACCCAGCTCTATTAGGTGGAATCCACATGCTAGTTCCCATGTTGGCTAGACATAGTTTGAAGACTAGGAGATATTCGGAGAATCGTATCCACCATGGTGGAGCCTCATCTCAGGAGACTTACATGTGCAAGCACGAATCATAGCTAGTCTACCTGTGCTTTGCTCACTTTCTTTTATCTTCTTATCTTTTAGAGTTGACTCAAACATTATGGAAGCTTGCTTCTAGATTGAGGTTTACTTACTCTATTGATGACTTGTCATCCCTTTCTTTACATTGATGAAATCTGAATTTATCCTTTCATAACATCTTTGGTGTTAATGAGACTTGTGCCACACATTCTAACACCCTTCTTTGTGCGTATCTTAGGTGTAAGTTACACTTGTCTCACTTCCTTTAACACCTCATTCTTGTCACTTTCTTAACTTAGACATTTTTAATTATGTTAATACTCACTTTGCTTGCTTAAATTTATTTGGTAGCTTCATATTATCATTTATGGACGTTGAGAGCTTCATTTAATGAAATACATATGTTCATAGTTCAATTGGTTAGGGCATTTACTTGTCCTAATGATTGGCATTACTCTTGGATATGGATTCATTTAATTATCTTTGATGTTCTTTAGTTGTCATTCCAATTTTCTGGTTATATGTGATTGGCATAAAATTAGTATTAGCCTAGAAAATTTTGCAATGACTTAATAGCCATTTATTGTAACAAGCCAAACATGCATTCAAATATAATTTCATGAAATTATTACTCGCCAATTTTGTATCATAACTTAGGCATAAAATTAAAAGCCACTTCCGATAGCCTCATATGAATACTTTAATGAACAGATCATCTTCAACAAGTAACATTTAATAGTAACTACACACTATGATTGTAACACATCAATGCTTAGGACTTTCAGACACAAGTTAACATAACGTCATTCTTTATTTCACGTAAGGAATACTTAAAATCATACGAGTATACTCATAGGATCACTCGACATTTACAGATAAAGAAACATACACATTAAGATCGCCCAGCACCACATACTAATAACATGATCGAGACTACATCTATATACTCATTGGAATCAGAAACAAGGATACTAGGGAAAAAGGACGTTCAATAATAACATTTGGAAACAACCCTAGTTTCGAGATTTCATAGATTCAAGATGAAGGAAAATACTCTTGGAGAATAAATTCCAGGAGAGAAACCTATAACTTATGTAAAATTTAATCTACGAAGAACACCTTGTACAAAACCTTGAAGAAAACCTTCAAATCGCCTAAGAGAATCAATAGAACTTTTGTTTTTTCTTTCGTTCGCTTGCTTACTTGTTTGTGTCGTGTATTTCCCAGTGTTTGAACATGATCTAAGTCTTAGGAACTGATCTTGACTTATTCAACTTAGGTTTAGTATGTTGGTCAAATAAATTAATTAGTTAATTTTCAAAATGCCCCTCCTAAGTTGACTAAACATAGGAGAACATTGACTTGACCCAAAATCTAGAAATAGGCAGTATCTCGTCCAATATTTGAAATTTTTATTAATTAATTAAATTTTTAATTTAATTAATTAAGGGACATAGGTTAATTACTAAAGTACCCTTACGTCTTTAGGACTATAACTAATCATTTTGGACAATCCTAGGTTAAGTACTAGGTTGTCTCTTTAACTAGCTACTAGGTAAGTGTCACCCACTTAACTCTTAGGTTGTCAGGTGTACTAGATAATTTATTTTTTTTGTCCTAGGTTAGTTAGTTAGTTAGGTCAGTAGGGTAGACTCTAGAATTAGTTAGAGTGCTAGGCCTCACAAGGTGGAACCTTTGTGCAAGCCTGCCCCCTAACTACCCTAACAAAATTCGATTAGGGTGGTCCCCTCGTTGGCTATTTCTCCCATGTGCTTTCACATGGGCTTGCACATGTGTTGCTTATACTTTCCTAACTAACTATTCTTGGTGGTTCATTTGGAATGTTTACTTATTGTCCGAAGGATCCGCACTATGTCCTTGGGCACTGCTTAATCTATATGCCCATTTTAATTGGTCATGTGCTATGGTGATTAGGCTTGTATATTGTATATTGAAAGTTATTGTATTTTAGCTTAGGGTCTTCATTGCAGGTACATCTCTTAAACAAGCTCATTAATACTTAGAAAAATTGGCTAACTTCCTTGGAGCCAATATTTTCTAATATGCCAAATATTTATCTTATTTGGGCATTATATAGAAATTGGATAATACCCCTTATCAAATTTTCTATACTATGCCCAATATTTCTCAATATTGGGCATTGGAAGGCATATGTATCCTCAATACGCATTCTTAAAGACCTATTTGGCTCTTTACTAGACTTGTAACTTTCTGGAATGTTACATTTTAAAGGGGATTATTGTTGAAAGAAAATATTAAAAATGATGTTAGAAAGGTTGAGGAGTGATAATTCGGATACTTTAAAGTTGTTTATACCGACCTTGAAAGGAAGGAGGTGATGGTTAAAAGAGAAAAGGGTGAGTTTCTTCTAGTAAGGGGATATTGTGCATAGATGATGAGATTTTTTTACAGTCTTTGGTGTTCATGAGATAGACTTGGTGTTGTTGTTTCAAGAGGTCTAGTATTTGAAGAGAGGGTGAGAATGGTGTTGGTAAGGTTGAAGGTTCCTTGAGGGAGATTCTTGTAGCATATTTACGTTTTGTTGACCTTACATGGGTTTCTCCTAAGTGGGGGAGTATGGTGTATAATAAGGGAGTGAGATATCTGTATCTTTTCCTAATATGCTTATTCAAGACTAAAACTAAGAGTTACTTACTTGTTTTATTTGGAGTCTTTTGTTGAAAATGAGTTTCCAAATATTCTCCTTATGATATGCATATTTTAGTTGAATTCTTGTTAAATGAGAAAATGGGTTTTCATGCATGGTAATTCCTCATTTTCATATGCATTTAGGGTATATTGTATATTTTCTTCATGAGGTTAAATAGTGAACATACCTAACTTGTTATATGAGAATGATTTGTTGAGCATGCCTAATATGTTATTGAGAAGTTGCATGCTGAGCGTTTATGAGAAAATTGCTTAAATGTGCCTTGTTGAAAATGTTGCATGAATTTGCTTTGATGAGAGATTGCATGATGTGCTATATGATGTTCAAATGAGCATGATGTAGCTTGGAGAATATAGTTCCTCAAATAGCATGAGAAAAAGGTAAAGAATGATGCATAAGGAGTTTATAGATGTAGTTCTATTTGCTTGAATTTAATGAAGTGGTTTGATGTATTGTTATGTGGAGTGGTGTTCCTCCTACTTATCTGTATGGTTTATGATATTGTATGCATGAGTGAGGGCTGTACGCTTTGGTTGTGATCCCTTTTAGTGCGAAGTGTCATTCTAGGACGAATGTTCCCAAGTGGGGGAGAATGTAACAACCATAAAAATGAACTAGGATTATCTAGAGCTTACTTGTGCTTTAAGGGGTGTTGACTAGCTTAATTAATGTGTTTATGAGTTTTGAATTCATTCTGGTTAAGTTTATAGTCAAACATCAATGAAGGACAACAACATTCGACAACAAGTCTCTTATGTGGTTGCATGTGTTCTAGTGTGCCTTTGCATGTTTTGTGACTTGTTTGGTGTCTAAACTAGTAGGTGAGGTTCCTAAGACATAGATGTTCATGTTTAGGGGTTTAATGTACGGGTATGAGTCCACCTAGGACCCACAAGGGGTCGTAGTAAAGGACCTCAACTTAAAGGCTAGAAGCTGTTAGGTAGTGTCAATCAACGAACCAAACGACGGTCAGTTAATCAAAAAATGACTCGTTCATTTCGTCTGTTGATTAAGCATGAAGCGCTCCATGTTTTGAAGCTGTAGACCAAAACCATGAAGCCCCATCATGGGACGTGGTTCGAACGACGGACCGTCGTTGGTGGGCGTGGTTTGACACCTGCAAATTGCCTGCAACTCGACCTCTCTTTTTAAACAATTTTCAGTCCACAGGTGGACCTATTTTAATTATCTAAAAACAGAGGAAACTAGTTCCTTATAATTTAGGCCCAAAATGGTACTTCCCAAAAATAAAACAAGGAACTAAATGTTTCCTAATCTAGGCATTGTCAAAAAAAGTATCCCATCTTCTCAATCTACGAGAATCTAGAGCTCCGTTTGGAATTTTCAACTCCATTTATGGTTGTGGGTGCCATATTTCATGGTAAGTTTCTTCTAATTCTTTCCTTCGTCCTTATCTCCTCCGATCTGACTTGCATTGATCGCAGGTGGGCAGAGTTCGTCTTTGCTGAGTTTAAGATCCTTCTTCGTAGTTCACCCTCCCTCTATTTTCCTTCCCTTCTCTTCTATTTATCACTG
This sequence comes from Solanum chilense, assembly GCA_032847665.1. Lineage (NCBI taxonomy): Eukaryota > Viridiplantae > Streptophyta > Magnoliopsida > Solanales > Solanaceae > Solanum > Solanum chilense. Next base: position 13,584,058 of record CM064965.1, read on the forward strand.
TAACCAACCGTCAACTGTACTAATGTAGTTCTTTGTGTTCTTCAATGTTGACTCTTGATTTGAGCTGCTGTGATGGGAGGCTCCATCTTTTTGGTGTAACTTGCGGGTAGCTAAGACCACTAGCTAAGTTATGTATTTCCTTTGTCCTCTCTTTGGAAAGTGATGCTTGTGCTATTTATTTTGAGCTTGTGTAATATGAGACTTGCTTTATTTTTATCACTACTGTGTTTCTGCTCTTCTTTCTTCCCCTGTTATTTGTGATTTGTATCATTGTATATTTATTTTCTCATCCTAATTCTGAGGTTAGGAATTTGTGCTTTGTCAATGTTTATACACTTCCTTGTGTTTGCTGGTAATTGGTTAAATCTGTGATACTCCTTCTTCTCTTGTGAGTCAATATGACTTCATTCGCCAAAGCATCTGTAACTGTGTTACCTTCCCTAAATATGTGAATTAGTTGTCCTTGCATTGAATGGAGTGTGCCCCTTATATCTTCTATTAGCTCTATTAGTTCCCATGGGACCTTCCATTGCCTTCTAATCATTTTCTTGAGTGCTAAAGAATCTATTTCGATCATCATTTCTTTTAGACTGTAAGACTGACAAAATTTCAAAGCTTCCTTAATTGATAATGTTTCTCCTTCTGTATTGGAGGCCACTCCTATACCTCTAGAAACTGCATAAATCAAATCTCCCCTCTCATCCCTTGCACAGAAAGCTAACGAGCGCTTCCCCAGATTACCCTGACACGCACCATTAGTGTTGCGTTTAACCTTGCCTCTGTCGGGAAACTTGCAAGTGACACTATGGTAATGTAATATTGGTTTGTACTCGTTCAAAATTGTAACAGTGTGAGGCCAACTTTCATTGCCTATTTTAATCCAAGGGCACAAAGTTTTGACAAGTTTGCTGATCATTTCCTGCACTTGGTATATCATGTGATTGAAAGTCACCTTTCCACCATGTTTTATTTCATTCGTCTTCATCCATAAAGTCCACATTATGCTCTACCAAGTATTTATGAGATGTTTCAGAGTCATTTCGTTTATGTCAATTCCTGCACAAATAGCAAAATGCCTCTATAGCTTTTTAGCTATGGGTGCTGTTAGAAATAAATGTGTCATGGTTTCTTTTGCCTTTTTCTCACAACACCAGCATCTGGACACGATATTGGTCTTCATTCTCTTTAGATTGTCATATGCGGCTATACTTTTTTTCCAGGCCTTCCATAGAAAGAAATTCATTTTGAATGGTATCCCTTTTACCCAAATGCTTCTATTCTCCTCCCTATTTTCCTGCTTCTACCTCACCTGATTCCAGGCTGATTTAATAGTAAAATTGCCTTGTGAGTTGCCCATCCACCGCGGTACATCATTACCTTGTAGATTTGATGGGGCAGTAATATTTTCCATAATATACAAAGTCATTTCTCCATAAAGTTTATTTTTCAATATCTCTACATCCCATTCTCCATCTCTTATGAAATCTCTAACTTCCAGATCTTCTTCAATTGCGTTTTCACCGTCTACATAGTACAAAGCTCCTTGTCTAGTCTAGTTATCAAACTAGAAGTTAGAATTTCCTATTTTTACTTGATACCATATATTATGGTCTATTTTATTTCTTATTGTCATCAATTTCCACCATATATGTGAAGCACCAGACCCCCTTTCTATGATCGGGTGTAACTTCGTACAATATTTGTTTCACATAAATTCACTACTTGGGGTGTTTAGGGAAATTCACCCTATGACTTTTATATTGTGAGGACGGTTGTTTTAGGTGTATTTGGGTATCTTAAGAGTATGAAAGTGATTGAACTCTCATTTATACCCTAACACCTAACTCAAAACACATACTCTCCCAAGTTTTCTCCAAAAACCTCCATGAGAGATCAAGGTCAAGTAGAGCTAGGGTGATGGATTTCAACGGAGTTATTCTTCCATTCTCTTTGGTTTTCTTCTAACAAGGTATCTTATCTAAGGTTAGATATCACCTTGGAGAAAATTTCAAAGTGATTTCAAAGATTTCAAAGTAATTAAAAAGTCCAATTTTCCCTTTAAGTCATGTGTTCTTGCGTGAAACGTTTTCAAACAATTAGATATGATGTTATTGATGTATAATTTATGTTTTCCAATGATAATCTCTATGAAACCTTGATCTTCTCAAATCTCTAAATTTGGCTATAATGTGGGTGAATTCATCATGATTTGATATTAGTGAATTCATGTATAGATTGTATTGGGCTATTGAATTGTGTATAGATCGTGACAAAATTGTTTATAGGCTGCCCTAATTTGATGATATTCATATTGTTTGTTGTTGGATCATCGGTATGGTTTGGTTGTTGGTTTAGAATTGTGTATATGGCTATTTGTAAGAGCCTTTGTGAAGTGAATTGAATGAAAAGGGCTAAGGAATGTTGATGATGATGATGGAAAGGTGGTAAGTTTACTTGATATCTCGATATTGTGTAGAATTAATATAGAATTTCCATTGATTTTTATAGTCCACTTATTGTAGTGGTGCTTATGTTTGAATATGTGATGATAATGGCCTTATTGGCATAATTATGAAAATTGTAGTATTATAATGCTAGGGCTTATATGAAGGTATAATCTGTAGATCTTTATGTGAAGTAAGGTGATCATGTAGAAGGTGTTATGGCTTATATGATTATGTTAGCTAATGTTATGATGTGATAGATGTGCGATCTTGTGTAATGTGAAGATAAGAAGTGAAGTAATCTTGTAATGCTTATGTGATCTTGTGTGAATGCTAATGTTATGGTTCATCTTTAAGTGATGGTGTATGGGGACATAAGGTTACCAAGTCTCTTATGTGCTAGTGTTGTATGTGTATATGTGAGGTGTAAGCATGTTGTCCTTTGAATGACTATAGGTGCTTATGGTGAACTGTGATGTGTTTCTTCTATATGAGTTAATAGGGTATCCTGTGTGGTAGACCTAGTTTCCCTACTTGGTACTCTAATGATATTGTATAAGTGATATGATGAAAGGTGTGTCTTGATTTGGTAGACCTAAGTTCCTTTTCTTGATGCATGAAAGTTATGTGAATATGTGCTCCCTTGACTTGTTAGGCTAAAGAACCCTTGCCATTTATGTGTATGAATGATTAATTTATGATCTTGAACAAGTGAATAAGGTCAATGACTTGGAACCTTCAATATAGAAGAAAGGTTATGATATCCTTGAAGTTGAAAGTTGTAATGGTATCCTTCTTGTGTGAATGATGGACATAGGGATATGTTGTCTTGAATAACGTGAAACCATCTCTAAGGAAGTCATTAAGTTATCCTTATGACCATTGAGTGGAAGCCCTAGTAGAACCATCCTTGGTAGAGGTATTATGATTTTGGTAAGGCTAACATATGGTACCTTATCATATGCCTCTTGTGATGAACTTAGAAAATGGCTAGCACCGAGTGAATATGCTTAGGGAGTGACTCTTCTTAATTGGAGACTAGAGTATAAAGAAACCCTTGAAATTCCTTAACCATAGCAAACCTACCAAGAATTCCACTAAAAACCACCTTGGCCAGACATATTATATTAACATACATCACATACCAATAATCATAAGTGAAATACATGCATCATGAGCAACATTTGCATATAAGGATATGTTCATTTCAACTATTATCCATACAACTTACATATTCTCATATTACTTCATAACTACAAAGAACTCCCTATAATATTCTTCAAAGCCTACTCATGCAATGAACAAGTGAAGTCCCATACCAATTACCTCTCTTGTATCCTTCCATAAGCCACACACCTAGCAAGTAAGTTCAAAGTCTATGTACAACATTCTTCATCATATATACAACCACAGAATTTACCCTCTTTTCAAAATTAGGAATCGAGTATCATGATTACCCTCATCTAAATCATAATAGGAATGGAAGACAAGATTCTATAACTAGATAATCAGAATTACAAAACTACATGTTCATATTTACTCAATTCATTCATCAACATTCATGAAAGTGGGTTATAGGATGTACATTGGTTCTTGAAATATTTACATAATATAAATCATCAATTAATACCAATATAATCATAATACAATGCGTATAACATGAAGAAAATGATTTAAGAGTGAACCCATGGCTAGATCACAAAACCCTAGTTTTTGGTCAGAATTTAGATTTCAAAAATAGAAGTTTTGAAGGGATTCATGGAGAAACTAATCAATGAATTAATATCCCCATACCTTATTTGATGATATTCCACGAGTTTGAAGCGAAAAATAATGAATATTGAGCGCCCTAGCTTGAGTTCTTTGTTCTTCAATGGTGGTCTACAAAGAGAATCTGTGAGAGAGGAAAAGTGATTTTTGATTTTTGATTTGGAAATTATTAAGAGTTGGTTGATTTAATGAGTTAAATACTTTTAATATACTTAAAATAACTAAATTAAACTGACCGCACATTTAGTCAGCAAAGGGTGGAATTTACCAAACCACCCTTGGCTTGGCCTTGCAGCGCACCAACTTGTCGGTACCATCGATGCTTCCAAATGACGGTCCTTTGTTCCACGAAGTGGACCATCCTGGAAAGTCATCATTTTTATCAGAGACTGCTCATAATGGATCCTTGGATCCACATTATAAGTGTGGACTCACGACTTAAAACGACGGAGCGTGACTCAATCGATGGAGTGTTGATGCCCGCGTTGTTTGCACACTATTATTGGGAAGCTCCTTAGGGTAAAATATTGTGTACTCCTCAAGGACCCTTAGGTGTTCCTTGGGAAGTCGCACCTGGAAGTTTCAACCCTAAACACACTCTAAGGTGTATCCAAACCTTTCCACCAAATTTGCCCTTTTTCGACTCTTTCAACCCTTTGAAACACACCAAGACACACTAGTTCACTTTTTACAAGTCTCCGGGCGTCGTGGTCATTTCTTAAAGTTTTTATTTTAACACTTCCTAATCAAGTTCATTACCTTTTTAAGCATAGAAACACTGTTTTAAGGCTTAGTTCACTAAGTGACGCTCTAGACTACTGTAACGACCTGTTTAGTCGTTTTGAGCAGCAGATTGTAATTCTGGAAAAACTGTCTGAGTCGACGGAACCCACGACGGACCGTCATGGGCACGATGGACCGTCGAGTGGGTATCGTTTCAAAACACTTAGAATTCTGAAATTTGGGTACTGAAATCGACTCTCTGAACTTCGTGATGGAATGGCAGGACGGACCGTCGTAGGCACGACGGACCGTCACACATTTTCCATAGAAATTAAGTCTCTGAACTTTGTGACGGACCAGCAGGACGGACCGTCACAGCCATGACGGACCGTCACAGGTTGCGTAATCCCAGGCTGGGTCGGATTTCTGTAAATATTTTAAGGGGCGTTTTGGACTATTCCTGCTTATAATTATAAAGTTAGTGGTTTAATATTAATAACTCAATTACTTGGGGGTTAAAGGAGATGACCTTGAATTAATTTTTGGGTTATTCTATTATCTTTTATACTTAAATTATATGCTAATTAGGGTAAAAGAAAAAGGGTTTGAATAAGAAAAATAGAAAGAACAAGAGAGGGAGAAAACAAACGAACAAGGGAGAGAAGAAGAACGCTGCTTTGAGGATTAGCTTGCTTGATCAGACTTCTTCGGTGGAGGTAGGTTATGGTTTATGCTATTCGTAGTAAACTCTTAATAGCGTATGATATGTATTGGGTAGTCTTGTAAACCCTTCTATATGCTTAATTGTATGCTTGTATGAATGTGATTATATAATTGTGATAAAATAGGCATGATGAAGCCACTGAATCCTAAATCTTGAGAAACCCTAATCTACTTTACTAATGAGATTGATGATGCCTTGATATAAAAGAAGGCTTGATGAACTAAAGTAAGGAGATTGATGATGCCTTGGTATAAAGGAAGGATTGATGAACTAAAGTGATGAGAGTAGTGGAGCGGGTGTCACGAACCGACACATAGAATTAGGGGATCGGGTGTCACGAACCGACACGTAGAATTAGGGGATCGGGTGTCACGAACCGACACGTAGAATTAGGGGATCGGGTGTCACGAACCGACACGTAGAATTAGGGGATCGGAGTGTCACGTTCCGACACCAGGAGAGTATATGGAGCGGAGTGTCACGTACCGACACGAGAGAAATAAAGATAATGAATCTTGAAAGATGTTAATATACTCAATCTAATGAACCTAATTCCCAAATGAGTATGGTATTGAGGCTTGATACCTCATGGGTGAACTTGGCGGTACTTATTAATGATTATAGTACTTGTTGTTGCTACATGTTGAGTATTGTAGTTGACTTATGATATTATCTGATATATACTATTTTCTATTTTGAGTTGGCCGATGATACCTACTCAGTACTTGTGTTTTGTACTGACCCCTACTTGTATGTTTCTTTCTTTATTATTTGTGGAGTGCAGCAAACGTACCGTCGTCTTCAACTCAACCGCAACTGTAGCCAGTCTTCATTACACCGGATTTCAGGGTGAGCTAATGCTTCTAGCTTGGACTGGATCTTCCTCTTCATGTCTTGATGCCTTGAACTTCTGGCATGGACTAGCTTTTTACTTATTTTAGCTTCTTAGATACTCTTAGATTAGTAATTTGAGGATAGATGATCTTGTGATGATGACTTCCAGATTTTGGGGATAATAATAGTTATTGAGTTTTAGAAGTTATTTAATCAATGTTCATTAAAGAGATTTAAGTCTTCCGCATTGCTTTTTGTTGATATTATACTGAAATGTTGGGTTTTGTATTGGTTGGTTCGCTCACATATGAGGTTAAGTGTGGGTGCCACTCGCGACTCGGTTTTGGGTCGTGACAAACTTGGTATCAGAGCATTAGGTTCGTTGGTCTCATCACACAAGAACGAGTCTAGTAGAGTCTTAAGGAAAGGTAGGGGGATGCCTTTACTTTTCTTTGAGAGTCTATAAGACTTTAGGAAAATTTCATTCTTTCATTCTTTCTTTCGTGCTATTACTTGGATCCAAATGGTATCTAGGTGATACAAATTGGTATTTGACCATCTTCACTCTATTTCACAGATGGTTAGAACTAGAGCAACGACTGTGCCAACACCAACACCGGCAAGACAAGAAGCGTCTGAGCCAGCCACTGGGGCTGTAGCTCGAAGACGAGTAGTGGCGAGAGGCCGTGGAAGAGGTCATGGGAGGACGTCCTCTAGAGGAAGAGGACAAGCACCTAGCCCATCTGGTACTAGGGCGGTGACTCCTCCACCAACTGAGGAAGTGGTAAGAGAGGGTGAGGAAGGGGAGAATGAACAAGTACAGAATGAGGGATTGCCACCCCAACCTACCCCAGAGATGATCAATCAGGTTCTTGCTTATCTTAGCGGGTTATCTGATCAAGGCCAGACACCTCTAGTGTTTTCTGCACCAGCACCTCAGGTTCCAGAAGTACGACAGGCCGCTGCTGAGGCTCCCCGCATGGATGACTCATTGGAAATAGGCATGTTTCCTCATCTGACTACAGGGCCTAAAATGACAAATGATCAGCATGAACTTTTCAGTAAGTTCTTGAAATTGAAACCTCCAGTCTTCAAGGGTACTGAATCTGAGGATGCCTACGATTTTCTTGTTGACTGTCATGAGCTACTACACAAGATGGGTATAGTAGAACGGTTTGGTGTTGAGTTTGTGACTTATCAGTTTCAAGGGAACGGCAAAATGTGGTGGCGGTCACATGTTGAGTGTCAACCAACAGAGGCACCACCTATGACTTGGGCATCATTCTCTAGCTTTTTTATGGAGAAGTATATCCCCCGGACTTTGAGGGATAGGAAAAGAGATGAGTTCTTGAGCCTAGAGCAAGGTAGGATGTCGGTTACTGCATATGAGGCTAAGTTTCGTGCATTATCCAGGTATGCCACCCAACTTTGTTTCAGTCCACAGGAGCGGATTTGCCGTTTTGTGAAGGGGTTGAAGTCAGAATTGCGGATTTCAGCCTTACAGGTAGCAGCTATGGCAAAATCCTTTCAAGAAGTGGTAGACTTCGTGATAGAGGTGGAAGGAGTGAAGCCAGATGACTTCACCATGGTTCTTACTCTAGAGGACAGGGTTCAGGAGGTTACTCAGTCCGACCAATTCAGTCTTCACTACAGACTGTAGTTGGGGGTCCACCTCAGACCGGTCAACACTTCTTAGAGAGACCTATTCTAGACCCCAGAGAATGTTATGGATGTGGGGAGACTGGACATATCAGGAGGAATTGTCCAAAAACAGAGTTATAGACCCCCAATAGCTAGAGGTAGAGGTGGTCATGGTAGAGGCCGTTATTCTGGAGGACGTGGTGGCCGAGGTAATGGTGGTCACCAAAATGGCCGGGGTGACGGGCAAACTGGAGCCACTACAGCACAACATGGTAGGGGCAACGGGCAGACAGGCGATAGGGCCCATTGTTACGCTTTCCCCGGGCGGTCTGAAGCGGAGACATCTGATGTTGTTTTCACAGGTAATCTTTTGGTTTGTGATTGCATGGCTTCTGTATTATTTGATCCTGGCTCCACATTTTCATATGTATCTTCCTCATTTGCTACTGGTCTTAATTTACATTGTGAATTGCTTGACATGCCTATTCGTGTTTCTACTCCGGTGGGTGAGTCTGTGATAGTTGAAAGCGTATATAGGTCTTTTTTGGTGACTTTTGTGGGGATCAATACTCATGTAGACTTGGTTATCCTAGAAATGGTTGACTTCGATGTAATTCTGGGTATGACTTGGCTTTCTCCAAATTTTACAATCTTGGATTGTAATGCTAAGACTGTGACGTTAGCCAAGCCTGGGACAGATCAGTTAGTGTGGGAGGGCGACTACACTTCCACTCCGGTTCGTATCATCTCCTTTCTTAGTGCTAAGAGAATGGTTAGTAAAGGGTGTTTATCTTTCTTGGCACATCTCAGGGATGACACTACCCAAGTACCTCCAATTGAGTCGGTTTCGATAGTCCATGATATTGACTTTTGCATTGATCTTGAACCGGGTACTCGCCCCATTTCTATACCCCCTTATAGAATGGCTCCAGCAGAGTTAAGGGAATTAAAGGCCCAACTTCAAGAGTTGCTAAGTAAAGGTTTCATTAGACCAATTGTATCCCCTTGGGGTGCTTCGGTGTTATTTGTGAAGAAGAAGGATGGGAGTTTTCGGATGTGCATAGACTACAGACAACTGAACAAGGTAACTATTAAGAACAAGTACCCCATTCCTCGCATTGATGACTAGTTCGATCAGTTACAAGGTGCTTGTGTCTTCTCTAAGATTGACTTAAGATCCGGTTATCATCAATTGAAAATACGGGCAACGGATGTGCCAAAGACTGCTTTTCGAACTAGGTATGGGTATTACGAATTTGTAGTAATGTCTTTTGGTCTTACGAATGCCCCTGCTTCTTTCATGAGCTTGATGAACGGGATTTTTAAGCCATATCTGGATCTCTTTGTGATCGTATTTATTGATGATATACTGATATACTCAAAGAGTAAGAAGGAACATGAGGAGCATTTGAGAATGGTATTAAAGTTGTTGAGGAAGAAAAAGCTTTATGCCAAATTCTCCAAGTGTGAGTTTTGGCTAGATTCAGTGTCCTTCTTGGGGCACGTGGTTTCTAAGGATGGAGTGATGGTGGATCCTTCTAAGATTGAGACAGTGAAGAACTGGGTAAGACCTACTAATGTGTCAGAAGTAAGGAGCTTTGTTGGTTTAGCTAGCTACTACCGCCGATTTGTCAAGGGATTCTCTTCTATTGCTTCCCAATTGACGAACTTGACTAAGCAAAATGTTCCATTTGTATGGTCGGATGAATGTGAGAAAAGCTTTCAGAAACTCAAGATCTTGCTGACTACTGCACCAATCCTTACCCTGCCAGTGGAAGGTAAGAATTTCATTGTCTATTGTGATGCATCCTATTCGGGTTTGGGTGCAGTTCTAATGCAAGAGAAGAATGTAATTGCTTATGCTTCAAGGCAATTAAAGGTGCACAAACGCAATTACCCGACCCATGATTTGGAGTTGGCCGCGGTGGTATTTGCATTAAAGCAATGGAGGCACTATTTATATGGGGTTAAGTGTAAAGTCTATACGGATCATCATAGCCTACAGTATGTCTTTACTCTGAAAGATTTGAATTTGAGACAAAGGAGATAAATGGAACTACTGAAGGACTACGATATCACTATCTTGTATCATCTGGGAAAAGTTAATGTTGTGGCAGATACTTTAAGTAGAAAGGCAGGAAGTATGGGAAGTCTAGCTCATTTGCAAGTTTCTAGACGTCCGTTGGCTAGAGAAATCCAAAACTTGGCTAATGGCTTTATGAGGCTAGAAGTAAATGAGAAGGGAGGATTTTTGGCCCGTGTGGAGGCGAGATCTTCTTTTCTTGACAAGATCAAGGGAAAACAGTTTGATGATGAGAAACTAAGTCGAATTCGAGATATGGTGTTGCGAGAAGAGGCTAAAGAGGCAATAATTGACGAGGAAGGTGTTTTGAGGATTAAGGGAAGGGTATGTGCGCCCCGTGTTGATGATTTGATCCACACTATTCTCACAGAGGCTCATAGTTCCGGATATTCTATACATCCTGGTGCAACCAAGATGTACCGTGACCTAAAGCAACACTTTTGGTGGGGTAGAATGAAGCGTGACATTGCGGATTTTGTTGCCAAAATGTCCAAATTGTCAGCAAGTAAAGTATGAACACCAGAGGCCCGGAGGAACACTTCAGAGAATGCCCATTCCGGAATGGAAGTGGGAGAGAATTGCAATGGACTTTGTGGTTGGTCTTCCAAAGACAATGGGTAAGTATGACTCTATTTGGGTGATAGTTGATAGGTTAACTAAGTCTGCTCATTTCATTCCGGTCAAGGTGACTTACAATGCAGAGAAGTTGACCAAAATCTATATCTCAGAAATTGTTCGATTGCATGGAGTTCCACTCTCCTTCATATCAGATAGAGGTACACAGTTTACTTCTAAGTTTTTGAGAACCTTGCATGATGAATTAGGTACTAGGTTGGATCTTAGTACTGCCTTTCACCCTCAGACCGATGGTCAGTCTGAGCGAACGATTCAAGTGTTGGAGGATATGCTTCGTACATGTGTGATAGAATTTGGTGGTCATTGGGACAACTTGTTACCCTTAGCGGAGTTTTCATACAATAATAGCTATCACTCAAGTATTGATATGGCTCCATTTGAAGCATTGTATGGGAGGAGATGTAGGTCTCCCATTGGTTGGTTTGATGCATTTGAGGTTAGACCTTGGGGTACTGATCTTTTGAGAGATTCATTGGAGAAAGTGAAATCTATTCAAGAAAAGCTTTTAGCGGCGCAAAGTAGGCAAAAGGAATATGCAGATCGAAAGGTTAGAGACTTAGAGTTCATGGAGGGTGAACAAATCTTGCTGAAGGTTTCACCCATGAAAGGGGTGATGCGGTTTGGTAAAAGGGGCAAGCTTAGCCCAAGGTATATTGGTTCCTTTGAAGTACTTAAGCGAGTAGGGGAGGTGGCTTATGAATTAGCCTTGCCTCCAGGGCTGTCAGGAGTGCATCCGGTATTTCACGTGTCTATGTTGAAAAGATACCATGGGGATGGAAACTACATCATTCGTTGGGATTCGGTTCTGCTTGATGAGAATTTGTCTTATGAGGAGGAACCTGTTGCCATTCTAGACAAGGAAATTCGCAAGTTGAGATCAAGGGAAATTGCATCCATCAAAGTTCAATGGAAGAATCGACCAGTTGAAGAGTCCACTTGGGAGAAGGAGGCTGATATGCAAGAAAGATACCCACATCTGTTTACAGATTCAGGTACTCCTTTTCGCCCTTGTTTTTCTTCTTGTGATCGTGCGAGGACGAACGATGGGTAAATTGGTATCTATTATAACGAACTGTTTAGTCGTTTTGAGCAGCAAATTGTAATTCTGGAAAAACTGTCTGAGTCGACGGAACCCACGACGGACCGTCACGGGCACGACGGAACGTCGAGGGGGTCTCGTTTCAAAACACTTAGAATTCTGAAATTTGGGTACTGAAATCGACTCTCTGAACTTCGTGACGGAATGGCAGGACGGAACATCGTAGTAACGACGGACCGTCACACATCATCCATAGAAATTAAGTCTCTGAACTTTGTGACGGACCTGCAAGACGGACCATCACAGCCATGACGGACCGTCACAGGTTGCGTAATCCCAGGCTGGGTCGGATTTCTATAAATACTTTAAGGGGCATTTTGGACTATTCCTGCTTATAATTATAAAGTTAGTGGTTTAATATTAATAACTCAATTACTTGGGGGTTAAAGGAGATGACCTTGAATTAATTTGTGGGTTATTCTATCATCTTTTATACTTAATTATATGCTAATTAGGTAAAAGAAAAAGGGTTTGAATAAGAAAAATAGAAAGAACAAGAGAGGGAGAAAACGAACGAAAAAGGGAGAGAAGAAGAACGCTGCTTTGAGGATTAGCATGCTTGATCACAATTCTTCGGTGGAGGTAGGTTATGGTTTATGCTATTCGTAGTAAACTCTTAATAGCGAATGATATGTATTGGGTAGTCTTGTAAACCCTTCTATATGCTTAATTGTATGCTTGTATGAATGTGATTATATAATGGTGATAAAATAAGCATGATGAAGCTACTGAATCCTAAATCTTGAAAAACCCTATTTACTAATGAGATTGATGATGCCTTGGTATAAAAGAAGGCTTGATGAACTAAAGTAAGGAGATTGATGATGCCTTAATATAAAGGAAGGCTTGATGAACTAAAGTGATGAGAGTAGTGGAGCGGGTATCACGAACCGACACGTAGAATTAGGGGATCGGGTGTCACGAACCGACACGTAGAATTAGGGGATCGGGTGTCACGAAACGACACATAGAATTAGGGGATCGAGTGTCACGAACCGACACCTAGAATTAGAGGATCAGGTGTCACGAACCGACACGTAGAATTAGGGGATCGGAGTGTCACGTTCCGACACCAGGATAGTATATAGAGCGGAGTGTCACGTACCGACACGAGAGAAATAAAGATAATGAATCTTGAAAGATGTTAATATACTCAATCTAATGAACCTAATTCCCAAATGAGTATGGTATTGAGGCTTGAGTCCTCATGGGTGAACTTGGCGGTACTTATTAATGATTATAGTACTTGTTGTTGCTACATGTTGAGTATTGTACTTGATTTATGATATTATCTGATATATACTGTTTTCTATTTTGAGTTGGCCGATGATACCTACTCAGTACTTGTGTTTTGTACTAACCCCTACTTGTATGTTTCTTTCTTTGTTATTTGTGGAGTGCAGCAAACGTACCGTCGTCTTCAACTCAACCGCAACTCTATCCAGTCTTCATTACACCGGATTTCAGGGTGAGCTAATGATTCTAGCTTGGACTGGATCTTCCTCTTCATGTCTTGATGCCTTGAACTTCCGGCATGGACTAGCTTTTTACTTATTTTAGCTTCTTAGATACTCTTAGATTAGTAATTTGAGGATAGATGTTCTTGTGATGATGACTTCCAAATTTTGGGGATAATAATAGTTATTGAGTTTTAGAAGTTATTTAATCAATGTTCATTAATGAGATTTAAGTCTTCCGCATTGCTTTCTGTTGATATTATATTGAAATGTTGGGTTTTGTATTGGTTGGTTCGCTCACATAGGAGGGTAAGTGTTGGTGCCACTCGCGACTCGGTTTTGGGTCGTGACAACTACATCATGGAACTTCCGGAGTGTTACATGAATAGTCGTCCTTATCCCCACATTAGACATAGCTCCCTATTCAATAGAAAATTGAGGCTCTTGTTGACCTTGAGAAGCTTGATCATTTGGAAGATCTTATTGACTTGGAAAGTAACTCCCGCATAAGTGATCTCTTCATACATCCTTCTTGCAGCTCTTCTAGTAGTCATATCCAATATTCACAAGAAAAGGATTAGAAGCAGGTAATTTATAGAGTTAAGACTCTTAGGAACGACTCAAGAATAACAAAAAAGTGAGAGTTCCTATACATCTTATAGCCTCTCATTCATAAGTGTGGTGCACTTCACACTCATGAACAATATTCTACTAGACGTGGTTCATGAGACATCAATCTAACAATTATTCCAAAATATTTTGCTCTTCGAGAACATCAGATGTATGCAAAGTTTAGCTTAGAGAACTTCAGATGTATGCAAAGTTCAGCAAATGTGAATTCTGGCTGAGATCAATGACCTTCCTTGGTCATGTTGTGAACGAACAGGGTGTAGAAGTTGATCCTAAAAAGGTTGAGGTAGTGAAGAAGTGGCCGAGACCCCTTACTCATTTAGATATTCAAATTTTTCTGGGTTTGGCCAATTATTAACGCAGGTTTGAGGAAGGAATTTCCACTATTGTTGCTCCATTGACAGCCCTGACGAAGATTATGGTGAAGTTTGAGTGATCTAAAAAAGTGAGAAGATCTTCCAAGAGCTCAAAGACCGACTCACTTCAGCCCCACGTTGCCAAGGTGTGGTGAAGGGTAGGTGGTAAATTCTGATGCTTCCTGAGTAGGTTTGGGATGTGTTCTTATGCAGGGTTGCAATGTAATTGCATATGCTTTCAGGCAGTTGAAAGTACACAAGACGAATTACCCTACTCATGATATTGAGTTAGTTG
>CM064965.1:13598849-13942616 GCA_032847665.1 Solanum chilense
TCTATACCCCCTTATAGAATGGCTCCAGCAGAGTTAAGGGAATTAAAGGCCCAACTTCAAGAGTTGCTAAGTAAAGGTTTCATTAGACCAATTGTATCCCCTTGGGGTGCTTCGGTGTTATTTGTGAAGAAGAAGGATGGGAGTTTTCGGATGTGCATAGACTACAGACAACTGAACAAGGTAACTATTAAGAACAAGTACCCCATTCCTCGCATTGATGACTAGTTCGATCAGTTACAAGGTGCTTGTGTCTTCTCTAAGATTGACTTGAGATCCGGTTATCATCAATTGAAAATACGGGCAACGGATGTGCCAAAGACTGCTTTTCGAACTAGGTATGGGTATTACGAATTTGTAGTAATGTCTTTTGGTCTTACGAATGCCCCTGCTTCTTTCATGAGCTTGATGAACGGGATTTTTAAGCCATATCTGGATCTCTTTGTGATCGTATTTATTGATGATATACTGATATACTCAAAGAGTAAGAAGGAACATGAGGAGCATTTGAGAATGGTATTAAAGTTGTTGAGGAAGAAAAAGCTTTATGCCAAATTCTCCAAGTGTGAGTTTTGGCTAGATTCAGTGTCCTTCTTGGGGCACGTGGTTTCTAAGGATGGAGTGATGGTGGATCCTTCTAAGATTGAGACAGTGAAGAACTGGGTAAGACCTACTAATGTGTCAGAAGTAAGGAGCTTTGTTGGTTTAGCTAGCTACTACCGCCGATTTGTCAAGGGATTCTCTTCTATTGCTTCCCAATTGACGAACTTGACTAAGCAAAATGTTCCATTTGTATGGTCGGATGAATGTGAGGAAAGCTTTCAGAAACTCAAGATCTTGCTGACTACTGCACCAATCCTTACCCTGCCAGTGGAAGGTAAGAATTTCATTGTCTATTGTGATGCATCCTATTCGGGTTTGGGTGCAGTTCTAATGCAAGAGAAGAATGTAATTGCTTATGCTTCAAGGCAATTAAAGGTGCACAAACGCAATTACCCGACCCATGATTTGGAGTTGGCCGCGGTGGTATTTGCATTAAAGCAATGGAGGCACTATTTATATGGGGTTAAGTGTAAAGTCTATACGGATCATCATAGCCTACAGTATGTCTTTACTCTGAAAGATTTGAATTTGAGACAAAGGAGATGAATGGAACTACTGAAGGACTACGATATCACTATCTTGTATCATCTGGGAAAAGCTAATGTTGTGGCAGATGCTTTAAGTAGAAAGGCAGGAAGTATGGGAAGTCTAGCTCATTTGCAAGTTTCTAGACGTCCGTTGGCTAGAGAAATCCAAAACTTGGCTAATGGCTTTATGAGGCTAGAAGTAAATGAGAAGGGAGGATTTTTGGCCCGTGTGGAGGCGAGATCTTCTTTTCTTGACAAGATCAAGGGAAAACAGTTTGATGATGAGAAACTAAGTCGAATTCGGGATATGGTGTTGCGAGAAGAGGCTAAAGAGGCAATAATTGACGAGGAAGGTGTTTTGAGGATTAAGGGAAGGGTATGTGCGCCCCGTGTTGATGATTTGATCCACACTATTCTTACAGAGGCTCATAGTTCCGGATATTCTATACATCCTGGTGCAACCAAGATGTACCGTGACCTAAAGCAACACTTTTGGTGGGGTAGAATGAAGCGTGACATTGCGGATTTTGTTGCCAAAATGTCCAAATTGTCAGCAAGTAAAGTATGAACACCAGAGGCCCGGAGGAACACTTCAGAGAATGCCCATTCCGGAATGGAAGTGGGAGAGAATTGCAATGGACTTTGTGGTTGGTCTTCCAAAGACAATGGGTAAGTATGACTCTATTTGGGTGATAGTTGATAGGTTAACTAAGTCTGCTCATTTCATTCCGGTCAAGGTGACTTACAATGCAGAGAAGTTGACCAAAATCTATATCTCAGAAATTGTTCGATTGCATGGAGTTCCACTCTCCTTCATATCAGATAGAGGTACACAGTTTACTTCTAAGTTTTTGAGAACCTTGCATGATGAATTAGGTACTAGGTTGGATCTTAGTACTACCTTTCACCCTCAGACCGATGGTCAGTCTGAGCGAACGATTCAAGTGTTGGAGGATATGCTTCGTACATGTGTGATAGAATTTGGTGGTCATTGGGACAACTTGTTACCCTTAGCGGAGTTTTCATACAATAATAGCTATCACTCAAGTATTGATATGGCTCCATTTGAAGCATTGTATGGGAGGAGATGTAGGTCTCCCATTGGTTGGTTTGATGCATTTGAGGTTAGACCTTGGGGTACTGATCTTTTGAGAGATTCATTGGAGAAAGTGAAATCTATTCAAGAAAAGCTTTTAGCGGCGCAAAGTAGGCAAAAGGAATATGCGGATCGAAAGGTTAGAGACTTGGAGTTCATGGATGGTGAACAAGTCTTGCTGAAGGTTTCACCCATGAAAGGGGTGATGCAGTTTGGTAAGCGGGGCAAGCTTAGCCCAAGGTATATTGGTCCCTTTGAAGTACTTAAGCGAGTAGGGTAGGTGGCTTATGAATTAGCCTTGCCTCCAGGGCTGTCAGGAGTGCATCCGGTATTTCACGTGTCTATGTTGAAAAGATACCATGGGGATGGAAACTACATCATTCGTTGGGATTCGGTTCTGCTTGATGAGAATTTGTCTTATGAGGAGGAACCTGTTGCCATTCTAGACAAGGAAATTCGCAAGTTGAGATCAAGGGAGATTGCATCCATCAAAGTTCAATGGAAGAATCGACCAGTTGAAGAGTCCACTTGGGAGAAGGAGGCTGATATGCAAGAAAGATACCCACATCTGTTTACAGATTCAGGTACTCCTTTTCGCCCTTGTTTTTCTTCTTGTGATCGTGCGAGGACGAACGATGGGTAAATTGGTATCTATTATAACGACCTGTTTAGTCGTTTTGAGCAGCAAATTGTAATTCTGGAAAAACTGTCTGAGTCGACGGAACCCACGACGGACCGTCACGGGCACGACGGAACGTCGAGGGGGTCTCGTTTCAAAACACTTAGAATTCTGAAATTTGGGTACTGAAATCGACTCTCTGAACTTCGTGACGGAATGGCAGGACGGAACGTCGTAGTAACGACGGACCGTCACACATCATCCATAGAAATTAAGTCTCTGAACTTTGTGACGGACCTGCAAGACGGACCGTCACAGGTTGCGTAATCCCAGGCTGGGTCGGATTTCTATAAATACTTTAAGGGGCATTTTGGACTATTCCTGCTTATAATTATAAAGTTAGTGGTTTAATATTAATAACTCAATTACTTGGGGGTTAAAGGAGATGACCTTGAATTAATTTGTGGGTTATTCTATCATCTTTTATACTTAATTATATGCTAATTAGGTAAAAGAAAAAGGGTTTGAATAAAAAAAAATAGAAAGAACAAGAGAGGGAGAAAACGAACGAAAAAGGGAGAGAAGAAGAACGCTGCTTTGAGGATTAGCATGCTTGATCACAATTCTTCGGTGGAGGTAGGTTATGGTTTATGCTATTCGTAGTAAACTCTTAATAGCGAATGATATGTATTGGGTAGTCTTGTAAACCCTTCTATATGCTTAATTGTATGCTTGTATGAATGTGATTATATAATGGTGATAAAATAAGCATGATGAAGCTACTGAATCCTAAATCTTGAAAAACCCTATTTACTAATGAGATTGATGATGCCTTGGTATAAAAGAAGGCTTGATGAACTAAAGTAAGGAGATTGATGATGCCTTAATATAAAGGAAGGCTTGATGAACTAAAGTGATGAGAGTAGTGGAGCGGGTATCACGAACCGACACGTAGAATTAGGGGATCGGGTGTCACGAACCGACACGTAGAATTAGGGGATCGGGTGTCACGAAACGACACATAGAATTAGGGGATCGAGTGTCACGAACCGACACCTAGAATTAGAGGATCAGGTGTCACGAACCGACACGTAGAATTAGGGGATCGGAGTGTCACGTTCCGACACCAGGATAGTATATAGAGCGGAGTGTCACGTACCGACACGAGAGAAATAAAGATAATGAATCTTGAAAGATGTTAATATACTCAATCTAATGAACCTAATTCCCAAATGAGTATGGTATTGAGGCTTGAGTCCTCATGGGTGAACTTGGCGGTACTTATTAATGATTATAGTACTTGTTGTTGCTACATGTTGAGTATTGTACTTGATTTATGATATTATCTGATATATACTGTTTTCTATTTTGAGTTGGCCGATGATACCTACTCAGTACTTGTGTTTTGTACTAACCCCTACTTGTATGTTTCTTTCTTTGTTATTTGTGGAGTGCAGCAAACGTACCGTCGTCTTCAACTCAACCGCAACTCTATCCAGTCTTCATTACACCGGATTTCAGGGTGAGCTAATGATTCTAGCTTGGACTGGATCTTCCTCTTCATGTCTTGATGCCTTGAACTTCCGGCATGGACTAGCTTTTTACTTATTTTAGCTTCTTAGATACTCTTAGATTAGTAATTTGAGGATAGATGTTCTTGTGATGATGACTTCCAAATTTTGGGGATAATAATAGTTATTGAGTTTTAGAAGTTATTTAATCAATGTTCATTAATGAGATTTAAGTCTTCCGCATTGCTTTCTGTTGATATTATATTGAAATGTTGGGTTTTGTATTGGTTGGTTCGCTCACATAGGAGGGTAAGTGTTGGTGCCACTCGCGACTCGGTTTTGGGTCGTGACAACTACATCATGGAACTTCCGGAGTGTTACATGAATAGTCGTCCTTATCCCCACATTAGACATAGCTCCCTATTCAATAGAAAATTGAGGCTCTTGTTGACCTTGAGAAGCTTGATCATTTGGAAGATCTTATTGACTTGGAAAGTAACTCCCGCATAAGTGATCTCTTCATACATCCTTCTTGCAGCTCTTCTAGTAGTCATATCCAATATTCACAAGAAAAGGATTAGAAGCAGGTAATTTATAGAGTTAAGACTCTTAGGAACGACTCAAGAATAACAAAAAAGTGAGAGTTCCTATACATCTTATAGCCTCTCATTCATAAGTGTGGTGCACTTCACACTCATGAACAATATTCTACTAGACGTGGTTCATGAGACATCAATCTAACAATTATTCCAAAATATTTTGCTCTTCGAGAACATCAGATGTATGCAAAGTTTAGCTTAGAGAACTTCAGATGTATGCAAAGTTCAGCAAATGTGAATTCTGGCTGAGATCAATGACCTTCCTTGGTCATGTTGTGAACGAACAGGGTGTAGAAGTTGATCCTAAAAAGGTTGAGGTAGTGAAGAAGTGGCCGAGACCCCTTACTCATTTAGATATTCAAATTTTTCTGGGTTTGGCCAATTATTAACGCAGGTTTGAGGAAGGATTTTCCACTATTGTTGCTCCATTGACAGCCCTGACGAAGATTACGGTGAAGTTTGAGTGGTCTAAAAATGTGAGAAGATCTTCCAAGAGCTCAAAGACCGACTCACTTCAGCCCCAGTTCTCACGTTGCCAAGGTGTGGTGAAGGGTAGGTGGTAAATTCTGATGCTTCCTGAGTAGGTTTGGGATGTGTTCTTATGCAGGGTTGCAATGTAATTGCATATGCTTTCAGGCAGTTGAAAGTACACAAGACGAATTACCCTACTCATGATATTGAGTTAGTTGTTGTGGTCTTTACATTAAAACTTTGGAGGCATTATTTATATGGTGTACATGTTGATGTATTTACTGACCATAAAAGTCTTTAGTATTTTACACAGAGAGAGTTAAATATTCGTCAGAGGAGATGGCTGGTGCTTCTTAAAGATTATGATATGATTGTTCATTATCACCCAGGTAAGTCCAATGTAGTGGCTGATGCATTGAGCCGTTTGAGCATGGGCAGAGTGGTTCATATTGATGATGAGAGGAAGGAGCTGGTTAAGGAGGTACACCAATTGGTTAGATTAGGTGTACGGCTATTGGATACACCAAGTGGGGGTGTTTCAGTTTATTCCAATTCTGAATCCTCATTTGTTGTAGATGTCAAAGCCAAGAAGCACCTTAACCCAGTACTCATGGAGTTGAAAGACTCAGTGTTGAGTCAGTTGAATGGATCATTTTCCCTATGAGGGGATGGTGTACTCAGGTACCAGAACAAATTATGTGTGACCAATGTTGATAATTTGAGGCCTAATATTATTGCAGAAGCCAATGGCTCCAGGTATTCTATTTATCCAGGTTCTACCAATATATATCATAACCTTAAAAAGGTCTATTGGTGGGAAGGTATGAAGCGTTATATCTCGAAGTTTGTGGAGGAGTGTCCAAATTACCAACAGGTCAAGGCCGAACACCTTAAACCTGGGGGTCTCACCCAGTCGATTGAGATCCAACTTTGAAGTGGGAGGCAATCAATATGGATATTGTGGTTGGTCTACCAAAGATTAAGAAATTACTTGATTCTATTTGGTTTATTGTTGATTGGATGATTAAGTCTTTTCACTTCATTCCTGTGAAGTCTAATTAGAGAGCTGAAGACTATGTCAAGCTGTATATTGATGAGATAGTGAGATGGCATGGGCTTCCTCTGTCTATCATTTCGGATAGGGGATCTCAATTTACTTGTCATTTTTGGAGATCTTTCCAAAAGAGCTTGGGTACACAGGTGAAGCTTAATACTGCTTTTCATCCGCAAAGGATGGACAAGCAGAGCGTACCATTCAGACCCTTGAAGACATATTGAAATCATTTGTTAATGATTTCAAAGGGGGTGGGGATGATCACTTGCCGCTGATAGAGTTCTCTTACAATAATAGCTACCATTCCTTTATAGGAAGGAAAGTTTTTGATGCACTATATGGCAGAAGATGTAGGTCTCCGGTTGGGTTGTTTGAGGTAGGAGAATGTTCCATCCTTGGCCCTGAGGTCATACATGAGACCGACGAGAAGGTGAGGATGATGAGGTATATATTGGCTACTGCTTACAATAGTCAAAAATCCTATGCATACAACAGAAAGAGAGCACTTGAATTTGAGGTGGGTGATCAAGTTTACGTGTGGATATCACCCATGAAAGGGGTGATGAGGTTTGGTAAGAAGGGTACATTGAGTTTGAGGTACATAGGTGCTTATGAGATCTTGTAGTGAGTAGGAAATGTTGCCTACGAAATGAAGTTACCTCAATACTTGGCTTCTTTTAATCCAGTGTTTCACGTTTCAATCCTAAAGAAGTGTCTATGCGATTCCACATTAATCCTGCCTGTTGATGGGTTAGGAGTTGATGAGAACCTTTTTTATGAAGAGGTTCTAGTCAAAATATTAGATCGCCAAGTGAAGCTACTGAGGAACAAAGAGGTTGTGACCGTGAAGGTACTATGGAGGAACCACCTTGCTGAGGGATTAACATGGGAGGCCGAGGCCGACATAAGATCCCGTCACCCTCATTTATTTAGTTCTTGGGGTTAGATATACTCTTCCTAAGTTTGGTTTTGTTTAAGAAAACTCTAAGTCTTACTGCATTAGTCGATCTTGGTATTGTAAGTCCCTAATTACATGTCCTATAATTCCACTATGTGAGTTAAAATGAAGTAATATTACATGTCATGTTGTTGTTTTTGTATTCCGAGATATGATTTTTGTGTTGCATGAGTTGTGATGTGCATTAAGTTAAGTGTGATTGATAAGGAAATTCCTCAATCTCAAATATGAAGCTTCAGGTAAGATTGAATGTTATGCATCATCCAAATAAGTGCGAATCAGATATTCACAAAAGAGAAAAGTTTAAGCATGTTAAAGTAACTTTCGAAAATCATCCTCTTTGTCTTAAATGATGTGTAGTGTCATTTGGGGACGAATGTTCCTAAAGGGGGGATAATGTAACTTTCCAGAAAAATTCATGTCTAGTGAAGATCCCAATACGTCTTTAAGAATGCGTATTGAGGATATATATATGCATTCCAATGCACAATATTGAGAAATAATAGGCATAGTATAGAAAATTGGCTAAGGGATATTAGTCAATTTCTATATAATACCCAAATAAGTAAAATATTTGGCATAGTAAAAAATATTGGCTTAAGGAGTGTTGGCCAATTTTTCTAAGTATTAATGAGCTAGTTTAAGAAATGTAACATAAATTAAGACCCTAGCTAACAAAAATGACATCTGAAAAAAACATAAGAAGTACTAGGCATCCAAGTGTCAAGCCAAGCACCATTCCACAAGACAATCTAATATGATGATGTAAATTAAGTAGTGCTCAAGGACATAATGAGGGTCCTTGGGAAAATAAATAAATAGTCCAAATAGAACATAAAGAATAGTTCGTTAGGAATGTACAACCAACCCATGTGCAAGCACATGGGCAAAGCATGTGGGAATCACGCATAGGAGGGGCCCACCCTAACCGAATTCAATTAGGGTAGAAAAGGGGCAGCATCTGCGGACGGGTCCCTCTATGTGGGGACTAACTACCTAACCAACTATAGGCTCTAACTAACTGTGCTAACTAGCTAACTAACCTAGGACTAACCAAAATGGCCCACTAGACACCCGACAACCTAGGACTAAACCGGGTTGACACTAACCTAGTACTAGTTAAAGAGAGAACTTAGTACCTAATCTAAGATACTCCAAAGAGTTAGTTATGGTCCTATCAACTTAGGGGTAATTTAGTAATTTCACAAGATTACCTAATTAATTAATTTAGCAACTTAATTAAACAATTTAAAAGGGCTAAACCTAAACTACAAAGGAAATTTTCAAATTTTTATTAAGACAAGAAAGGGACAACCTAGTACCTAATCTAGGATAGTCCTAAAGAGTTTATTACAGTTCTAATGACTTAGCAATACTTTAGAAATTACCTTATATCCCTAAATTAATTAAATTAAGGATTTAATGAATTAATATAAAGTCAAAATATTGACCAAAACCATAGTCAACACTAATTTCCCGATTTTGGGTCAAGTCAACACTCTCCTATCTTTAGTATACTTAGGAGGGGCATTTTGGTAATTAAATAATTAGTTTATTAAATTAACTTATTAAACCTTAGTTGAATGAGTCAAATCAGTTACTAAGACTTAGATTCACCTTCAATTCCTAAGTGTTTCACAAAATGCAAAATAGTACACAACAAAGCAAAAACGAAAAAGTTGCATAACACTTTCTTAGGCGATTTCAAAGGTTATTCAAGGTTTCATTCAAGGTGGTATTCGTAGATTAATTTCTACCTAAGGTATGGGTTTATCTCCTGGAATTCTTTATCCTAGAGTACTTTCGTTGGGACGATTCATGAGATCTTGAAAACTAGGGTTGTTTTCTTCGTCTTCGTCAAACTTCCTTTCCCTAGTATCCTTGTACGATTGCAATGTTGAATAGGTTAGAGATCATGTTGTTGTCATGTGGTTCTGGATGATCTTAATGTGTAGGGTTCCTGAATTATGAATGTCCAATGAACCTATGAAATTGTAACCGTATGAAGTTTAATGTTTAAAAAGTGAATTAAGAATCGAGGATATGCTAGTTAGGTCTTTAAATGTTTAAGTGTTGATGTGTTTGTCCAAATGTTGACTTTCTGTTATTGTGACGTTATGAAGATGTCATATTCATAAAATGTTAATATGATGTTGTCCAAGATGTTTAAAAAGGTTATCCTTAAAGTCATGAACTGAGATTGGTTAAAAGGACCTCCATGAATTCACATCTCGAGTTTATTGCTTATCTTATGTCCATAAATTGGCTAACAATACATTGTCCCAAAAGGATGCATTGAAATAGATATAAATTTATGTTAAATGATTAAAGTATTGGATAATGGTTCATACATATCAAATTTAAATATGAACACAAGTAAAATTGGCTTATGCCAACAAAAAATGGTTATGTAGTTTAATATCCAAGTGCTTAGGCCAAGACTAATTATATACCAATCTTGTGTAGTTAGAGTAAAGAAGTGACAACATAATTACTTGTAAACTAATTCAACGAATCCATATCAAAGAGAATGTCATTCATTGGGACAATTCCTAACATGTTCTACAAGAATGATATATTAACTTATGAAATTTATTGAATTAAGTGCTCATTGTCCATAATCGATGATATGAAGCTACTACAATAAATTAAGCAAGTAAAGTGTGCTTGCACGTGTAAGTCTCATGATAAGAGGCTACCACCGAGGTGGATAAGTAGTCTCCTTAAGTCCCTAGTCTTTGAACTATGTCTAGCCAACATCGGAACTAGCCTGTGGTTTCCACCTAAGAGAGCTAGGTTTGTTTTGATTTCACCTTGGCTAGTGAGATCACCTCTTTTGGTGTTAGGTAGACACTGGATTTCATGTCTATATCACATTATCTATGTCGGTTAATGCTCAAAACATGTTCTTGGTTCACTTTAGCCGTGATTCACTCCTTTTTAGTGTGGAGTGAACACCTGAGATGGATTCTCCTCAGCTGGGAATCACCTCTTTTTGGTGTGGGGCAGACACTGGATTTCATGAGTAGCTCACATGATCTAGATTCATTTAATAGGTGAATCACCTCTTTTTGGTGTGGGAAAGACACTGGATTTCATGTTAGCTCGCATGATCTTACTTCTAAAGATGTATATATGAAAGCAAGAAAGAATGATGATGGAACGTATGTTCAAAGTGAGCTATGAAGAAGAGCTTAAGAATGTAAATTGTCAATATCAATACTCACGATGTTTCAGCAAATAATGGGCAAGGACAAATACGATTTGCTTATAATGACTTCTTAGATGATGCCTATAAAGGGAAGTAGAAACATAATGAAAACTAAAAACCTCATAACATCCCTAACATGAAAGTAATGAAACCGATGGAATAGTCAATGGAGATTGGCTTATGAAATGTTAGTTGATACATAGAGTAACGAAATTAGGTTTTCGCTCGAGTTGTTCTAAAATTAGGTTGATGATTCTAATGTTGTGTAATCACATAGAAAATGAGTTGTGTTGTTTGAATGCATTAAAATACGTCTTATTCATACAACAATTCAAAAATAACGAATTAGGAAAGTCTAGTGAAGTCACTTTCCAGAAATGGCATGTTGTTTAGGAAGATCTTTCCTTGATCATGCATAGAGTTATGTGTATGTGTGCATACACCCATACTTAGTACAAGTGTTTACTACCCCTATACAATTTACTATTTTTTCCGGTGCATATCAGAGAGCAGATTGAAGATTCATTGTAGCGGTTTGGACATCAGAGTTCTCTAGAGCATTTGGTAGGTCCACTTGATTTCGAGGATGCTACAGTTTTAGTCTAGCCTAGTCGTAGGCATAGCTAGTGGATGTTTTTCCTAGCATTTCTTTCATACTTTAATTTTGAAGCTTTGTAATAAGGTTGTGTTTGGCAAACTTATTTATGATATATTCATCTTCTGTTTCGAATTGATTCTTTATGATAGATGGTTGTTCTTTATTTTGAGCTTAGTATATGATGTAACTATGTAATAACTATATGAAGCCTATGTATACTTCAGAAAATTAACAAGTTTTAAATTTTTCCGCTAAAATTAACCATATGAATGTGATAAATGCAAGAAGTGGCTTGTCTGCAACCTTTGAGAGGTCAACGACGCCGATTGCAATTCGGGTTCCAAAATCCGGGTCATGACACCTACTTAGAGTTCATATTCATAATTCATATTCATATCTTATTTGTATTTGTAAAACTAAGAGAGATTAGCAATAACCGATATAACCATGTGAGCTATATGTAACCTAGTGTTGTACCCCCACACCAAAAAGAGGTGTATCAATTTCCTAGGGTAAAACAGACATATCTAGGTACAATGTGGATCCACTAGACAAGACCAATATGAGAACATAGTTATGGGATATGGATATTTATTCTAGAAAGTTTATACTTTTATCATGCAGGTTTCCATCTCATGAGACACCGTAATGTGAACCCAACTACTAGCGTGAAGGAACCCATCTATAATCAGATATATTCGGTGCTAATCACAATTACCCTTAAAGTATCATTAAGCCTTTAGTTATGCGTTCGTTCAAAAATAATCATTTAAGGAATTAACTACTCTTACAGTGTATAGCTCAAATGTTTCAAAGATGAGGACAACCTCTCAATTAAAGAACCAAGAACATGTGAGAATGTTCTTTCGTATCTTTTTCATATAGTGTTTTAGGAGAATTGCATTTTTTTAAGCATATTAACACTAACATAATCATATCATAGCATTCTTACTCATAACATAACATAACATAACATCCATAGTTGTATGATAGCATAACATACATGTTCATATCATAGTATACTTGATCATAATTAGTGTTGTAGGGAAGAGGAAAAAGACTCAACACCTAAACTAATAAATAAATTAAGTACCTCAACCATAAGTGGATCAACAATAAAATATAAAACTATATATTAAGTAAAAACCACCACCATAAGTTGACCAACAAGTCAACATTAAACTATAACCAATTTGAAAACCTTAATTCATAGCTCTATAGGCTTTCTTGAAGATTCAACACTAAATTTTGTGATATTTATTCATCATATAGGGCAACATCATAATACAATAATGAATTACATAAAAACGGACTTGAATCTCATCCTTCGTTCATCAATCAAAGCATACTAGAGTTTAGATTTGAGAAATAAGGGAGAATCATGAGTCTTGTGAGAATTCGATACAAAACCACAAACATTACTTAAATTCATCCATAAAGCTTCATATAATAAATTTAGATCAATGGAAACAATTTTACAAAGAGAACCACAAAATTGAGTGAAAACCTAGAAGTTGTAGAACTTTGAAACTAAATTTTTGAAAGAGCCTTTTGGGGAAAAGATCCCTAGAGTGAAAACTTCCATACCTTGATCAATTCCTTGATAATTGATGGAGAAAAGTCGAGTAATTGAAGCCTTAGTTTAAACTTTGTCTTCTTCTTCAATGGAGTTCTTCGAGAAAAGATTTGGAGAGAGGGAAGTTAAGCTTTTGTCTTTGAGTTGTGAGTTTAGTTGAATGACTTAAAGTCTTAGGGTTATCGTCTTATAGTTAGATTTATAAAGGTAATTAGTTACATTACCAATCTTATTAGCGTGTAATTATATAACTAACTAAAGCTAAGACCCCTAAACTAACACTAAAAATATTAAATTTGGCAGCATCTACGGCCATCCATTCACGGACCATGGATGGGTTCACGCCCCCGTGCTGCACCTCCGTCCCTTTGGTTAGAGAATCAAATCTACAATGGATTCAAGGAATATTTAGGTTTGATCCACAACCCCAATATACGGGGCATGGATCCATTAACATCTCGTTAATGGCCTCCGTAGGTCCTGCTGTCTTTCTGACACCTTTTATAATCAAAGCTTGGATCCTCCTCAAGGACCGCTAGGGTGATCCTTGGGGGGGGGGGGTCGTACCAGACATTTAGACACTAAACATATATTTTTTTCCATATACAATACAACACTTCAAAACCTTAATTCAATACCTAAGACCACATTAGTCCAATTTACTAGCTTCCGAACATCATGGTTGTTTCTTGACGTTTATGCACTAACACTTTCTTACTAAGTTAGTTACATAATATTAGGTCTAAAAACATAATTTTTATACTTTTTATGTCATTATACATCATATGAGGCTCTAGCTTAGGTCGTTAAACTTTTGGGGTATTACACTTTTATAGAGTAAAACTCTAAGGCATGACTCAAGAATATGAAAGAAGTGAAATTCCTAAACATCACATAGCCTCTAATTCATAAGTGTGGCACGCTTCACACTAATGAACATGTCTCTAATATAAGTGACTTATGAGACATCATCCTAGAATCATTTTAAGACTTTTGCTCTGATATCAAGTTTGTCATGATCCAAGGGTACCCCCTAGACGTACCAAGGCACACAAAACTCCTAAAGGCACCTTTTAATCCACTTATCATATCATCACATAAAATATTTGAACAATAAGATTAAAAAAGCATTTAGGTCAACAAAATCTTAGAATTATGTAATTGTCTCAATTAGCCATATATTACAATACTTGAGTCAATTAGGGCCACAACCAAAAACACCATAATCTAAAAGTGAAAGTACAAATATAAAACAACAATGATAGATTCCCATCCTTGAATCATGTGTATTCACCATGATCAAGGAGAAATGAGCTAATCCAAGCTCTAGCCACAGTGGGGACCACTGTGAGATCCAGACCCTACACTTGGGGGGAAATGTAGGAAAAATATGGGTTAGTATAAGAAAGCACTAAGTAAGATTTTCATGCACAAAATCATGAAAATATGCTGAAAGGGATGTTTTAGTCTAATGAACGTTATTTACTAGTTTAAAGCATCATTTTAAATACAAAGCAAAAGTATAAGTCATAAGCATATTCACTACATAAATTATCACATGATAAGAGAACCATACCATTTCTACCCTCAAAGCATACTTGTGCAATGCCTTAATAAGATCCATAATCCTACCATGCATAGTAAAGCTTATTGACTAACCATAATTCATAATTCATGTTCTTGTTCATATTCTTGTCATATTGGGTATAAGCCTTAATTAACATAGACTATGTGAGATTAACATGAATCTGGTATTACCCACACTGAAAAGTAGTCTTACGTACCTAAGGTAAGACCATCATTTGTTATCTTTTAAGTGGATCCACTAGATATATAATCTATGGGGGCACATAGTTAATACGATAAGGAGATTGTTACTATAAACCCCAACCTTGCTTAACTGGGGAGCTTCTATCTCATGAGTTAACTTCTAGAAACCCAGCCTTGCTAAACTAGAGAACCTCTATAAGGTATTCAATATCTACTTGGTTCTATGTATTTATCCCAAATAGAACTATTTAAGTCATAAAATTTTTCATTAGGATAGCTCGTTAGATCATACGTTAGAATAGCCTTTCACTGTCCGTGTCTACATATAACTTTAGATTCAATAAGGTAAGAATTTCCTTTAAACATAGAATCTCCATCACTTGAAAAAAAATTTCTCATTATGTTCATTATGTGTTAATTAAAATATCCTTTCAATCAACACAACAATATCATTATAATCTTAAACACTTCACTATAAAATTGGTTTTAAATCATTCATCTCATAGTCAAGCATATTCTCATACATTTCCTTGTAAGTACCATAAATCATATTCAATCAACAAATATAGAATTATTATTTTATACATGGGTAATAAAATCATTCAATTAATTAAATTAGTATAAGCATAATATGGTAAAACATTTCTTACATCAATTTACCCACATCACAAGATCATAAATTGGATATATGGGGAATTTCATGGACTCATGGTATATTTGATTATGAAAACCACAATAATGAACTATTCAATAATTATTAAAAGTAACAAAATCATTAAATTATTTTTGAGTAGAATCCATGGTATGGAGTAAGACCCTAGATTTTTGGGGAAAATTCTACCTTTGATGTTGAGTTGTGAGGGGCCATGGATGAAGGACTATCATACCTTAGTTATGATTCTTCAAAGAAATTTAGTGAAAATGCTTATTCTTCAAACTCTTGCTTGACTTTCTTCTTCTTCCTCGGAGTTATAGAGAGAGAGAGAGAGAGATTTTGGGGGGAAAGTTGGTTTTGATTTGGGATTTTTGAATCATGAAGAAGATGAATAATTTTAGGGGTCTTAAATCAATAAATAGTTGGTATAATTTAGTGTAAACAACATCACTTTGTATTAAATAATAATTTCAAACCCCAAAGTACCCCTTAATTATCTCCTAAAAGTGGTTTCCAGTCATCACCCATGAACCCCTCACTGACAGGTCGTGGTTGGACCCATGGCCCATGCTGATGAAGCGTGGATCGAGGTCTGAGACTTAGTTCCGTAGGCTCTATCCACGACCTCTCACCTATGAGGCGTGGGGGACCTACTAGGCTTGAGTGACCCCTCGTGGGTCAATGCCCAAGTATATTTTTGGTGCATTCCTCAAAGACCCATGGCTTTTCCTTAGGGTTTGAGCGTTGACGTTCTAACATGAAAATATTTAATTTAAGGAATAGGGAGGTACACTTCTAGTCTCTAATTGTAATGTCATGCTCTAGTTAAGCTTACTAGTTTTCAGAGGGTTCACACTAGAGGCAATTACCCATGATTATAAGAAGGAAAGAGGCAATTTTCCATATCCTTAGAACGTAAGCTATGATATATTATGATAAATGATTATCTTTGTTTGTTTCTTGGGTTTTCCTTCCATTATAAGTAAGACTAGTGATGGTTACCCATGTCCTGACTATGTATCAATTGAGATTACTTGAAGAAGTACTCCTTATATGTTGAAATGATCTATTATATTATTTTTTATGCTCTATGACTTATGTTGTCTGATTCTTATATTATGTTTATGCAAGTTATTATATTTATTACATTTTTTAATAACATACACTATTTCCCTCATTTTTTATCCAAATGAGGTTCTGGTGTTTCCGACTTTCATCCTCGTGGTTAAGATCTATAGTAGCATAAGAGTTGAGGATTGGTGAGTCCTCATTTCGGGTATTTAGCCACTACTTTTTGTATGATCGTCTCGGTTGTGTTTTGAAAAATGTTGTATCGAATGTGTCCCGAGATTTGGTTGTATGAGATGGTTTTTCAGACAATAGTATCAAAATTTAGCTTCATTTTATAAAATTTTGTTATCTTGAAATTATGTTTTAAAATCTTATCAATTTCTAGTATGTTGACAATGAAACCTAAGTGTCTTATATGAGGCCTCGAGGTCTTGTATGCAAATTTATTTTAAAATTCCAAACTCTCCAAATAATGCTACTAACACAAAATGTACCTACAAGAGCTGATAGACTGATAAAAATATCACATGACAATAATTTTTCCATTTGTGGACTAATGGCAACTCTTTCATTATGAAAGCTTTAAAAAGGGTAAAAACTCAACTAATACTCTCTTGACCACTTCATAAACATAGAATTCTAGCACATTTATTTTTGGAGAAGATCTAGCCATTAATATCATACTGTAGCACAATTAATTAATGACATATGATCTACCTTACTTACCTTCTTAGCATATTACTCAATGTGTTATTTTTTTTAAAAAAAGTAAGTTGATAAATAAAAAATTATATATATAGTTGTAATTATTAATTTTATCTTAATTAATTTAGTTCCAAATTAACTTTTTAGCAAATTAATGTTTTTCCAACACAATTGGTATTAAATTGAAGTTATTGATTTTTTTCCTTCAAACATTTATTAGAGTGGTTTAACTAAGCATTGATGCATCTACACATGTTTATAGTTAATTGTGGTAAAATAATATCATGTATTTTAGATTTAATTTATTTATTACTAAAATTATTTTTTGTACTTATGCGATATTATTCAAAAAATTTTTTTTACTTATTCCTATTTAATATTTTTTGACAAAAATAAAGTTCATTTATGAATAATGATTTTATTTTTCATATTCACAAACACAAGAATTACAAACAAAATGAGAATGAATTTGATTCACTTTCTTCCTTTGTCATGTCTAAGGCTAAACTATGGCGGAAGAGCTTGATCAGAACCACGAGATAATGTCATTGAGGTGTGAAAGAAATTTGCTATTGAGGAAAGGTTATATGTTAGAAGCGATTCACAAGGTCACATTAGAAGCCAAGGAAATGGAAATTAGGGTCCTAAAACAGAAACTTGACCAACTATACAGCACTGTAATGTCTTACAAAGGTGTATTTGAGGCAACATAAAGAAAAGTTACACAACTAAAGCAGAAGCTTCAGGAACAAGACAACAGGCAGTAGAAACTGAAAATGGGTTTACTGTATACTGTGAAGAGTGAGTTGGCAAAGATTAAGATTAAAGAGTTGAAAAACAAAGTCTTTAAATTGGAGAAGAAATTGAAGATTCAAGAATGCAATTTCTCACGAACTTATTAATGAGAACATACAAGTTGGGGAATCTTCTGGTGGAAACATAGATTGATATGTCTATTGCATTATCTTATTACTTCTACATGTATTTTTGTGACGGTTTTTTTCTTAACAGAGTTTATTATTGAACTTTCTAAATCGATATTAATTGCGCTTTTATTGAATTTAAAGTCATTTGAAAAAAGAAAAAAAATGTGTAAACATAAAAATACAAGGTAAATAATTGAAATCCATCAACTATAGGTCTTATAATTTTCTTTTCACATAATTGAATGAGAAAATTTTTGACGTTGTCAATTACAATATTTAAAGTGTTGTAAATGTTTTTCTTTTCAAAATTAAATTTTTTTAAGACTTTTGTGTCACTTCTAGTCACGCAATATTTTAAAGAAATTATTTTGGAGAATCATTTCTTCTAATATTTTTTTATACAAATTCTATGTGGCCTAGATAAATAATATAAATATTTCTTACGTATTTTAGTTATGCAAATTTTTATTTGCTATATATTTTAAAAGCATCAAAGGGAAGTGTAGTGCATGAAAGCTCTAATTGTATTCGAAATTTGAGAATAAGTCGAACAGAAGTCTATTTTATGTAGCCTATAGTCCCTAAATTATTTTGTACTAAAATAATTCTTATAGATTATATATTTGTCTACATATATTTGACGCATGGAAAATATTAAGTTTGTTTGGTTAAGTATGGTCTACCTAAATGGTTAAACTCAAGTATCTGCATATTAAAAGTTACAATAGGCTAAGTTAGCATTTCATCGTATATTTCATAGAAATTTAATCTTTTAATTTTTTTTAAATTCTCAAGAAACATTAAATATTCTTACTAAGTAAAGTGCATGTCAAGCATCACTGTCACGATCTAAAATCAAACCATAGTTGCACTTACCATAAACTCTTACTAGAAAAGTCAGAATCCAAATACAAGCACTAAATTAAATAAGCTAACAATAAAAAGGCCTTAAGAAAATTAGACAAGGAGTGGGGTCTTAGTATAGATATAAACATAATGGTACAAAGTATACATAAAAAGCTCAAAAGTTACTGATAACGTCGAAATATTTACTTCTTGAAAGGAATTATAAACGGTTGTATATAATATATTTACCCAATTATGAGTCCGAGCCGATCCCACTGAGAATATGGAAGAATATTGTCAATAAAGAATATTTAACTCGATAGTCTTTATTCGAATAAAACAATAAAATGAATAAAAATAGTTTTGACCTAAGTATTTATTTATATTCAAATTATTAGAAATAACTAGGAATGTGTTCCCCATGATATCATAAAATATCAAGAATATTGTACTAGTGATCTATTCCAATTTTTAGCATGCAAGGTAGGTAAATTGGATATCCCTAAGTGATTGTTGCTCCTAGTAGGAAATTTCACCTCGCAACTTGGTAAGTCTTTGGTTGTCTACTTTACTAACCCTTACATTTACCCCTAATTATCCCTCGCGTTAATTGAGTTGGGCATTAACCCTAACTTGAATTGATTAAGGTCAGGCTATTAGATAGAAAAAAAAAAAATCCTTAACTAAATAATTGTTGTTTAATCATTTTATCATTCATTACCTCATTGATTCGACAAGTAGGAAAGAGACGAGTTCTAACTTTGGACATTGTGTAAAACCATTGTAAGCAAAAAGGATTAAATTTAGCTTTAGACATAAACTTGTTTTAGTAATTCATCATGGTTCCCACAACCCTAGTTATGAAATATAGCTACTCATTAACTTGAAAAAATAATCAAAATTTATGAAAATAAATATGATTGTGTCAATCATCAAAATTTACGAACAATAGCTAAATTATCTTTTGCTAATCACGAATACAAATAAATAATAAAGGATAAGTATGAATAAGACACAATCCTTCGGCCTCCATGGTAGCTCTTCCAAAGTTCCTATGGTATAAGAAAATTTATATTGTGTATTGTTTCTTGGTCCTTCTCTCGCCAAAAAATATTTTTTTCACACCCTATTTATCGATATAGAAACCCTAAATAATATAATTGAGTTCAAGAAAAATTAGGAAATCAAAAACCAAAGGAATTGGGTTTTGGCAAATTATTTGTTTTTTCTGAAAGTCCTCTGTCGCCTCAACAACACAATTTTCTCTCTTAGTAGCTGCCACATGGCAACAATTTGATTGATAATTATTGATCTTTCCATATGTAGTAATATATTATTTTATTAACTTTATTAATTAAATTGTCTCCTTGATATCCTTCTATGATTTCTTTTTTGATTCATTTCTACTCCAAATATTTTATCTTAACGCCATTTTAATCGTACAAATAACAAACACAACATAAGAATAACTCATACAATTTATTCTAAAAAAGGATTATTAAAAGATCAAATATGCAGCAAATAATGCTAAAATATGTATGATTTTAGCTTCACATCAACATCCCAACACTTACACTTTTGCTTGTCCTCTGGTAACCATTAAATCTCATCTCAATGTGACATCTTGTATTCAAAAACTTAAAGTTGGTGGGAGGTTTGAATTGAAGTAAAGTATAGTGCAATTACTACATACTAATGGGCAGTTTGCTGGTCTACCACATGAGGATCCAACAGTTCACATTCATAATTTCCTCGAGATAAGTGATACGTACACTCCAGTTGGAGTGAATGTGGATTATGTGAGGCTCACATTATTCCCTAACTCTCTTCTTGGGGAAGAAAACAGATGGTTAAACTCAGAGCCAACAAAATCAATTACTACTTTGAATGATCTTGCACAGAAGTTCCTCATTAAGTTTTTTCCATCATGAAAAACAACTAAGTTGAGGAGCAATATTTCGAGCTTTAGGCAGAAAGTAGGACTAAACATGTACCAATCTTAGGAGAGGTGGAAATCAATGTTGATGAGATTCCCTCGTCATGATCAATCTAATGAGGTGTTGGTCCAGAACTTCATTGAAGGATTAGAGGCTAACACCAAGATTTTACTTGATTCAGCCACAGGTGGTCAGGCTTTTAAGAAGACATATGATGCACTTTTCACCTTGTTGAACAGGATCTCTCATGGAAATCTTGAATGGACTGGAGAAGGAATGAAAGTTGGGGTATAGAGAAAACTGTAGTTATGTTAGAGCTAGATGTTATGTCTGCCTTGAGTGCACAGATTGCTTCTGTGCAAAATAAGATGAATACCCATTCAGCAATCGATCATTGGTCAACAGCCCGCACCGGTAAATGCAGTTCAACAATCACTAACTTGGTGTGAGAATTGTTAAGGTAGTGATCATGGTGCAGAGGTATGTGGTACGAACCAGGACTTTGTTATTTTTATAGGTAACACTCAATGAGGAGGAAGAGAACAGAATTATGGGAACTCGTATAACCCAAGTTGGCACAACCACCCAAACTTTTCTTGGGGTGAAAATAAAAGTTAAGGTCAAGTCCAGCATCAATATAGACCCCAAAGAAATGCACAAGGGTACTAACCTCAGGCCCAACAGGAGCAACCAAAATGAAAATCTAGCAACAGAGCATGGAGGAGATGGTGAAAAAGATCATGGCTAATCAAACCTAGTTAGCTGTTGATTTGAGGAATAATCTGTTCCCTACACAGAATCTAGATAATCAATTTGGACAATTTGCTATTTCCCAAAACTTATTACCACAAGGAGGTTTACCGGGTGACACTGACTGAAATCCCAAGCAAGTAAATGTAATAGGTACTCGTATTGGTTTAAAATTGGAGGAGATACCTCCTAAGAAAATAAATAATGATGATGGGAGTAAAGAAAGTGAACATAAAGAGAGTGAACTTTTCGCACAAGAAGAAAGAGTTCAACCAATTGTGAAACCACCTCCTCCATTCCCTCAAAAATTCAAGAAACAGAAGGAGGATGAATATTTTCCTAAGTTCCTCTATCTTTTGAAAAAAGTTCACATTAACTTGCCACTCATACATGTTTTTTGGGGTATATATAGGTACGCTAAATATGTGAAAGAGATTCT
Organism: Solanum chilense; assembly: GCA_032847665.1. NCBI lineage: Eukaryota > Viridiplantae > Streptophyta > Magnoliopsida > Solanales > Solanaceae > Solanum > Solanum chilense. The sequence goes on from CM064965.1 coordinate 13,620,769, forward strand.
GGAAAATAAAATTAGGCTTACAGAGTATCAAACTGTGGCACTTAGTAAATAGTGCAACTTTAGAATCAAAAAAGTTTCCCACTAAACTGAAAGATCCAATTATCTTTACAGTTCATATCACTATAGGGAAGAGCATTCATGCAAGAGGATTGTGTGATCTAGGAGCTAGTATAAATCTGATCCAAACCTCTATGTACAAAATACTGAGATTCGGTAGCCCTAAACATACTACAATTATCTTGTTGTTGGCTGATAGATTTGTAGCTACGCATGAGGGTGTTTTGGAAGATGTGTTAATGCAAGTCGAATCATTGATTTTCCTATTAGATTTTGTTGTGTTGAATTTTGAGCCTAACCTGAGGTCCCATTCATTTTAGGAAGACCATTCTTAGCGACTGGGCAGGCTATGATAGATGAGCAATAGGGCAGCTTACTATGCGGGGCCATGATAAGGTGGAGGTATTTGATGTGTACAAAGCTAAGAAACTTCCAGATGTGTATGATGAGTTGTCTGCCATAACTATGATAGATCTTGCAGAGGCCCGATACGTTGCATCCAAGGACCCTTTGGAGCGAATGTTGGTAGTGCATCATATATATGGGGATGATGAGGCATATGTAATTGTGCAATATCTAGATATGACACTAATAGGTACATATCAAGATTGATAGGAGCCTTTAAACAGGGTGTTGGGTCCTCCACCCAAGCCCTTTATTGAAGAAGCACCCAAGATGGAACTGAGAGCTTCTAGCTCCCCTCAGCTATGCATTTTTGGTGAAGATAAAACATTTACCGGTTATATTTTCTGGAGCATTGTATGATGAACAAGTGGAAGAAGCATTTATTATCTTGAAAAAGAGGAAAGGAGCTTTGGGGTGGAAAATGTCCGACATCCATGGTATTACTCCCCCGCGTTGTGCATGCATAAAATATACATGGAAGAAGGTTAAAAGTCAAATGCACAGCATCAGCAAAGACTAAACCTATTGATGAAGTATGTGGTGAGAGAAGAAGTCATTAAGTGGCTCAATGTAGGAATCGTGTACCCAATATCAGACAAAAAATAGGCAAGCCCAACATAATGTGTGCCCAACAAGGGCAGAATGACTCTGGTGACTAATATGAAGTATGAGTTGATCTCCACAAGAACAGTGACTGGATAAAGGATCTGCATGGACTATAGAAAGTTTAATGATACCACCAGAAAAGACCATTATTCAGTGCCTTTTATTGATCAAATGTTAGATAGGTTGGCTGTCCAGGAGTACTACTATTTCCTCGATGGTGATTTAGGGTACAATCATATTGTAATTGCACCAGAGGATCAAGATAATACCACATTCACTTGTCTCTATGACACATATGCATTCAAGAACATGTCGTTCGGCTTGTGCAATGCCCCAGCCACATTTCAGAGGTGTATGATGGCAATCTTCTATGATATGGTGGAGGATTTTGTTGAATTATTCATCAGCGACTTATAAGAGATAAGGTTTCCAGATACTAACATATTTTTCTTAAATTTTTAATGTCCTAAATATGATTAAAATATATTATATAGGCAGTATCTAAAATATTAGAGGTATGGGAAGTCGAACGTTAAGGGACAACTAAGACGTTCGACGACTAAGTCACCTAGATGCCTAATATGTGGTTCTATGTGTTTATGGGTGTTTAATAATTTAATAAGGTTCTAAAATGTCTTATTATATGATTTAGAGTCAGTGTACAAAGTTTGAAGTGATTTGGAAGTTGAACGTCAAGGGATGACCAAGACACGGGTTCGATTACCGTAAGGGATAGGTACTCATTCCTGGCCGCTTTAAGTTAGTCTTCATTGCTGAGTGATTGTTCGCCACACAAGAGGCCCCAAAACAAGGATCCAAAGCTGCCTAATACACTTCATGGGCAGTGTCCATTGACGGACCCAACGACGTATCGTAGGTCCACCAACGACCCGTCGAGCAGCTATCGTCGAGGAATTCATGCCTTGGGCAGATCTTAAGCCAATTTTGCCTTAAGTTTAAGGTGACGTAGGCCAAGCATGACCCGTCATGACCTCGACACCCCGTCATTGCCATCGTTGAAGGTGGCCTACAACTGGTAGCCTGTGTCTGTTTCATTTAAGGGGTGAATGGGAAATTCACCCCATGTCCTAATCTGACTATAATAGGTTTATTTAGATATTTTTGGGTGTATATAAGTCATCAAAAACGTGTTGACCCCATTCTAGAATCCTCTCACACGTGAGAAACCTTTCCCTCCAAAAATATTTCCCTTCAAACCTCCATTACATATCCCCCTCCTGACATTCCCCTGCGGGGGAACTCTCAATAGCGATTGTGGCTCCTTATGCCTGGTTCCGCTCAACTCTCCCTTCAGAGCTACCCTTGATGGCCGTTGGTCCAGCGGGCCCACATCGTCTAGTGGTTTAGGACATCTCTCTTTCAAGGAGGCAATTCTAGTTGAACCCGCAATAAAGCCAGCGTTGCTTTCGTGGCATCAACTGCTCGTTTTCGATATAGAACTGGATAATAAAAAAATGCATCTCTTTTTTTTTTTAATCGAGCGAGATGATATGCTGAAACGGGTGCTAGCTTAAGAAATTCTTGGATCTGGGTTTTATATGGATGAATCATCAATTTTTAGAGGTTTTCAACTAGATAAAGGCATGGTGATATTCATCTCTAGTTATCTTTTCATCTAGAGAGCCATTATCAATGATTTTAAAAGAGAAAAATATGATCAAACACTTTCTTCTTCAATTTGCCGTGGGTTCTTTCTTAAACTGATTTCAAAGGCATAATATGAATGTATTTATGATTTTCTATTGATTTGGAAGTGGTTTTAAATCCAATTGCATGATGAACCCATGTTTCTTCACCAAAATGATTTAGCCTTGCATGGGCTTTATGATCTTGAATTGCTATTGATTAAATTATGATTCTATTACGTTGAAGTGATTGTATATGATGTTATTTACATGAATTTATGTTTAATTAATGTTTAAGGATCCATGAGTATCAATGTATGAAGATTTGAGCCTGAATAGCCAATGTTTCTACATGTTGCCTTGAAGTCGATTGTGAGATCGGTTGTGTTGAGTTTTGATTATGTATGAACTGCTGTAGCTACTGTTTTAGGGTGATGTGATGTATGATTTTTGTAGGTATAAATCCTTAATTATAAAATTAAGAAAGTCTTGCATGAATTGATCTAGATTATTTTAAGCTATGAAGTCAAAAAGCTAAGTGTTTAATGGATCATGAATTGTGATTAGATGAAGCATGATATCGTCTTGATTTACTATATAATTATCTACTTCCTAATTAGTGTATGGTTGATAAAATATATATGATGATCAAAGGCTTAGAGATTTATAGTATCGGTAAAGTCTTCTAAACTCTAGCAAATCGATAAACCTAAATGACTATGTTGTAACCTTAATCTTGAAGTATGTAATTATGATTTCAATATGGTTAAATGAAGGTTTAGATACTGCCTTAGACTTGTAATATGTATGAAATATTATCTAAAATCAATGCAAGGGAAATTAGCAAATGATCTATGTTATTCTACTTTCCTAGTATGTTGATGTGTTGTATTATGTTATAGTATAATTTTGTAGCGACTTGTACATGTATTCTTATATGTTTAAATTACATTTAGATACTGCCATATATTTGTTTTATTGATGAATAAGGTGTATTGATCAATGATGATCAAAGGGTGAAAAATTGGTAAGAATGCTTATTCCCTCTTCTCTTCTACTTCTCTATTTCTTTATAGTAATGTTGATGAAGCCTTGTATGGCATTGTGTGGTATGGTCCACTTATGGTGGCGGTATTTACTTTATTGTCAATCTATATATGTTGACCATGGCCATGAAGTCAAATTTATGAATATATGAGCATGTGCATATGATGATACTATGTGAAGCTTATGCCTACTTTCCTATTCTAGTTGTTATTTAGGTTGTATGGCTATTGTGTAAGTATATGTATATCCATGTTGGTATGAAGTATAGGTGCTGACATTGATGAGTAAAAATGGTTAAATAATCCCTTATCCTATATACACCTATGTAAATGCATGAATAACACAAGTTAGGAGTCTTAAGTGTAATATGAAGTTGGCTTGTCTCCTATGCTATTGTGTGTTGTGATTTATGATTGAAGGTATATTATTCCCTAAGAGGGTGGCTGTTTCAATATGTTGTTGATAGCCATTATGTGATCATGTTGACCAATGTACACACACACTCACTCACATGCATATTACAAGAAGTATAGGTCATGGTGTCTAAATGAAAGGTTGTTCTCATATTCACTAATGTCTAATACTATGCATGTAAAGTATATGTATGTGAAGTATGTTATGTATTCCTTACTAGTATGACTTGATAGGTGTACTAGTATGGATAAGAGTATGGAACTTTGCCTATGCATTGCACATGTGTACCTTGATATGATAGTTCTAGTTTTGGTTTCTATATGTATGAATATGTTTGTATGAACTTGTGTGAATTAATGTGTTATATGAAAGGTTTTATCAAATATATGAAGATCTAGTCAAGAGAGGGACCTTGAATGGTGTATTCATGTCTACCCTAAACTAGATGATGCTTTACATATGCTATGTTCATGTGAATGGATTCTTTACATGATTTAGGTTGATGAACTTCCATCTATGACCTATTAGTTGAGCATATGAGGGGATGACAGTCCTAAACCTATGATTTATAAAGTAAAAATATAACATATGTTTTTAATGAAGGGAACTTAGCTTAGCACCAAGTGAACTTGAATATGAGTGTGTGTCCCTTCCCATGATGGGAAGGTAGGTCACTATAAATTTCATGAGGTGGATAACCACAATGCCTCAACGGGCATAAATAGGATTTCCATAAGTGAATAACTACAATGCCTAATCTTGGCATAAAGAGGGTTTTCACATGTACCTCCAAGTTCCATAACTATTTTGCCATCATAGGATACTAGCTAGTGGATCCACCTAGAAAGCTATGTCATATTTGGTTGTACTTTGTTCGGTAGACCACCTCCTTTCGGTATGGGGTTCTATGACACCGGATTCTTATGTTTAGCATCACATGGTCTATGTCGGTTAAGGATATAGTTTCCCTAAAGTAAAATGGACAATGGAAGTTAAATGAATAGGACCCTAAATATAATGACTTAAGGGAGGTTACTTAGGATAGGTGGAAGTAATGAACCCATCTAGACATTGCACAAGTAGCTCCTTAGAAAGTTCTAGAAAGGTGTTCTAATGCATGTCACTATGTATGTGTTCCCTATGCATGACATTGCAGTATATGTCTAGTTGTTATGAAGATGTGCATGATATGACTCTTTATGCATGATGTTGATCTTGTTGACTATATCATGAAGGTCTTGACTTAACAATGTCCATGTGGTATTATACTTATATGATGGTATGTTTTGTCTTGTGTAGATGATATGTATGATTTTCCTTGTGGTCCTAAGGTGATATATTGCACCAAGTATCCCTAAAGGATTACTTGGGAGACTAATGAATTAAAAGGAAGAATTCACTGTAAAGAGGAATAAGCTCTCTGTAAAGTGACTTCAAATTGGACTTAAATTCTATATGTGATTTTCTATGATGTTTGGCCTTTGATTGTGTTTCTATGAAGTATGAAAATATATATATATGCTATTGATAAAGGTTTTATGATGATTTACTCAAAATGGCATGACATATAATTTTGGCATGACGTATAATTTCAAAGAAATTGTCCCTTTTTAATGCATGTTTTTGCATGGTTGACATACTTAGTACATTCTTGTGCTAATCCCATTCTTCTCTACTGTTTACACAAAGTGTAGGTTGTGGATGCTTAAAGGATGTATTGAATGATGAAGATCTTTATAGGTGATTCCCAAGCTCGAGGAAAGGAATCCATAAGTCCAAGGATGTCCTAATGTGTACTTATTGTAAAGTCTATTAAATATTGTATAGTTTTGTATTATGTCTTAAGGGTTTGTCCTTAATGTATTCTAATGCTGTTGAGTCTAAGATAGCAAAGAGACTTAGAGTATATACATGTATTATGGCTTATATTTTATATGTATATGAACTAAAGTTTCTAGCATATGAGGTGCTATGGAAAATTTTAAATTTTTCACTAAATTTACTATGTCGATTCGATGAATGATAACTATGGACTTGTATAAGACCTCCGAGAGGTCAAGTACGTCATGTTATTTCTAGCGGGTGCTCCCGATCGTGACACACATGCTGGTCAGAGAGGGAAATTTTTGGGTACAAGATCTCCAAAATGGGGTTAGAAGTGGACAAAGCTAAGGTGTAAATGATTGAGAAGTTGACACCTCCCATCATAGTAAAGGGAGTTAGAATCTTCCTGAGACATGCTGGAATTTATAGGAAGTTCATCAAGGACTTCTCTAAGTATACAAGACCAATGTGCAACCTGTTAGAGAAAGAGATGAAGTTTGTTTTTGATGAAAAGTGTTTGCAGGCATTCGAGTTGCTGAAGAAAAAGTTGATAGAAGCTCTAATTCTAATTGCTCCGAATTGGGAGCTTTCTTTTGAGCTTATGCATAATGCCACTGACATAGCGGTTGGGGCAGTTGATGAGGCCAGAGATTAGACTCATTAAGGGCTATATTTTAACAGAAATAGTTTCCTCATATGCTCAAGGTTTAATTTAAGGGTTAATATTTCTTTTGCCTTGTCTGTCCTACTTACATTTGTCCATTCTTTCAAGAAAGTTCACTACAATCTATTTTGCTCAATTGTTTAAGTTATTATAATGCTTATGAGAATTCATGTGTACGCTACTGGGTACGCCGTACCTTAGAGATTCAATGTGGGAAAGCGCCCAAATGTCCTCTTGAAATCATGTAGATGCCACAAGGTACGTTGTTAAAGCTTCCTCGGGAAAGTGCACAAATAGCCTCTTTAAAAGTCCGAGTTTATAAAATATTTAAAATATAGACATAAGAAGAGTTTCAAATTTTATTCATTTCTGTCTCAAGCTAGAATTTACCAATCCTAGCTTCAGATCTCACGATCAAGATTACTTTTCTAGTATGTATGGGTAACTTAAACCCTATAGAAAAAATTACATCAAACATCAAATCAATCTTATATTAAAATATATCTTGCTCCATCTTAAACATATGAAGAAAGAAATCATTCCTAGAATCAATAGGACCTGGCAAAAAACAATGCACACAATCATTCTACAAAACAACATTCTCATTCGGCCAATGCTCATATCTACTTGGATGTCCATCTGGTCTCAACAACATGTCATGTGTTTTATCCATCAATCTAAACCTTTTCTTCCCTTCTTTATTTGCTTCCCTAAATTCTTCTACTTGAGAATTGTAAAACTGCAAATCTAAACCATCCAATGTTTTTTCATTGCTAGTAAATGAAATTTTTCTCAAGCAATTCCCACCTCTATTCCATTCTCCACCTTCAAAACGTGAAGGTGCAATTGTCCTAACAATAGTTGTGCCCTTAAAATTTTCTAAATTTTTGATGGCTTTTAAAGCTGTCCTAAATACCCTTTTGTAACCATAATAATTTGGGAGTTGAGAAATATTTTAAAGTCCACAATGTCATCAACCCCAACAAGTTGATTTTCCTCATAGTACACACTCAATCTACTAAATCAATGGCCAGAGTTAAGGATGACATAATTGAAATTATTGATTTGACTTGTCCATTTTTTTATCTACTTCATCAAGATAAATATTGAACACTCCATCATGCATTAGGACCATCGCAATCTGTTTCCTCCATTTTGACCAAGAATTGTGACTAATATGTTGCAAGGGTAAAATTATATGCTGTGTATTTCCACTTTTTGAAATTGAAATGAAGAGTGGGAGAGATATCCATTGGATGTTCTACCTGTAAAAGGGAAAAAACATCCAAGTAATTAAACAAAGGAAATTAATTGCTATATATTACTCTACGCACATTTGATAGGATTGCTAAGAAAAGAAAAAAAATACTAAATGTTTCATATGAAAAAATTAGAAAGTTTTCATTATTTGAATGATAATTTGTTTCTCACCATATATTTTTTAGTGAGTGGGGAAAAATCATGTATTATAACACAAATATTCCATTGATTTGCACGCAAAAAAGCTCTTTATTTCAAGTAGTGAAAAGATAGTTTGAGACATATAATCAAAGGTAATATATGTTTGTGGTCTTTAACATTTTTGGCATTTTACGAGTATAAAAGCATGTTATGATAAAGGGTATGAGTGTGCAAAATCGAACCAAATCATTAATCAAGCCAAATAAAAAAATAAAGACTAATAAATGGTTAAGTTGAACTTGTTTGGGTATCGAAAAACAAATCGATTATATTTGAATTGGTTTGTGTTAACTAAAAAAGTCAACCGGAGACCAACCAACTTGACATAATAGATATCATTTAAAAAATTCAATATATGCATAAAAATATTTTCTTTCATATAGTTAGTAACTCTAATAAATCTCAAATAAAAATAAAAATCAATATTAATGCTAATAAAAAAAATCTAAACTAGATAGAAAAATGTTGAATATTTGTTATTTAGTTTTACGTCGGTTTGGATATTTCAAATATGTAACATAATTTTATTTTTCTTAATGTTTAATCATATAATTAATACTTATTATTTTAGTAAGATATTGTACTTGTATGATTATTCATTTTGACGTACTAATTTGCAATGTTTATTTTATGTGATTTCATTATTATTTTTTTTGTTGAATATTTTAGTGTTCATCACTCATCTCATATTTTGTATTATTTTCTTAAGAAACACCTCACATATTTGGTAGGACTAAATAAATATTTGGAGTACAAGTTTATTATATGTTTGTATGAATATTCTACTAGAAAAATAAGAAAACGCGAAAAAATGTGAGATTTATTAGCTTGATTTGATTTATAATTTAACACCAATAAATTGATTTGATATTTAAAACACCCGAATCAGCCCAAAAAAATCCAAGATTGAAAAATATCCAAATTACATTCGTTTAATTTGTTTTTCAAATTTATGAAATTGGACACCAATAATTTGATCTGATGTTTCACAACTTCTAACCAATCAGAAATTATATACCTTCCTAAGATAAATTAGAAATTAATAATAACAACAATAAAAATGACATCACCTGAGAACCCACGTTGTGAATCTTGGATTCTTCAAGAAAATATTGTCGTTATTTAGGATATAATTTAATATGAAATTTTTTTAGATCTACCAATGCCACGGTACATTAATAGGAAACTTTATAAAAAGATAGTAGTTTGTATCACTATGCCAATGGATGTGCTTGATTGAGAGACTTCAAAAAAAAAAAATTAAAAAAAAAAATATCCACAATTGAATACTGAAAAGAAGTTTCACGAATGGATAATTTATGTTGATTGTATCATTCTAATCTTTAAACGTACCTACTGAGGGGCTCAAGAACCTAACCTCCAATTTATGTGGTACATAAGTCGACTAGCCTATTAAGGCTTGTCCACTTATTTCCAATATTAGAAAAAAAAAATCAGAAATAATTATTTACCTAGAAGAAAAGACTCCTCTCATATAAAAATATTGAGAAAGCATAAATAAGTAAACCTTTCCGTCATCACATAAACCTACCCCTACTTCCCATAATATTTATTTCTCAATTGGATGCCAATATTTTTTCTTGTTATATGAAATACAAACAAATAAGTAAAAATCCACTATTTTTAAAAATATTTATATTCACACAAAACATTTGCTTCCTACTAATACACCCTATATCATTGTAAATTTCAGTTTCACAACTGTCGAGGTAAAAAATATTAAAATATGTATGATAATCATCATCAGTCATGTACATTGTCTTTTTTACATTCATACGTATTATATATTTTTGGCGAAATATATAAATAGGTTCCTATATTTATTGGTTTTCTCCCCTCATATATCTTAATTATGTTATTTTCCTATTAAATCATTAAAAATTATTCATAATTTGTTTCTTTTAAACAAACACAGTTGGCTAATGTGAAATCAAATTTTGTTAGAGGTATTGATAGGGGATATATATGTTGACCAAAACTCCTTAACCCAATTAATAGTGAAAATATTTGAGAATAATCATATTTTACTTAAAGTCATTTGAACACATTAGAAAACAAAAGAGATTCACACAACTTTTTAGTAGGAAATATGAAAGGAAAAATAATATCTTTAGAAAATGCTCAAGTTTATTATAGGCTACTTACGGCCACTTGAGATGGTTACAATCATCAACTACATCACTATTTATACTACTCAAAATAGAAAACAAAAAGTCTTTCACAAATAACTAAATACATGTATCACAATTTACTAGATACATGTACTACGAAATTCTAAAAAGAATTTTTGAAAAACAAAGAGACAATTTTGAAAAACTAAACATTGATGCATTAATTCCAACACTCCCCCTTAATGCATTTGCTTGATAACTCCAATGCGTTCTCGAAGATAGCAAAATTTTTCTCCAGGAAGTGCTTTGGTGAAAATGTCAGCAAGTTGTTCTCCTGTCTGACAATAATGCAACTGAATTTCGTCTTCCTCTTGTGCTTCTGGTATAAAATGATACTTGATGGAAATATGCTTTGATCTTTCATGGCTGACTGGATTCTTAGGAATTGCAATTGCTGATTTGTTATCACAATACAGAACAATCCCTTTTTTTTTTGTTTTTCACCAATGTCTTCAAATATTCTCCTAAGCTAAATAGCTTGAGAAGTAGCCTTGGATGCTGAAATATATTCTGCTTCGGCAGTGGATTGAGCAACAACACTTTGTTTTTTTGATAACCAAGAACAAATGCTTGATATAAAAAAAGAAAGCATAACTAGAAGAACATTCAGACGTGACATAAGTAATAAAAGCAAAAATAATGTAACTCATATTGGGTTGCCTCCCAATCAGCGCTTGATTTAACATCGCGGTACGATGGAGAATTCTTGATTACTCATACTTCATCAAGATGGTATGTGTTGATCACTTCATTCGCCATTTTATCATGCCCTAGATAGATTTTGATTCGCTACCCGTTCACCTTGAACCTTAAACCCTCCTTGTTCTCCAACTCAACCGCACCATGAGGGAATATTTGGATGATCAAATAGGGCTAGTCCATTTTGACTTGAGTTTACCCGGAAACAAGCACAACCTAGAATTGAACAAAAGCACCAAATCCCAAACCGAAAAATTGCGCTTCTCAATCTTTTGATCATGATACTTATTCATATTTTCTCTGTAGAAGGCTGAACTTTCATATGCCTTCAAGCGAAATTCATCAAGCTTAGTCAACCCATGTAACCTCTGTTCCGCAGCCTCATTCCAATCCATTTTCAACTTCTTCATTGCCCACATGGCCTTATGCTTTATTCACCCGTAAATCACAAGTCTTCCCATATACAAGTTGGTATGGGGACATACCTATAGTAGTCTTGTGGTATGGTTGGACCAAAGAGCATCATGAAGCCTCCTTGACCAATCCGTTCTACTAGCATTCACCATTTTCACCAAAATCTGCTTAATCTCCTTGTTTGACACCTCAACTTGCCCACTAATTTGAGGATGGTAAGGAGTGGCCACATTATGGCAAACCCCATATTCTTACAATAATACCTTAAACAGTTTGTTGCAAAAGTGGGATCCCCCATCATTGATGATAGTCATTGGGGTGCCAAATCTACAAACTATGTTCTTTTTCAAGAACTAGGTGACACTCTTCCCTTAATTATTCGCATGGGAGATATCTTCTACCCATTTTATACATAATTGACTGCCACAAGAATGTACTTCATACCATGAGAATTCACAAAAGGGACCATAAAGTCAATGCCCCACACATCAAACAATTTAATTACAAGAATAGGGTTTAAAGTGAGCTCTTGCTTTCTCGAAATGCCACCATCTCTTTGACATGTATCACATGCCTTAGCGAACTCATTAGAATCTTGGTGGATGGTTGGAAAATATAGCCACATTGCAAGATCTTGTGAGCAGTCCGGATACCACTATGATGCCCACCTACAGGCAAAGAATGGCATGCCTCCAAAACATTCAACATCTCAACTTCCGGCACACAACGCCAAATAAGTCCATCGGTACAACTCCTACATAAGTATGGCTCATCCCTAAAGAAATTGTTCTCATCATGCATGAACTTTTTCCTTTGATGAAAGTACAAGTTTGGTGGGATGATATCACTAGCCAGACAATTTGCAAAATTTGTGAACCATGGAATCAAGTCTTGGGAGGAAGCCAGTACATGCTCATCAGGGAAAGTATCATCAATTTCAGTCTTTTCACCTAACTCCCTCATTGCTTCATCTTTTAATCGTGACAAGTGATCAACAACTTGATTCTTGGTCCATTTTTTATCTTTCACCTCAAAGTCAAATTCTTGGAATAGTAATACCCAACGAATCAACCTCAGTTTTGCATCCTTCTTTGCCATCAAATATCTCAAAGCAGACTGATCAGTATGCACCGCAACCCTCGTGCCAAGCAAATAGGAGCAAAATTTCTCGAAAGCAAAGATTACTGGAAGGAGCTCTTGTTCAGTCACGGTGTAGTTCTTTTAGGTTTCATTAAGGGATTTACTAGCATAGTAAATGGGATGAAGGATTTTGTCCCTCTTTGTCCAAATGCCACACAAGAGCAACCCCACTCGCATCACACATCACCTCAAATGGCTTGCTCCAATCCAGAGAAATGATGATAGGTGCGACACCAACTTTTCCTTTAATTCACCAAATGTCTTAAGACATGATTCATCAAAATAAAACATACACTCTTTCTCAAGCAACTTGCACAAAGGATGTGAAATCTTTGATGAACCTCTGGTAAAAGTTTGAATGCCCAAGAAAACTTCTCACACCTTTTACAGAGATAGGTGGAGAAGGTCTCTCTATCATAGGCATTCTAGACATATAAAGCATTACTTAGCATATCAATTTTTAGGGTTGTCACAAATAATATATAAATATAATCATGAGATGTAATTATACTTTATGAGAAATATAAATTTAGGAATAAATAATTTACTTTTTATAGAAATATTGAGTGAAGTCAACATCCCTAACACCTTTTAATATATTGTGAAAACTAAAGTATTTTCTCTACTTTTTGTATTATTAATTAATTGATTCACCCTTAAACAATTTTTTTTCTTAAATATTATTTAAAACAAGAAACATCCGTAGAATAGACAAACCAATCTCTGTGGGTTTGAAATTTTTCTATACAATTATTTGACACACTGCAGATTAAAATACATACAGTCACTGACTCGTTAGTGACATTCCGAAAACAACCTTTAGAAATCGATATGGTAATTATGAATTTGTAATTATTTCGTTTGGACTAATCAATTCTCCTGTAGCTTTCATGGATTTAATGAATAGAGTGTTCAAATAGTACTTAGACTTATTCGTTATCATCTTTATTGATTATATCCTCATTTACTCTTGGAATGAGAATTAAAACTGTTACAAATCTGAGAGTGTTTCTGCAGACTCTCAAATATCGCCTCTTATTCACTAAGTTTAGCAAATGTGAGTTCTGATTGTAATGTGTTACTTTCCTTTGTCACATTGTATCTGACAAGGGATTTGAGTGGATTTGCAGAAGATAGAATAAGTGAAACAATGGCCAAGACCTACCTCTGCTATAGATATCATAAGTTTCTTAGGTCTAGCAGGTTATTACATAAGTTTGTGGAAGGATTTTCATCCATAGCATCACCATTGACTAGGTTCACTCAGAAGATGATCAGGTTTCAATGGTTAGATGATTGTGTGAAAAGTTTTGAATAATTTAAAATTAGATTGACTACAACTTTTATCTTGACTCTACCAGAAGTTTTAGAAGGTTATGTGATCTATTGCGATGCATCCAGAGTTTGCCTAAGTTGTGTGTTGATGCACCAAAATAAGGTTATAACTTATGCTTATAGACAACTTAAGGTGCATGAGACGAACTATCCAACTCATGACCTTGAGCTTGTAGCAGTGGTGTTTTTACTCAAGATCTTGAGACAGTACTTGTATGATATTCATGTAGATGTGTTCACTGACCATAAGAGCCTTCAATATGTGTTCACCCAGAATGAGTAGAATCTTTGCCATAGGTGATCGCTTGAGTTCCTTAAGGATTATGATATGAGTTTGCATTACCATCCTAGTAAAGGAAAGTTGTATCAGATGCTTTTAGCAGATTAGCTATGGGTAGTGTAGCCCATATTGAGCAAGAAAGAAAGTAACTAGCGAAGGATATTCATAGGATTTCTTACTTGGGAGTTTTCCTTATGAGCATGTCAAATAATGGTGTAATAGTTAAGAAAAGGGCAGAATCTTCTTTGGTAGTGCAGGGTAAGGAAAAGCAAGACAGTGATCCAATCATGATTGAATTTTAGGGTGCACTTAAGAATCAGAGGGTTGAGGTTATCTCCCAAGGGGTATATGGTGTACTTCGCTATTAGGGTAGATTATGAGTTCTTGATATTGGTGAGTAGAGACATCATATTCTTGTAGAAGCCCATAACTCCAGATATTCTATTCATCCAGGTGACACTAAGATGTACCGCGATTTGCGGGAAGACTATTTGTGGAATGGCATGAAGAGGGATATAGAAGATTATGTGAGTAAGTTCCCCAATTGCCAACAAGTCAAGGTAGAACATCAGAATTCAGGGGGTATGGCTCAAGAGATCGACATTCCTACTTGAAAGTGGGGAGTGATCAATATGGATTTCATCACAGGGTTACCTCATACTTACAAACAACATGACTCCATTTGGGTAATAGTTGACAGGATGACTAAGTCTTCTCGCTTTTTGGCGGTCAAGACTACAGATTCGAGTCAGGACTATGCCAAGATTTATATTAATGAAATTTTGAGTTTTAATGGGGTTACTTTATCTATCTTGTCAAATAGAGGTCCTCAATTTACATATCATTTTCGTAAGTCATTTCAGAGGGGTCTTGGTACTCAGGTTAACCTTACCGCAACATTTCATCCGCAAAGGTATGGAGAAATAGAGCGTATCATTCAAACCCTAGAGGATATGACGAGAGCTTGTAAGATAGATTTCAAGGATGTCTGGGATTATCACATTCCTCTTATTGAATTCGCCTAAAACAATAGCTACAATTCCAACATTCAGATGGCCCCTTATGAGGCATTGTATAGGCGTAGAAGTAGATCTCCTGTTGGTTGGTTTGAAGTAGGTGAAGCAGCTTTGATAGAACAAAATTCAGTCCATTATGCTATGGAGAAACTTCAACTTATTAGAGATACATTTAAGACAACCAAAGTCGTCAAAACTCTTATGCAAATGTAAGGAGAAGGGAACTAGAGTTCCAAGTTAACGATTAAGTTTTCTTGTCACCTATGAAAAGGGTGATGAGGTTTGGAAAGAAAAGAAAGCTCAGTCCTAGATATTTAGGCCTTTAAAAGATATTGAAAACTGTTGGAAAGGTGGCATATGAGTTAGATTTTCCAACAAAACTAGCAGCAGCGCATCCAGTCTTCCACATCTCACTCTTGAAGAGGTGTGTGGGTAATCCATCCTATGTAATGCCATCAGAGAGTGTGGTTGTGAAAGATGGTCTTTCTTATGAGGATCTACTAGTTAAGAGTCTTGATCGTCAGGTTAGAAGGTTGATAAATGAATAAGTCGCTTCAATCAATGTTTTGTGGAGGAGTCAGTCCATAGAGGGAGTTACTTGGGAAGCGAAAGCAGCCATGAAAAGAAAGTACGGACTGACTTTCAGTTCTCAGTCACAAACAAAGGTCATCCAGTACGGATTTTCAGTGATTCCGACAGCTTTTAAGTAAGGGGTCTTTTGGTATTTCCCTTGTTCATTTAGCCCCTTAGCTGGGTTGTATTTTAGTTCCTAAATCATGTGTTTTAGACATTTTAAGCCAAGAAACATAAGTACAACTTACCTAAGTTAAAATCATTAATCAAAAATAAGAAATTGTGAAAAAAGAGAGGAGAAAAAGTCAAGAACCCTAGTTCTATAATATAGAAAGTTTCAATCAATTCCAGCCTCGAAATTTAATGATTTCTTTGTGGAATTCATAACAAGGTATGTGGAATTTCACTAGTGGGTTCCTTTCTCCCATTAGGGTCCTAATATTTAGTCAGCTGATTGATTCCTTTATGATGAATAGATTTAGGGTTTCTAGAATTACAATTTATCATCATGAATTAGTTAGTTATATGTTCCAAATTAGGTTATCATGTTACTAGTAAGTTTATTGCATAAATTTCAAAACCCTAGCTATGTATTTCTAAATTTTTTGAACTACACATGTTAGGTTAGATATATCAGTCATTCAGTTATACATGCCTCAGTTATTAATGCATCATTATCAGATTAATTATTGCATTCCTGTTTGCATGTTCAGTTTTAAGCTATCTAGTATATAGAAACTCAATCATAATGTGTTAATAATTTAATTCATTGGGAGTAGAATAATTTTGAGTTGGACTAGGGTTTAGCATACCCAAATATTCCAAGAAATACTAGTCAAGTAGGTTGTAAGTCCCTTCTGTGGGCATCGGTTTAGTGATCTCGCCAGCACACCTTTATACCTCTAGCAGGGTATATTGAGTCCTCTAGATGGGAAGTATACATCGGAATCTACATTAAGTTCATGTGGATTTATTTATCAATGATTATTAACTCCCGCAGTTCTGTCAGACTCTATTGCATTGACCATATTTAGAGTTCAGTTAGTATTGAGTCTTAGCATGTTATAAATTTTATCATTGCATCTAGTTAGCTCAATGTTTAGTACATTATGTTCAAAATATTATACTTGCTTTTGTACTTTTTCATTTATGTATTATTTCAGCTTTATTATATATTATATGTTCAATACCTTTCAAGTACTGATGCATATATGTGCTATATCCTTTCATAATGTTAGTTCAGATTCTCAACATCCAGATCACGCGTAGATTGATTCCTGATCTCCATTTTGACTTAATTAGTGGTGAGTCCTCATTATCCAATGAAAATAGTCATGAGTTTCTTTTTAATATTTTTAGTCCTTTAGTTTAAGTTTCTCTAGACTTATCTAGGTCCTGTCCCAGCATTTCTAGTCAGTTAAAGTCTTATTTCAGACATAGTTAGTTTCATCTTAGTATTGAGTTAAGATCTTCTCTATATTAAACTTATCACTTTTCATATATGTCAGTTATAGTATATAGATAGTCCCCATCTTTTCATTTTATTATCATTTAGCTTCCACACAAGTTTATTATCTTTAGTATGCTCATGATATGTCACTCGAATTTTCTTGGGATTACTTGTGTTCCTAGGTCCCGTGTCCACGTCTCGAGGATAGATCAGTGTGACACACTCTCTCTCCCCTTCCACCTCCATCCTAGATGTGTCTCTATTTTTCCTCAATAATCCTTTTGTTTTGTTCCTTATTGTGATCGTAAATACTATGTGGCCTTGTATTTTTTACCAATGATAGTTGTCAGTATTAGTGATAATGTTCTTTTTGTTCTTTCTTCTATTCAAGTGTACTCTTTATGCTTTCATACGCATGTTCTCTGTGGACATAGCCTTGGATTCTCTTGTCTTGTTGATATTTTGCTTTGCATATTAATTGTCTCTCCTTTTCAATGATGTCAAAAGGGGGATGTTTTGTTTAAGGTTGACTGAGGGATTTAGGGTGAACTGATAAAAAGCGAAATTACTAATTAAGGGGTGACTTTATTGATTATTTTGAATGAATGTGTGAGAAGTAATGCAGGTTGTTTGTTATCATTAAAAGAGAAGCAATTGATAATTTTTTATGCTCCTAGATATTGTGATGAACTCCTCACAAGTGCAGGGACCTGGTCCTCTGCAGAGTATGAAACTCGTCCAGTTGTCAAAAGCACTAGACAATTGGAAAAGTTGTCGGCATTGGGAAGTTAGTGAAGCGGAAGTGTACTTCACCAATCATTAGTGATGAGGTTGTTTGATGGGTAATAACTATTCATGGTATAAATAAAAAAAAAAACTCATTTACTCATTCACTCAAAGAGAGAATTTCCAAGCTTTAAGAACATCAAGGGAACTGACAGAAGTGTATTTATTGTTTTTTGTACTTGATGCATTTGTTTGCTTGTAATTGTTCTTACATTGTAGGATTTGTTTAAACTGTGAAAGAAATAATTCAAAAATTGGTGAATCATTGTAAGGGCTAGGTTAATAGTAACTTAGGCCTCTACTTTAAGTGTACTAATCAGGTGGAATTAGTATAGAAAGTAGTGTTGTATCTACTCAGGCTCAACAAGTATTACTTAGTGTGGAGAGTAGTAGGTTAATATCTTGTTGTAACCGACTATCACTCTTGCTTATTCAATATTATTAGAAGTGATTTTGAAAAGTCCTCTTGAGAACAGCTCGTAGTTTTCCTCCCTTGAGCAAGGACGTTTCCACGTAAAGTTGATTGTCAATATTTACTTTCTGCGTTTGTTCTTTACTTGTTGTTATTACTGTATTAAAGATATGGTCCATCAATGTATGTGGATGTATATATCCAATAGATACATCTCTTCCCCTCTTTTAGTTCCAATACTGATGAATTTGATTTGCTATACCAGGTTCTAGGTTCTTTAGTTCTTTGGTACCATTGACTTTTATAGTCATAGGTACCATTGCTTTGGATTCTTGAATTTCGTTATGCCTCTTTAGATCAATTCTAAACTTATAGTTTCATGCTATTTTGGATCCCAAATTCCTCACAGAATATAATACAGTAATATTTTGCTGCACCCATACTGTAAATTGGAATACCAGGTACTAAATCCACAATCCACTGTCTCAAAATAGTCAGTTATCTTAAGAGAGGCCGGGTAATATCCCCGACATCTTAATACTTCAGTTCTTTCTTTTTTAACTCTTGATATATCCATTTTGTTTTGACATACCAGTGTGTGGGATAATTGGAATAGCCTCCTTTCTTGTGGTGGTTAGAGTTTGGTGATGTTTTTAGCAAGTACTCTTCCGACAATATTTGTGAAGTAGAGGGATAGGGAATGAGAATTGAAAACTTCGAGTCTCTTGTGTTGTTCTAGTAAAAGATTTTGAAGCCTCATTGCAGTACTTGAAACCCTCTTAGGAGGATCAACATTTTCACGATGATGTTAGGATTAGGAAGAGTAGACTGACTATGAATATACTATAGAGAAACAATTAAACTCAACAAGTGTATTATTTACAGTTATTTTGGACCCTTAGAGGTCATTTTGTTACTGTATAAGAGACATCTTATTTTTTTTTTTATTTTTTTATTTTTTTTATTTTAATTACCCTTGGGGGGGTAAGGGGCTGAGCAACACCCCCAGGCCTTAACATTAATAAAAGTAAAAGATACAAGGAGGGGGGCATAAACCTTACCTCCGATCCTAAGATGGTTCAGAAGTCAACTTTCCTAAAAAGGAATTTCGACTCATCCCCTTACAATAAAAGAGAAACCAAAATACTAAGTACCTAAAAGAGAGGACTCCTCTCAATACAAAGTATCTAGGAAACGTAAATAAGGGAGACTCTCCCCTTACAAAAGTAAGACGAGAATATAAGGTGTATCCTATTCAATGAGACTATACCAAATAGCATAGTCTAAGTGAATAGGCTCCTAACCAAAAGCGGTATAAAAACTATACCATAACAGAGACGATCATGGAGGTTTCTTGATTCTTTTCAATTTCTTTCTCCTGAAATTAGCCATGCCAATTTTTTCTAGAATGAAGCTTCCTCTCGCAAGAGTAGGTAATTGATCCTTGATGTAAAAGTGTTGAACAATGTCTATGTTGTGACTATATTTGGATAGCCGATCAGCCGTGTTGTTTGCCTCCCTGTAGACATGAGTAATCTTGAATCTTTCCAACTGATGCATTATTCTGTGGATTTCCATGATGTATGGCTGTAGGTTCCATGGGTAGTTGGTTTGATTTGAAAGCCAATGAATGACCAATTCTGAATCCACTTCCAAGTGTATTTTTCTATATCCATGCTGAATGCACCAATCTAAACCATGGCTAACTGCTTGAATTTCCGCTTGGTTGTTGGTACCAATACCCAAAGGAATAGTAAATGCATATATCATATTACCTTGATAATCTCTTACTATTCCTCCTCCTCCAATTTTCCCGGGGTTGTTGAGGGCACTCCCATCAGTGTTGAGCTTGAGGAATGGTTGTTGAGGTTTCTCCCACGTTACTTCTTTAACCATAATAGCATGTTTGTAACTTGCCACCATTTCGATAAGAGAGTTCCAATTGTTAGGCCATTCGATGTATGGATAGGCTGTGTTGAGGAGATGGTTGAAGTCTTTGACTATGAGGAATTTTACTCTAGCTGTGTTGGATTGCTTTGCTCCGTATTTTGCTGCGCAGCGATTTTTCCAGAGATTCCAGAGAATGATGACTGGCAGCAGCCTGGTTGCCAGCTTCTGCACTTCAGTTGCCTGCGCCAGGTTCCTCCATTTCTGCAGCAGTGTGTGAATTGTTGAGTGCTCATGTTGCAGCCCTGCAGCTGCAGAAAAGAACCTCCAAATATTGTTAGCAAAATGACCAGTTACAAATATATGATCTATGATGTCTTCCCCAGGGCTGTAACAGCATGAACATTGGGCTGCCTCCCTCCCAAATTTAATAATTCTTTCGTTAGTGGGGAGCTTACCACGCAATGCCCTCCACACTAAAAAAGAAATTTTAAACGGGATTAACTTATGCCAGATATTCTTACTACAATTATTTTTCTCCTTCCGGTGACGAATGTGTTCCCAGGCAGTAGCACAGGAGAACTGCCCTTTCTCAGAAGTTTTCCAGACTGCCTCGTCCAGCATGTGTTCCTGAAACTTAATTTCAGTATTCAAAACTTTTGCAATCAGTAATGGAGGAACCCATTGTCGAAGCAATGTTTCGTTCCATAATCCATTAATTAGAAAATGAGAAATAGTGGTGTTGTTTAGGCTCGTGATATGATTGCATTGAGGAGCAAGAGGGCCGTCTCCTAACCAATCATCCCACCAAAATGAGCTGCTTCCAGAGTTGATTCTCCATTGAATTTGTGATTCGGCAACGGCTTTATTTTTCATCATAAAATTCCAAACCAAAGATTGCCCCGTGTGTAGTTTTTTTGCTACCGGATGAGCCCTTTGACAGTATTTTGCTCTCAAGAATCGACCCCATAATGTCTGCTTGCTTCTGAAAATCCACCACTGTTTATGTTGTAATGAAACACACACATCTTCAAGACGTCTTATACCAATACCTCCCTCATCCAAAGGAAGACACATCGTATCCCAAGAGGCCCAATGATATTTTCTTTTTTCCTTGTCCCAACCCCAAAAGAAATCTGCCATGGCTTTGTTGATATACCTGATAGTTGTTTTAGGAGGAGAGGTAGTTGACATTATGTGGATAGGAATGGATTGTAGAACATGTTTGATCATAGTAGCCTTCCCACCAAAACTAAGAATCCTTGATTGCCATCCCGTAATCCTTTTGGTGATCTTTGCGACTAAATCTGAATAGTAAATGATTCTTTGACCACCAATGTAAAGGGGGCACCCCAGGTAGGTAATGGCACTGTTTTTCTGAGTGAAGCCTGTGATTTCTTCAATTACATTGATGACCTCTATGGGAGCGTTCGATGGGACCATGAAATGACTCTTGTCTTTGTTTATGAGTTGATCTGAGACAGACTCATATGTGGCAAGAGTTTTCATAATCATATGGAGGGTATCTCTAGTGGTGAAAGAGAATATAATGATATCATCGGCAAAGCTGAGATGATTAATCTGTGGGCCTCTACTTTCCATTTGAAAGTTTTTGTAATGCTGTTGTTGATGAAGCATATTAAGCATCCGAGACAACACCTCTGCCCCTAAAATAAATAAGGACGGCGATAACGGATCACCTTGTTTGAGACCCCTTGTTGACTTGAAAAAACCATGCCTGTACCCATTAATAATAACAGAGTACCAGTTGTTGCTCATTATTCTCCACACATGGTCAATAAAATTCTCACAAAAACCCATTTTTCGCAAAACCAAACAAGTATACGACCATGACACTCTATCGTATGCCTTGGCCATATCTAGTTTGATTACCACATTGTCACCTTCATTGGGTTGTTTGATACAATGAGTGATCTCTTGAGCCAACATAATGTTTTCCGAGATACTTCTTCCCTTAACAAATCCCGACTGATTCTCAGAAATAAACTGAGGTAAAATACCTGCTAATCTGAAACAAAATATCTTGGAAATAATTTTGTTAGAGAAATTACTCAAGCTGATGGGTCTGAACTCTGAAAATTTATTGGGATGATCAATTTTAGGAAGAAGAACAAGACAAGCATGCGAAAAATATTTAGGCAAAATATTTCCACAAAAGAAATGTTGTACAGCCTTTAGAACATCTTCCTTAATAATATCCCAACATGATTGATAAAATTTCCCTCCAAACCCATCCGGACCTGGAGCTGAGTTAGGATTCATGGAGAAAACAACCTTTTTTAATTCCTCCATATTAGGCATTTGTTGAAGAAGTTGGTTCTGCTCATCTGTAACCATCCGGGGAATACAGTTAAGAACCTCTTCACTGATTCTTTCTGATTTCCCAGTGAAAATATTTTGAAAGTACATACAAGCTTCTTTGGCAATGTTCTCATCTCCCTGTATCCAAGTATCCTCATCTGTGCAAATTCTATGGATAAACAACTTCCTTCTCCTTCCCCTCATCATAGAATGAAAGTATTTGGAATTGGTATCACCTTCTTTGAACCATTGGAGCTGAGTTTTTTGCTTGAGTATGGAAGTTTCCAACTTCATGTATTTGATGTATTGAGCATTAATAAGATGAAGTCTGGCTCTGTTCTCCTCTGAATTATTTTGTATGACATTCTCCTCCGCCTTTTTAACCTGTTCTTCAAAATCTATAACCATTGAAAAAATGTTGGCATATTCACTCTTAGACCATGTACTCAAGGTAGAAGCCAATTTCTTCATTTTCTGATGAAGTTTCCACATAGGATCACCACTTACTTCCTCTTGCCAAGAGCTTTGCACAATATCCTTGAAATTTTCATTTTCAGTCCAACAGTGCAAAAACTTAAAGTATTTTACTTTTTGGGCTATTCTCACCTCCATTTCCATTAATAAAGGGCAATGGTCTGAGCCAACAGCAGGAAGATGAGAGATAGTAGTTTGTGGCATACATTCCAACCATTTATCATTGACCATGGCTCGATCCAATCTTTTCCACACTCTTGCTTCACCGGATCTTTGATTACACCAAGTGTAATGTTGACCACTGTAGCCTATGTCCATAATACCACAAGCTTCAATGATATCAATAAATTCCAGACTTTTGTTCATATTATAGGGTATGCCACCATGTTTTTCATCAGTTGACGTAATGACATTAAAGTCTCCAATCGTACACCATGGGCTACCCATATTGGAGATATGATAAAGTCTTTCCCAAAGAGGTCTTCTTAAGTGTTCCTTACACTTAGCATAAATAAGAGAAAAAATAAATTTCTCATTGTATTCAACATGTTTTGCCCTACAAGTGATATGTTGATCATGAATTTCCAAAATATCACATTCCATATCATTGGTCCAAAAAAGCCAAATTTTGCCATTATTATTACAAAGAGCATTATCCATAGACAAAAGAAGCTTGTATTTGTTGATTTGAGAGTTATCTGCAAAAGGTTCAAGAATAGCAATCATAGACAAATTATGCATTTTCTTGAGATTTTGGAGTCTTTCCAAAGAGCCTTGGGTGTTAATGCTCCTAGCATTCCAACATATTGTACTGATCATTAAAAACCTTTACTTCGTGACCTGGTGTTGGGTCTGCTAGTATTAGCAGCTGTGCTTGTTGTGACGGTGTTATTATATTGTCTGACTTCCTTTCTACCCCTTGGAGATAAACCTTGTTGAGTAGTGACTTCATGGATTTCAGACTCAAACTGACTTTGGAAAGTAGAACCAAAAGCGTTGATCAACTGTGCACTAGTTTCATCCTCTTCCTCTTCTCCCTCCTTTTCATTGAGAGATTGAGTATCTTCGTCAAATCCATCTTCTGAATTTATAACTTCATAATCTGAGTTGTCATGGCACTGTTTTGGAGATTTATTTTCTCTTTGAATCTGGTCATTATCAAACTGCAGACCTGCCTCTCTTTGAATTCTTCTTTTAATTGCTTCTCTTTTCTTTTTGCTAGGTCTGCCTTGTGATCTATTGTTTTGTTTTTCGACAGGAGTTTTATCTCCCTGCTGCTGATGCTCAGAATTAACAGTATATTGTTGATTTCCAGCAGCATTTATACCCCCAGCTTCTTGATTTTCATTTCTTTTCATACTCTGATCAGCCTCATAATTTTGCCATTGACTGGAATTTTTCTGCTGCCCCTGATTGATGGAATTTTGAGACTTATTTTCTGAGGCTCTAAGGTCTCTCCTATGGTCCGAGTGATCAAAAACCAGAGTTCCTTTCCCCCCTTTGGATACCCCTTCCTGCAGATTAGTGTGCTTCTCCTGACACCCTCCATCCATACCTCCATCAACTTCAACAGCCAACCCAACATTCACAATATTATCAGCAGCATTTACAGGGGATTGCTGGGGTGTGGGGAGAGATAAGTCAAAACCTGTTCTCTTGTTATTATTGGTTTGAGTGAGTTGTGTTTGATGTTGCTGCAGTTTTGTTCTTTGATTTGTTGATGGTGAAACAATATTTGTTTCTTCATTTTGCTGTGTATCACTGTCTGCATCCGCTTTCCTTTCTGAATTGTTCATGTGCAAGTTTTGGACATTTGTTGTTTGTGTTGTTGGTGGTAATGCATTAACTGGCTCTTGGATTTGTTGGATATTACTGTCTGCAGCACCTTTCTTTCCTGATGTTTCCACCTGCAACTCCTGAACAGCCTGCTCCTGCACTTCTAAGTCACTATAAACATTATGAGTAGTAATGGAAAGAGGTATACCTTCTGCCTGCTGGCTGTCATCAATGACTTTCTTGTGTTGTGGTGAGCGTGCTCTCCATGCTGTTTTGGGTTGAACTTGCTCCAAGTTTTTTGATTGTTTTCTTCTTTTTGTCTGCCACTGCTCCTCTTTTTCTGAAACTTCTTGAACATAATTTCTTTCCCCCTGATTTCTGGTCTCTTGTTTTTTTCCTTCTTGGTGGTTTCCTTTTTGATTTTGTTTAACATTTTCCTCTATTACATCTCCACCTTGATGCTGATCTCCTCTTAATTTATCTATTTTTTCAGACTCCATTTCTTTCCTCTTGTTCACCTCTTCATCTCTTCTTTTTATAGTGCAATCGTAATCCATATGCCCTTGGTGTTTACAATACATACAATAGTCGGGGATACCTTCGTATTGAACCTTCAACCATCTCCCCTTGTTGGGGTCTAAATTTTTGAATCCCAACCAAACATGTTCAATCCTTTTCTTAGTGAGATCAACTTGAACTTTCACCCTAGTAGTGCTACCTCTAGTCTTTTGAGAAGTCGGTGAATCTAGATATAAGACCTTCCCGACAGATTCCAAGATAGTAGTCAATAAAACTTTATTATAACAATGCCATGGTAAGCCTGGCACAGCAACCCAAATAGGAACAATAGGAGTCTCTTCCTCGGGGGTAAAATCAGGGGTCCAAGCTTGAATTCTCATCAACTGTCCTTCAATAGTCATCCTCAATTTTGTCCACACAGTTTGATAATCGAATTCATTATCAAGATCAATATACACATGCCTAGAGTTAAAGTGAGTAATCTTCACCCCTCCAGTAAGTTGAGTTTGAAGGGTAAAGCTCTTTCTAACCAACTCCATTATAGGCATTGTATTGGTGAATTTGCCCACAAGTGTATACTTACAACATTCAGCCAATTTCACATAATAGTCATTTTCATCTAAGAGCACAGCAGGATACCCTTGTCTAGTAGTATGTATGGGGTCATTCAACACAATTGGGATCTGATTCTTAGACTGATTATACCTCAAGCGGGCTGCAAAGGATTGAACAACAGTGTATGGAGCAGGTTCTGAAATTTTATCCTGTTTAACATTGTTACTAATGTTTTCCCCTTGTTGTTGGATGTTAGGAGGTCTAGCATTTCCTTTCACATCATTGTGCATCTGTTTATTTCTATCTATTTGAGAGTTAGGGTCATACCTAGTGAAGTTGTTGGAGATCTTTGGGAAATTGCTTTGGAAATTCACGATTGTCCTGTTGCTATGATTTGATGAATTTGTTTCTCCTGGTTGACTGTTTTCTTGTCTTTGAGCCTGAGTTGAGCTTTGTTTGTGAATTTGTTGGCTTTCCTTACCATTTGCAGCATTTCTTTGATCATTTGTTCTTTGCTGCATTTCCATGCCTGCATGTTGTGCTTTGTGACTTGCTTGTTCCTGCCTTTGAGGCTGTGTTTGTTCTTTATCTTCTCCCTTGTTATCTTCATTTGGCCTGACCAAATTCATTTCTCGATTGCTGTCAATTGGTAAAGTGGAATCGATTGATTTTTGATTATTATGTAGATCGTGAGTAGTATTATCCAGTTCCACTATCGATTTTCCTCGATTCTACACAGAAATCCCTTGTGAAATATTTTCTCGTTCTCGATCAAACTCCTCTGAAAACGCAGGATTCTTCACATCTGTATCCATTGAATTCGAGGAACTGAGAGATGAATCATGGTGCGTGCCATAATGGGGTTTGTTGCCATCTTCATGGCGCCCCATTTGGCTTTGTTCCGGTGGTTTTTGGATGTCCACCGGCGGCGCACGCGCCAGCGCAGCAGCGCACGTTTCCGATATGCCTGTAGCCGTTGTAACAGTAGGTGGGAGCGTCTGAGGAGAGAGAAAAAGTTTTTTGTACTGTTCACTGTTCATAAGAGACATCTTATTCATGTATTAAAAGTGGCATTAGCTTTACTATGTTTGGTAGAAGTTTTATATTAGGTATAAAAGTCAACATAACTTATACCATGTTTGGTTGCATTTTTTGTAGTCCTACATAGTTAATACCAACTTAACTTATGAGGGAATCTATGTATAAAGTTGTGCAGGGTAGAAGGTGGAATACGTTGTGTGGGTATTAGTTATGCATGTATTAAAATGATAAATTACATATTTATCCTATTTTTTTTATTTTTTTATTTTTAATTGGAAACTTTACTGTTTTTCGATATATACGTTTATTATTATTATTTCTTTTTATATATTGACCATTTTTATTTCTTATAATTTATATTATTTTTTAATTGGAACTATATTATTTCCTATCTACATGTGTTCTTGTTATTTCTTATTATATATAGAATATTTTCATTTCTAGTCATATACTTATTAGAGTTTTCATTAATTTATGCAAATATGAATGTTTTTTTAATGTTAGAAATTGATTGTATATTTTTTTACGGTACATATGCTAATCAAATATTAGCATTATATTTTATTCAATATATTTCACATTTTATTAGCATATATTAATATTTTGTAAATAATATATATTAATAATTTACAACAAGTATAATATTCAATAGTTAATAATTCATACATTGTAATCTCTACGTAACTAAATAATACCTACATAACTAATATCTACATAGTAACACCCGCATAATTAAACCCAACATAAGTAAACCCTGAACAATTAATATCTGCATAACTAATACATGCATAGTTAAACCCTTCATAGCTAATACATGCAAAACTCTAACTCAATAACCAAACGGCCCCTTGATGTTGTGTGACTTAAAACAAATTTTTTGGTCCTTTTCAGGTAATCTGCTTAGTGCGCATAGTAAATGTTGTGCTTTTGAAAAACCCACTCTATTATGTTGGAATTAATTCATTCACACCTTGATGTTCAATATTTCAATATTGTCTCTTAGTTTCTCAAGAAGTCTTGTAGGATTTTGTAATATATATATATATATGTATATATATATATATATATATATATATATATATATATCTAGTAATGTGTGATACACGTATCTAGTTATTTGTGCTCCTTTGATTTACATTATTACTAGTATAAATAGAGATGTTGTTGATGATTGTAATAATCTCATGTGGAATTAAGTAGCCTATATAAACTTGAGCATTCTCTAAAGATGTCATTCTCCTTCTATATTTTCTACAAATTGGTATCAAGAGCATGCTTTCGTTCTTAATCTGGGTTAGGTGACGGAAAAAAATATGACATCCAAAACAAATGAAGGTGCTGAGTTTTCAGTTGTTCTTACTCTATTTTTTTATGGATCTGATTTTGAAACTGGAAGATAAGAATGAGAATCCCCAACTTAAAAACCCAATTGCTCTCACCTCTTTCTAAATTCTCTCTCTACACAAAACCTCCATTGAAGGACCTTGAAGCTCCAAGAATAGGACCAATTCTCAAGAATTTCAACTCAATTTCATGGCTAGATCTACAATAAGTTATGGTAACTTTCATTCTTGGGATTCCTTCACCCAAGAGGTCCGTCCAAATATGTATTCAAAAATTCTCCAAAAAATCTAGGGTTTTTCTCTACACATCGGTCTTTTTTGAAAATCGAAATTATGAATGAATTATGATGAATTATGATCACTTAAGGTTGTTTAGGTGTATAATGATAAATAATTGTTGTTGTTCGCTTGAAATTCCCTTGGACCCATGTTCTTCTCCAATTTCATAAATTTTGAATTTGATATGGTGAATTGGTTGAAGATGATAAATATATCAGTTGTTTATATTGATGTTAGTTATGTTATTGCTTCATGAATTACCTTATATTATGTGTTCGTTATGCATTGTTGGGTAATTAAAGCATGAAGTCCCATGAAGGGCAAGAAGGTATGAATGTTGGTTCTTCCTTGAACTCAAGTATGAAAATGAATTAATTAGATAGTAATGATGATATATCTAATGTGTTGTTTTGGTATTGTTGACAAGGTCCCCTCATCCTTAACCCTATACACTTCAATTAGCTACGAAGTGCGTATGTATGTTATGGTAAGACTGCTATATGATTTAAAGGTAGTTATCATGATTAGAATGAATTGTTTAAGTGAAAGGTTTACTCACTTACTATTGTTTATAAGTGAAAGGATTGTTCTAACTTATGAACACCTATGATCTATTAAGATAAGATGTTTACATAAGAGTCTAGTAAAGGCTAATGTAAACTTATGTGATGACTAAGTATGATTACTAAAGGAAATATATGCTTAGTATCGAAAGGGATTGTAAATGAGATGGGGGTCTCACGTGTCACAGCCTGAGCTACCCTCAAGACACGGACACGGGGCCTAGGACCACAAGTGATCCTAAGCTAACCCTGCTGGCATGATCATGAGCATACTAAAGATAATAAACTTAATGCAGAAGCTAAATCATAATTTAAACTTAAAATATGGGGAATACCCTTATTCTATAACTAAGATATTTGAAAATTGATGAGTTTCATACAAAGGAAATATCAACTCAATACTAAGTTGAAACTAAGTCTGAAAATAGCCTCTTATTGACTAGAAAGACTGGGACAGGTCCGAGCTATGTCTAGCAAACACTGAAACTAAAGGAATAAAATACTAAAATGAACTCATGACTATTGTCTTCGGAGAATTAGGATTCACCACTGATTAAGCTAAAATGGATATCGGGAATCAATCTAAGTGTGATCTAGATGTTGAGAACCAGAATCTACATCACGAGAAGATATAGCACATGTATGTTAGTTTTCGAAAGCAACTGAGCATGTAGGATAGAATAAAGCTAAAATAAAATATAACTGAACAAACACAAAGCAAATATAATATTCTGAACATGATATACTGAATTCTGAGCTAATTGGATAAAATGATCAAATTTATAATATGTTGAGACTGAATACTAACTAAACTGTAAATATGGTCAATGTAATAGAGTCTTTCGAAATTGTGGGAGCTACTAATAACCGATAATAAAACCACATGAGCCTAATGTAAATCCCAATGTATACTTCTTATTGAGAGCACCCAATATACCCTGCCAGAGGTATAAAGGCATGCTTGCGTGATCACTAAATTGATGCCCACAGAGGGGACTTACAACCTACTTGGCTAGTAGTTATGGGACTATTGGGTATGCTGAACCCTAGTCTAACTTAGTATTATGCTACTCCCAAGGAATTAAGTGATTACATATCATGACTGAATTTGTATAAATACTGGATAGCACAAAACTAACATACTTAGAATGCAACAAATCATTTGATAATGATGCATTAATAACTGATACATGTATATTTGAAGTAACTTAAATATCAAACCTAGCATGTGTAATTCAAGATCTGAAGAAATACATAGCTAGGGTTTTGAAATTCATGCAATAATCTGAGTAATAACATGGAAATCTAATTTGAAACATATAACTAACTAATTCATGATGTTCTGTTGAAGTTCTAGAAACCCTGGGTCTAATCATGATATGGGAATCAAAAATTTGACTGAAAACTAGGGACCTAATGGGATAAAGAAACCCTCTAGTGAAATCCCACATAACTGGTGATGAAATTCATAGAGAAATATTTAGATTTCGGGTCTGGAACTGATAGAACCTTGTTCCATTCTTGAAGTAGGGTTCTTGACCTTTTTCTCCTTTCTTGCTTCTAATTTTCTAAGTTTTGATTTCTTATTTTATCTTAGGTAAGGTCTTGTTATGTTTCTAGGCTTAAAATAACTAAAATATGATGATTTAGGGCTAAAACAACGTGTCTTAGGGTTTAAATGAACTAGGAAAAGACCAAAAGACCCCTAGAAATTCTGTTGTCGAACCAAACGATGACCTGGATTGATGGGCCATCATTCATTCAACGGTTCGTCGTTTGGGTCTTCTCAACAGGTCTTTACTAAAAGGGCATAACATTTTACTTAGAGGTTGGATTTTAGAAAACTCGGTGGCTATGGAAAGATAATTCAATTATCTATCATTTCATAGGTCATGAGACATCTAATTCATTTTGTTCGAAGAGTTATGACCATTTGAAATTGACCCAACAACGTTCCCCTCTAACTGACTGCTAACTTTCATCTACGGCCAGAACTACAGACCGTAGATCAAATGACGGTCCATGTTGGTCATCTTTAGTTCATCTCATAGGTTGGGTAACTTAAGTCTCAATCCACGGACACAGACCACGGACCGTAGTCGGACTTCCAAACCATAGATCTATTAGTGGATCGACACTTTGTTGATTTTCTGGGATAATTTTTTGGGAGAGTTTCAGTGGAAAATGACGGATGCATAGTACGGGCCGTAGAGCAGACAACGGTCCTTTGATAGTGACCGTCGACTGCACTGTAGATTTCTGAAAATATGATTTTTTGTCTTTTTTGGATACAGGGCGTTACATCAGGTTTAGTATGTCCGGCTCCCCACTTGGGTTTCCTCACATTTAACGCGTTAGTATTCCTAATGTATGTATTGTCTTATGAGATATAAGCCCCCACTTTTAGCAAGTTAGGGTTTCTAGAAATGATCTCCTTGACCCTTAACTATGTGTCCACATAAGACTCTATCTTAGTGGATCCACCTATATAGCTATGTACGAATAGTTACACCTTAGGCAAGTCTTAACCCTCTATTTTCGGTGTGGGAGTAGAACACTAGATTTCATTTAGCTCACATGGTCTAATGTCGATTATTGTAACCTATTACCTAATGTAAAAGTAAATGAATAACGAAAATGTATGAACTCTCACTAGGGATTTCTTGAGGGGTTTCTACATAGTGTGAGGGAGGGTATGGGACTTCTCTTACACATTGCACTTGTGTGATCCTAAGAGATTGTTGTAGTAGTGTTCTTTTGTGAATATGTTGGTTACGACTTATGTATATTAAGCTACGTATGATCTTTATAATATGGCAAGTCATGATGAAATATGAGATTATGAAGGTATGTATAGATTAAGTTGCTTAATGTGATACTTAGTTTTGGATAGGGTTATCGGATTCAATTCTTGCATTGAACAAGTATTGCTTAGGTTGTCTACATGTTGGGATGATATTATGTTGGGTTGGATTATGATGCTTAACTTATGTGCATATTGGGTTTACTTAATAAAGAGCATGTTTTGACTAAAATGTCCTTATATGCATATTTCAATGGTTTTTATGCATAGAAGCCATACTTAGTTCGTGTGATGTACTAACACATATGTTCTCCCCTTTTTCCCTAACACTCTAGGTTCGGTCCTTCGAGGAGATGTCAAGGCTATTTCTCAAGACACTTGGATCTGTTTCCCCAAGTTGGTGAGTCCTCCAGTTCGAGCACAAGACCCTATGTTCTAGATTTTTAGTTCTTTTTGTTATGTTGAAAGACATTGTTTTTCTTTCTTATTTCTAGACTTCTTCTTGATGTAAGGTCTATGTCCTAATTTATATACTTCTATGTCTAGATGGTATGTTATGACGAAGTTAGTTCCTATTTTCATATAAGAAGTGAAGTTGAACTCCCAAACGGGTGTTGCTCTTGTTCTTTTTTTTTTGGGGTGGGGGACGAGGGAGTGTGTCATTAGAAACCTTTGGTTTAGAGGATTCCGTAGCATCTTTGTTTGTCTCATTCCTCAAGATCAAAGGTCATGCAATTTTTCTTCTATTTTCTGCCCAACATTTGTCATCAGAATCGTATATTTTCTGATTTGTATCTGGATCCATGTGTATTAGACAGAACATGATGAACCAAATAAAAATCAAGGTAAAAAGATGACAAAATTTGGGATAAAGGATGGAGAAGGTGATGTATTAATAAGAAAGAACTGAAACAAAAATCGACTGATGTATCAGACAAATTTGTGAGATAGAATGTAAAATTCTAAAGTGGAGACTGATGTTCGAAATTTGTTTGATTGAGAGATAAAAAATTTAAAAATCAATTTGGATAATTATTTGTAACTTAAAAGATAATTGAGCGAAATTAGGGGGAAAAAGGAGTGACATAGGGAGTGGTGAAACGTGGGGGAGAAAAGAGGAAGTTATGTATCTGCCAGATTTCAATTACAAGTTAAATAAGAGATTTACGTAATTTTTTGAAAAAAAGTAGGGAACATTAAACAATAAGAAACTTAAAATTGTGTATGTAAGTTATTTTAACATTGATTAATGTTGTGATAGTCATTTTCGTGTTCACTTATATATAAGGGTAATATATATAGACATGATTAACATTTCTATTATTTCTTAATAAGTTTATATAAGACATAGTTATATAATTTTTTTGAATTTTTTGTCACATATACATTTATAAAAGAAGCCCAATCTTGAATTCTAATTCTTGTCTAATTAGGTTAGGCCTCATTAGTTTTTCATTAAGATTAAGATCTCTAAATCTGGATATACTAAGTGAACACACACACGCATGCGTGCACATACACACACACAATTTGGGATCCAAATTAGAGATTTTCCTTGGAGGTATGGGAAGGATTCGAAATGAAATACTATCGATTTTGACTGAAGAAGGGTGAGCGCGCACACACACGCCTACATAGACACACATCACGCACGTATATACACACACATACACGACTAGAGACGCACC
Organism: Solanum chilense; assembly: GCA_032847665.1. Taxonomy (NCBI): domain Eukaryota; kingdom Viridiplantae; phylum Streptophyta; class Magnoliopsida; order Solanales; family Solanaceae; genus Solanum; species Solanum chilense. The sequence goes on from CM064965.1 coordinate 13,654,440, forward strand.
CCCACTCACACACCACACACACAGGCACACATGCGTGCGCGCACACACACATGCACATATATATATATATATATATATATATATATATATATATATATACATATATATATATATATATATATATATGTGTGTGTGTGTAAATTTGTAACATATAAATTTAGATAAGAAGTCTAGTCATAAATTCTAATCCTTGTCTAACTAGATTAAGGTCTCATTAGTTTTTCATTAAGATTAAGTAGTCAAATTTTGAGTACAAATTCAAATATAAAAATGTTGCATTAAGATATATACTTACTAAATATTCAAGACTATTAATTTTTCAACATCTAAAAGTACAAAAATTATCTTTGTTTAATATATAATAAATCTAAAATCCAAACATAATATCAATTTGATTGAATATTATATTTATAAAATATTTTAAACTAAAGGCTTAAGGCTTGGGGGGTTCTTCGAATTGAAAGTTGAAGCCCAAGAACATACTAAAGTGAAAATATTACGCTCCACTTAGAATTTAATACTTACTTCGAGAGGGAATGAAAAATGAGTTACTCTATGCAAATATCCTATTCTTAAAATATAATTCCTATTGGTTAAAAATTATTGGTGTCCTTTATTTATTAAAACTATTGTTTTAATAATTATTTTCAGTCATTTTAATCTTATTCTATTCTAGAATAAATATTACATTATGTTATATAGAGTAGTTTAAACTATATGAATATTGATTCATATGAGAGTGATAGGATAAGAATATTATTTCTTGATATTACAGATAGTATTTTGCTTTCCTTTTGTGGGCTCATCTTATTAGGAATATAATAGGAAGTAGAAGTGAATAAGAAGATGGCCTTGAGGTAGGAATAATCGCTTTGCTTAAAGATAAATTGTCCGCATATATATTGGAGAAAAAACAAGTAATTCCCTTTAGTATACAAAAAAAACTGTCAAACATCTGTAGATTTTTCTTAGGCTACTTCTAGAGAGTCCTTATTGATAGGCCCAAATTGAACTTTCCAGAAGAAGTATAGGCGGTCGTTGTAAAATAAAACCCAAACAGAGGTTAGGATCGAGTCAATGAGTAACAATTTCTAGACATATATAATTAACTTGTTGATTGTACTTTTAGTTAGATTATATCCATAAAAGGGGGGTTTGGCAACACAAAATATTGATTGATTGATTATAGGAACAAGTAACCAAGTAACGGAATTTACTGTATTGTTAAACCAGTGAAAGATGAAACTAGGGAGTACGTGTTCCCTAGTAGTTTCTCATGTAGTAAATATTATAATAGTAACTCTAATCTAGTGCTTGACATGCAAGATTTGTAAGTTAGGTATCTCCTAAGTGTTTGGTCGTCCAAGTAGAAAATTTTACCACGCAACTTGGTTGGTCCACAGGTGTATGCTTTACCAACGCTTGCCATTTACCCTATATTAACCCTTGCATCTTGAGGTTAGGTCATTAGATAGTGGCTTATCAATGCTAAATCTTCATTGTTTAATCTCTTTTACATTCATTACTTCCTTGGTCGGGCTATTAGGAATGACATGAGTTCTAACGTTGTCGACCATTAAAAGAAATAAAACAGAGAGATCAACAATACATGCATAAACAATATGCAAGGATTACTTAATTATTAGGTCTATATTGTTAATTACCCATGGTTCCACACAACTCTAGTTGTGGAATTAGCTATTCATGCTTGGGTGATCACAATTTATAATATATTTGGTAAAATAAATCATGAACTTACTATCAGATTAGATGAAATATGGAATCTTGATGAACAAAAATCAATATTTAAAACCAAACTTCAAGAAATCAAACGCACAAAGTGTTTGCAAATTAATTCTCAAAGCCAAAACACATTATATCAAATTGTCTAACTCCCCAAAACGAATATTCCAACTAATATTTATATCTATCAAATAATAAATAAATTAGAAAAATAAAATCTAGGAAAAATCATCTTTGCAATTTCTATAATTCGTTAATATGACATGTAGGAAATCCTACAGTTCACAGGAACCTTCTGTCAATCACAACTGGTTATTCACTTGTGAATGATTTCTATAGGTACAACCCGTCCGGGCTTAGCGTCATTCAGTACTCACACTCATCATCTATGAAGATTCCTACGACTAGTTTGTACGGCTCGTAGAAGTTCTTAAGGCTCGTCATTTGCTTCTATGATTTCATACCCGTCTCCAAAACTCAATTCTTCGAACCACGACTCATTCCTACGGCTCGTAGCAAACCTTTGACTCATAAGTTGCATCATCAACCTCTCAAACACTGCTGATTTAAATATTTTCACTCTGACTATTTCAAAACATATAATCCTGCAAATACAATCACATTACTAACAAATGCTTAAGACACATAAACTCAATGTTTAAAGCATTAAAAGTACTGTAAATCCACAGTGCATCAACACCCTCAACATAAAGCAATTGTTTGTCCTCAAGCAACACTAATAACTCTAAACAACATGATGCAAAAGTAAATCCAAAAGCTCAAGCAATCATATGACATTATTCTCAACATTCAACCCTGCAGTATCAATTTTTCTTAGCATAGTGCAATAATTTATTCAACAACAAGCCAACACATGTGGATCGATTTATGACCTATATGTACAAACAAAAACTTTCACATCTAGAGATAGTATTCACAAATATATCGTCTTTTCGATAATTTCACGTGTGCTCTCACTGCAAAGAAATCACTTTGTTCAAACAAAATTTTTATTATAATTAAATTTTAGGGACTCATTTACGCTCATACTCATAATTGAATTCAAAATATTATAGGCACAATATCATAGGCTTGTGTTATTTTCTACACTTCGAGTTTCCAGCTGTTAGATCAGGATCAATATAGGACTTTCTTAACTTGTAATGTAGTCTTAAGGTAAGGTATAGTATATTTGGGGTTTAAGTGCCTATATTCCTTCCTTGAGATTATATTGACAATTTTAGTATTCCCAACCAATCTAGGTATCACATTTTTCCTTTCTCTTCTCCTCGTTGTTCATTGAATTTCGGGTGTGGTTTTTCACATTTCTTTTTCGTCTCAACTTTGATTTGGTTTTTTCACTATTTTATATTTTTATTCCATCACAACATATTAATATTTTATTCTCTTTTCTCACTACACAACTCTTTTTATACGCCCTTTATTTTGTTGTTTTCCTCTCTAGTGGCCACCCTCCACTTAGGTTTTTAGCCGAGTTAGGTACACAATGTCCAAGTAGGACTAGGGCCAAAATAATGAGCAACAATTTCAATAGTAGCCACCTTCAACTTAGTCTTTTAAACTGAGTTGAGGTGCACGATGTCAAAGTGTTACAGCCCAGAAATTTTTTTGAACAAAGACTTGAGTTCTTTAAAGTAGGAGTTATATTTCACCAAGGAATTAAAATATCATAAGTCTTCAGGTCATTTCTCAAGATTTCGCACCAAGAGTTCCAAAAAGAATTAAACTAGGAATAACAAAAATCTAAAATTTTAGATTTAAGTTAAATATGAGTGTTTGGTCAACTTCAAATGAATATAACTCCCATTAAAGGATGTGTTAGGTTAACTACAAGATATCATTGGAAATATCTTTGAATTACCTTTCCAAATCCGCCGGTTTTGCTAAATTTTGAGTTTGGATGAGTGAAATATGACCTTTGGAAGTTAGGCTGTCAAGTTAAGGAATGTTAGCCGAAAATAGTGAGGTGTATTTTGGTCCTTTCCTACCCAAGCAGATTTAACTCATTTTTAGTCATATTTAGGGGTATAATCCTTTTATGTTCAGTTTTATAATCCTAATAAATACCTAGGGTTTTAGTTGAGAGTACAAGAAGAGGTCAAAAACAAAAAGTGGAGAAAATTGGAGAAATGAAGCAAGGATGAAGGCGTTCATCGACGTTCTTGAGTTTAGTTGCGGATTTTCGCCATGGTTTTAAACCCTAAGAGGTATGTAAGCTTCCATAGTTTTTTTTTTATTTCACCCACACTCCAATCATGTAATTTTTCAGCGAATTCTCATTCCTTAAAGTATAAAGATTTGAGTTCTTGATAGGTGTTCATAAGGTTCATTCTAAATCTTGTTGTGTTGTGTTTTTGATGAATTCATAGGATGAAATTAAGTAATTTTAGTGTTATTTTCATTAGAATAGAGTGTAATTTTAAGTAATATAATCCAAGTGATTGGGGAAGAAACTATTTAATTTTAGGTTATTTAGGGTGAGAAAACGAGCAAAAGTGCTCGGCAGGATTTATTGGGTTGGGGCCTGGTACGGCGTGCCAGCCAGAGGGGCTGCTGCTCCAAGCCACCCATAGCCCCAGAGTCGTCTGCCCAGTCCATTTTTCCTCCAGTAGTTCCGTTTGAGTTCATTTAAAGTGCACCTTCAATCCTTTTGAATTCTAACTATTCTAAGCTACATCTAAATACCTAAAATTTGTCCTAATATGATCATAACCTTGATATTATAATTCAAATTCAAGGTAGAGTTGAGAATTAAGTTTTTGATGATTCTTTCAAACGTTCTAAGAAAGTAATTTTGAGTTCAATTTATGAATCTTCTACAATTTCTAGTAATTTTTTTCAAGACTCAAGTAAGTTAGTATGAGGATGAAGAGAATTTATTCATGAGTCTACCTTGTAATCATGAGATCCTCCATGTCATGAACCAAAACTCTTGTATTCATAATTCACATTCAAGAGAGAGTTAAGAGTAGAGTTCAAGAAAGTCTTAAGTTAAATTGTGAATTCTATGAGATCCATCATTGATTTGGACTAAGTCTTAAAGAAATAAATGAGAGAAGGAGAGAGTCATATACATGAGTTCCATATAGTTACTTAGACCTTCAAGTCGAATTGTTCATGTCTATAACTCCGCATGAACCCTATAAGTCGAACAATCTTGAGTTGACGAGTATCGTTGAGTTCTCAATTTCAGTAGTTCATGCTCATAAATTCGCATGAACCCTCCAAGTTTAAAATCATGAAATTATCCACATGACATAATGAACCTTGAATTCATACTTAAATACAAGGAAAGTTAAAAAGCAAGTCAAAGTAAAGTTTGTAAAGTTTTTTAATGTCTTTCACAAACGTTGTCTCTTTGTTTTAGAGGTTTAAAGTTCAAGTAAAGAAAGAGTAAAGAGTTGAACTAAATTCTCAAGGGAACTAAGTATTCCCCAAGAGTTAAGTTTCAAGTTAAGCAAAGAGTAAAATTTGAGTTCATTTCTCAGAAGGTATAAGGGCACTAAGTATTCCCTAAAGGTTTGTAAACATTTTCACATTTAAATGAAGAGGAAACTAAGGGTTTCAAAAAAATTTGAACAAAAAAGGGAACATTGATTTCCAAAAAAAGTGTTTTTTAAATCTAAGGGTTCATTAAATTATCTCAACCCAAAGAAAGGAAGTTTTATTAAAAGTATGAGCTAAAGTATATTTTGGTAGCAATATTGAGCACCGATGTGGGGATCAAAGTTCGTATTAAGTCAAGTCTCCATGTAAATCATGAATATTTCATGGGAATTAACATATCATACTTTTTAGATGATCGTGTAAGTTTATCTAGTGGATCCACTAAGCCAAGTAAGGTCCTATACCGATGGCAAGGTATAGGATGGTCCTTGGGCAACGTGAGATAAAATGTTGTATCATCACTTAGGCTCAAAGTGATGGTTGTCGGTTAGAGAAACTCCCACATTATTAGTTACATGGTTCCTCAAGGGGTTCTACTTAGTATCAATGGGGGTAAGGTGTTTCATTCATGCATTTCACAAGTAGACTTTGAGATATGTATTTTATGATATTATCATCTTGAGTTAACATCATGTTTTAAACAGTTTTTAATTATATTGCACTTGTTTTAAACTGATTTATATCAAAATGAGTTTATTTATTATCAAGAGTTTATGTTTTTTGAGTTGAGTACCTTAGAATTCCGCTTAAATGATCGTATATTCCACGTACTGATCCAATTAGCCTGCATGTTTTGATGATGCAAACACCAGTAAACAGGATTATCAATAGGATATTCGCTGATACATCTGAGAGTTCGAGTTAGCTATGGTGAGCCTCCTTGCTTCCGGAGGATTTCATTTACTTTTCAGTTTAGTCATGAGGTCGTGGGTCTTGTCCCGGCTTCTATCTTTATAAGTTAGAGGCTTCATAGATAGTCAATTTATTTAAGGAGTTTATATTTTGCATTTATTTTTAAATGTTTTTAAAGATTAAGTTTGCATAACTTATGGCTAGTTGAATATATTATTTTATTAAAAGTTGTTCATTTGAGTTAAAGCTTTTAAAGTTGAGTTCATGAATTTTATTTCACTTTTAAAGCTTTGTATGCTTAAGTGCGTTTTTCGCTTGTACTCAGCCAAGATGAGGGTTCGCTTGGGGATCAACAATGGTATTTAATTACCGGCCCCGTCCAGGGTTTAGCCTCGGGTCGTGACACAAAGGAGGGACCAGTGCAAAAATAAAGGATAACAATTTTCATAACGTAGGTGAGTTAGCAAGTAAATTTAAAGAATGGTCAAATTAAGGCTCAATGATTTAGATCGAAAGGATCATTTTTATTTGATTGGCTTCTTAAGGCTTAAGTGGACTTAATTTTAACAATCGTTTATGATTCTTTCCTAATTCATAACTAAATCATCTTTGCAAGACTAACAAGGAAAATTCTGATTTTAATTAAATAATATTTTTACATATACATGACACATTGCTTCACTTATCAAATAATCAATGTATCTGGTTTAAGGTTTAGTATAAGTAAGTTATTCAATTGATTTTTGTCATGTCATACAATGATCCTACACAAACATAATACATAAGTCAATTTTTGAAGAGGGAACTCAGTTTTATGCTCTATTGACATCATGTTTTTAAATCTATTTTACGTTTATAAATTACATCATAAACATTCTATTTCAACATAAATTAAATAATTCTTAACAAAAAAGAAAACAAAAAAGAAAACCCTAAGGGTATAAGCAAAGCGTTTGGGTTATTCGGACTTCACTCGTACAATCATTACAAATTTTACCCTACAGCACACTAATTATTTACGGTGCAATAATATCAATGCACATAAAGAACGAATGGTGAAGACAAACATTGTGGCACCAAAGCACTGAAAAAATATACAAACATGTGGGTGTCCGTTGATGTGGACCCTGGTGCTTCACCAAGCACCTGTACATCAAACTATGAAGAGCCATGAATAGTTCCTTCCGAAATATTTGGAGGAAGACCATCAGTATTCCCCTTCCCCTCAAACAAGCTGCAGAGCACCATCAGTAGAGCCCTCGAATCTGAAACTCCAGTTGCCAACTCCCTCTCTCAGTTGTCATAATTTTTCATCACCTAACGATTTCTCTTGTGTAGCTTAATCTCACATTCCTCTTTGTTTTGTTTGTTTTGCTACTTAGTCCTATCAATGGTAGCATCAAAAGTGTGTGTGAACTTTCTAGACGCACAAGGAGCGTCACTACAAGGGTCTTCCTCACCAAATAATGAAAAAAGAACATTACCTCTATCATTAGTGTGGAAGGATGTTGTGTATACGATTCAAAAACAACTAATGTATCTATATCATCGTGTAGTGTGACAAACTCGGTCTTGAATCCTATGATATCTACAGTGTATGCAGGTTGGAGCAGTTCTATCATTTGTAGCTCAAAGGCAATGGGGAAGGAATTTGGGTCTGAAAACTTTTGAGTAATAACTTGGAAATTTCTAGCCTAGGCCAGACTCGAATAAAATTTGAGTTAGGCGAGGTCTCACGAAATTTGGCAATTGATGAGGGGTCTAATTGTGAGTTTTATCACTTGACTTGATATCTAAGATGTTAAGTAGTCTATACGGCTTTAGGAAATCACATTCGAGTGAGTAGAACTCCTGAAACTGATCTTGGCGTGAAAGGGTAGTTTTAGAACGTTTTAGTTTAAGGTGTGTTGTGAAATGGAAGCTTGGAACTCAAATTCCAAGGTTTGGTCTCCGTGCAAGCTGTTGGGGCAGGATTAATGTCGCCAGGGCAAGGCCTCTCTAGAAGGATGGGGCCCATTGTGGCAGATTAGTCGCGACTTAACTAGGGGGAAAATCCCAAAATTATTATTTTTTGCAAAACTGATTACCACGATTGCTCTCGATAAAGGTAAGTTAATTACTTCCCTAATCCGTTTTTGATTCCTAGAACTTAGGATCCTCGTTAATTATAGTTGGGAAGGGTTTTGGGCTGAAGATTAATGATGGGAAAAGTCCTAGTTGAACATCAAGATCATGAGTTTGGCCTTGGGTTGATATTTTGGTATTCTCTGGGTAAATTAGGCCTTGTTTATTGATCCTTATGTTAATTACCTATACCAAGAACAACCTAAATACTTTGGAAAGGGAAGACTCTAATGTCTTAGAAGTATTCATGCTTGGTTTGAAGGTAAGTGATGGTTTGATTTCCTCTTGTGTGATATATGTCGGTTTATTGTTTCATTGAATATGTGCATGTATGTGAATAGGGAAATGTGAATCAAAGCTAATGAAATGATTATGTGTAAACAATAACATGCCATGAACCTATTGCTTGATTGTATTACTTAATTATATTGTTCAGTGTTGGCAAGAAAGACACTTAGCCATAAATTCCCCAAGATCCTTCTTCATTCTGTTGCACCAATAAACTTCTCACAAATTGTGGTACATCTTTGTGGCTCCAAGGTAAATAGAATACTGAGAACTATGAAATTCTATCAAAATTTGATTCCTTAACTCATTTACATTTGGAGCACATAACCTGACATAGTATCGGAGGAAACCATTTTCCCCTTAGGGAAACCATTAATGGATTTTTTAGAAATCAACTTTTTCAAATCAACCAATAGCGGATCAAGATCTTGATTAGCCTTCACATTTGTTACAAGAGACGGTTCCAAACTATTCTGAACAATCACACCACCCTCACTGGAATCAACTAAGTGAAAATCGAATTGGAAAATATTTTAATTTCGGGAACTAGAAATTGTATACCATCTTCAACATGAGAAACACTTTCCATTAATTGTCAACTAAGAGCATCCGCAATCACATTACTTTCAAATATGATAAAGGATACTAATTGTCACACCTCTTTTTCGCGCAGCGGGCGTAAGGGTTTTTCCAATTTAAGTGACGTTATTAATAAGGGGATTATTTTAATATATTCAGAGTCGCCACTTGGAATTGAGTTACGGTGTTCCAAGTCACCTTTTATTTAATCCCTAATCAAAAGGAAATGACTCTTTGTTTGGTCTGCGAACCAGTTCGGGTAAGGAATTCTATTGACCGAGGGCAAGGTGTTAGGCATACCTCGAGTCCCGTGGTTCTAGCGCGGTCACTTTATGGACTTCTATGACTTAAACTAATTTTTGAATATTATATTATTAAGACAACTGTATTTACCCTCGTTCTTTAATTTATTTAAATATATTAAAACTACCTTATTTTATTAATCTATGCCCTTTAATTAAAAATATACATATACACATATAAATTAAGTCAAGCAAAGCAGAATAAAATAAGATATTCTTTATTATTATTATTTCTTTTGTTATTATTATTATTTTTTATTTTTTATTCTATTTTTTACATTTTTTTTCTCTTTTTACTTTCTCATCTTTTGCTATTATTATTATTTATTGTTATTATTATTTTTATACTTTCAAGGTTTCATTTTTTATTTTTATTTTTGATTTCAACTTAATTTTTTTTTGTTTGGACAAAGAAACTTTTTTTTTTAAAAAAAAAATCTTTCCTCTTCAATTGATTTTTTTTTATATTATTTTTATACTTCTTTTCTATTTTTTTTTTGTTTTCTCTTTTCCCCTCTTTTTTAGTATATTCTTTTTCACTGTTTATTTTTTTTTTTTGAACTTTTCCCTTTTTCTTTTTATTATTATTATTATTATTATATTTTTTCTTTTCTTCCATTTTTATTCAATTTTTTTTACGTCACTAACATTAAACGAAAATTCTACTAACTAAAATTAATATTTACATAATAGCTACACATGTTATCATTATAAACTAAATATTAAAAATTACATGACTTGAACTATAATTTTACTTAAATATAAAATAAACTATGGGTTATTTAAATATAAAATAAATCATGGTTTGTTATAATAATTTCACACTAAATATAACTATATAAGGGATCTAAACATAAAGTTGATATGAAATATTTTAACAAACTTCATATAAAAACATAACGGTTTAACCACATGTAAAATTTGACAACTTCAATATATTGCAATCAATGTTTGTATAACATGATATTAAATTATTAAAAAAAATTAAACGGTACCTCTTGCGAAAATTCCACCAAAAGAAAACAATTCGAATAAGGAACCTCGAACTCCACTATTTTTAGTTGCGTTTTTCTTTGGGCGTGTATTCTTAAAAAAATGAAAGATTTTCTTTATTCTTTCGTTTTTTTTTTCTTTTGCTCGTAGATCTTTTTTTTTTTCTCCTCCTCTTTCTGTTTCTCTTTTTTTTCTTTTTCAAATCAACTCCTCTCTTTTCTTTTCTTTTTTTCTCGTGTCTTTTTGCTCTTCCTTTCTGATCTTTTTTTTTAAGTTGGAAAAAAAATAATAATATAGTAGTAGTAGTGTGTGTCGTATGGTGTAAATGGGTAAAGTGGGGGTAATGGGTAAAGTTGGGGTAATGGGATTTTTTTACTTTTTTTTCTATTTTTTTTTATATTAATGATATATAAAATGATAACCATATAATTATTAATTGTTTTGAGTAAATAAATAAATAAAAGCTAAATGGATAATATATATATATATATATATATATATATATATATATATATATATATATATATATATATATATATATATATATATATATATATATATATATATATATATATATATATATATATATTATTTAACAATCAAAATAAACTTTTCTAATAAAAATTATATTTATGTTGTTTAGTTTTTATATCTTTTGAATAAACTTAATGAAAATAATAAAAAGTCAAAATATATTTAATTTAGATTGATAAAGTTATTTATGCTCTAAATATTGGTGTTAAACTTAAATTCGGTCAAGAATTACGTGTCTACAGTTTGCCCCTCTTTGACTGGAAACACGAAGAGTTTTTCAGACAAAGAAGTAGACAAAGGACAAGTTTTGACCAAACCCTTATTTGAAAGACTAAAATTTGTGCGACCGAGTCCTTGTTTGGACATCCTACATATCCCGGGTGATAAGGGAATCAGGCCAATTGTAGTTCGAGGAGATAAAGTGATGAGTTTGAAGTTAAGTGAGGTTCCATCGAGGCTCCAGATCGCGGCTCTTATCCTTACATAAAAATTGAAAACTATTAGTCAAAAGAAAAACAAATGTACAAACTTCTATCCACGCAGCTTTCCTTGAATTTTGACTTTAAGATATCACCTTGATTTTTGAGTGAATATCTTAACTTAGAATTGGAATGGAGGCTGAACTTGCCACTTAGGCGGAACTTTTGACATTCTTCAAAAATTACAATTTGAAAAATGCTCTTGAATGAATGCGTGTTTTCTTGATCAAAAGTTGACTAGTAAAAGATGTGTGGAAATCAGGCTGCTACATGCATTGAAGAAGCTAATTCTAACCATCATGAAATTGATTATTCTAAAAAATTTGAAACTTTGTTCTTGAATTTCAAATCCCGGTCTCGCTAGAGAAAACCTGAGAACCACCACAATCAAACAAAAAATAAATAAATAAAATTTTTGCCCCAGTTTTCACTGGGAAAATTTTGTGAGTTATTAGCAAATATAAATATAAAACATAAACTTCGGCTAGGAAGTTTTTATTTCAGGAGAAAATAAAATTAAAAATCTAGACTAGGAAGTGTTAATCTTATGAGGAAGTAATCTAATCCCATTATTCAGGAGGGTCCTGCTAGTCCCATTATCCAGGAAGGTCCTGCTAGTCCCATTATCCAGGAGGGTCCTGCTAATCCCATTATCCAGGAGGGTCCTGCTAGTCCATTATCCAGGAGGGTCCTGCTAGTCCCATTATCCAGGAGGGTCCTGCTAGTCCCATTATCCAGGAGGGTCCTGCTAGTCCCATTATCCAGGAGGGTCCTGCTAGTCCCATTATACAGGGGGACCCTGCTAGTCCCATTATCCAGGAGGGCCCTGCTAGTCCCATTATCCAGGAGGGTCCTGCTAGTCCCATTATCCAGGAGGGACCTGCTATTTCCATTATCCAGGAGGGACCTGCTAGTCCCATTATCTAGGAGGGCCCTGCTAGTCCCATTATCCAGGAGGGCCCTGCTAATCCCATTATCCAGGAGGGTCCTGCTAATCCCATTATCCAGGAGGGTCCTATTATTCCCATTATCTAGGAGGGTCCTGCTAATAAAATTTTCAATAAACTAATAATACCAATGAGTCATTGTGAATGCTATCTTCATTATTTGGAAGTTCCTTCAAGGAGAAAAATAATAATAATAGTAATAAATAAAATAAATATTCCAACATTCAAGTAATTGCTATTTTGATATATATTAGCCAACTTTCATATAATATTCCACAAGTCTTTATTGTAGGGTTTCCATTTCGCTCGCTGCAGACTAGGTTGAACATCTAGGTTCCTCGAATCCTCAATCTTGAAACAACTGTGTCCCTGCTTCAACAAAGAAAATTTGTGAGTTTGAAAAGGTGGTGGTTGGTTTGTGGTTCCATCTTTCGACAAGGGCGGCTCAAACACTTATGACGCTTTGGTTGTTTCCAACGGTCAATACTTCTTATTGATTGATTGTACTTTCATCCACATTTACTTATTTTGCGACCTAAATCCAATGTCTTTATCTCATAACACTCATTGTTTAGCCTTCATAGGATCAGAGAATTTTCGAATTCAACACTTGAAGACAGATTAACTCAGTAGCCTGATGCTTTGCCTAGTACCGTTTAGAGACTTGGTAGCGAGTCTTGAAATTCCTTCCTATTTTTTTTTGACAAAGACTCGACTCAAATACATACCAAAAAAAGTGACGAAAAAAAAATATAAGAAAATTACGAACTATATGAGAATAAAAGAAAAGATTCGATGAAGACTTTTTTTTAGTAAGAAGAAGAAAGAAAAACTTATCTGAGTGTGGGAGCCGAGTCTACTGATCATGCCATGCAATTTGAATTGATTTCCAGACTTGTCTATCCAATCTATACATCAACCACTATTGATCATTCAATCTTGATGTGGAATCCCAACACTTAATGAAGCCATAAATAATTTGAACCCTTATAGACTTTGTGATATTCACGAAGGTCTTTGCCGCTAAAACTCTATCATGTTAATTGCTCTAGCTCACGTCTGCCTTATGGTGCATGTCATAATTTTCACCAGTAAGACTCTTTGATTTTCAGCTCCTTTTCGCCTTACGGTGCCCACTTAGGGTTTTCACCAATAAGACTCTCTCATTTTTATTTCTTTTTAGTCACATTTGTCTCATAGTGCCCATTCAGGATTTTTACCTACCCTTAACCAACTTATTCTCGACATATCAAGGGTTGATGCAAAGACTTTTTTTTTTGACTTTAGATGATGGGGTTGATTTTGAGATTTGAGATGAGAGACCGAATGAATAAACAAATGACTTTTGCCCCAGTATACTACAATATGAATTTTTGGATTTGTATTTGGTTGAATCGAACCCAATATTAGGGCTGCCTACGTATCTTGCCGAGACAAGAATCAGGTCAAACGTAGTTCAGGCTATTTGTTTTGTTTTGTTTGTTTGTTTGTTTTTATGTATTTTTTTTAGTCAAGGAAACATCATAACCAAGATATCCCATTGAATCAACCCTTAAAATGTTGAGCCCAAACATAAGGGTTTCTAATGTCGAAACTCAATCATATGTAATATCTTTTCACAGCATCAGCATTGACGACCGTTTCTGTCACTTTGCCTTCTATTTATGCTAAGTAAAGAGCACCATTTGGTAATACCCTTTTAACAATGAATGGTCCTCTCCAATTTGGAGAAAATTTGCCTTTGATTTCGGCATGATGTGGCAAAATGCGTCTCAACACTAATTGACCCTCTTTAAAATGTCTGGGACACACCTTTTGTTATATGCCCATGCCATTCTTTTCTGATATAATTGACCATGACATACTGATGTCAGACGCTTCTCATCAATCAAACTTAATTGCTCTAACCGAGTTTTGATCCACTCATCATCATCAATTTCAGCCTCCACAACAATTCGTAAAGATGGGATCTCAATCTCTGCAGGTATAACTGCCTCAGTCCCGTATACCAGTGAATATGGAGTAGAGATCTTGTAATTCCTTCCTTACTTCTTCAAATACTTTGTCTTCATCATGTTCGATTTCTTGACTCATTATTTCAATATTAGGTCAAAGATTAGATTGGATATTAAGATCTGGCGAAAAACTCTTCATGCATGTCATATCACTAGAATCGGCATAGAAAGAACTCTATAAAAGAAAACGAACAAATACATTAGACTGAAATAAAGATGAAATTACATCATATTGAAAAGGGAAATATAATGTTTGAAATAAAATGACAAGATAAAATCCGAATTACAATCCTTGAATGAATCGGACGACAAAAGAAAAAAAAAAGACAGACTACCAAGACTTGTCTTTAACGGGGAGAGGGGTGGCCTCCCAATTGTTTAGCTTGATATCACGACCAATGAATTGCATATCTCTGTCGCTAGTGCCTTCTCCTAGTTCCACCATATCAACCTCGACAAATAAATTTTGAAAATAGTTGACCATTTCTTCGCTTACTTTCATCACTGGCTCTGGAAAAGATGATTGATAAGATTCTGTTGCGCGGGCTTTGATGAAAGATTTGTAGATTGGTTGTATAGGCTTGGTAAGTGACCATACATCTCTCTTCTTCTTCTTTGCCTTCATTTTGTCCTCGACTCTAGGTTGTTAGCCTAAGCCAAAACTACCGATGCTCTTTCCTAGACTCACAGGATAAGCTCTCCCTTGCAAGCAGATTCCTAAGCCTTTACTCGGCTCAAACCCATGTTTCAACAATTCATTCACCACCATTACAGACGCGATGGAAATATTTGGTTTTGAAATGACACTCCCTTAGGGGACATGCTTAATAACCACTACCTCAGAAGGTTGATAAACTAGTGCCTCATTCTCATTATCCTCCTTGATAAAAGGGAAGGAAGAGTCTTTGTAGATTGACAAATCCCCCTCACCATGGACAATTACCTCTTGTCGGTCGTATTCAATCTTAATTAATTGATGCAACGTTGAAGGGACAACTCCAGCCCTATGCACACATGGCCTCTCCAACAATAGATTGTAGGACGCGTTGATATCCAACACTTGAAAATTCACAGCGAAATCCACATGCCCTATGGTTAGTATGAGCTCTATCTCACCAATAACATCTGTTTTTGACCCATCAAAAGCTCTAACACATACATTGTTGGGTCGGACCCTTTCAGCACTAACATTCATTTTCTGTAGAGTTGATAAAGGACAAATATTTGCTCCATATCCTCCATCAATTAGAACTCGAGTGACATATGAAAGCTCACACTTTACAGTGATATGTAGGTCTTGGTTATGTCCTGTACCTTCTTTGGGTAGTTCATCATCTGAAAAGGTGATGCGGTTTACCTCAAATATTCTCCCTGCAATCTTCTCTAACTAACTCACTGTAACTTTACTAGGAACATGTGCTTCATTCAAAATTTTCATTACAGCCTTACGATGTTCATCAGAATGTATTAGCAAAGACAACAAAGAGATTTGGGCTGGAGTTTTTCTTAATTGTTCCACCACGGAGTAGTCTGATAGTTTCATCTTCCTTAGGAATTCCTCTGCCTCTCCTTCAGTGACCGGACTCTTTATTTGTATTTGGTCATTTTTAGTTTTCCTTAATTCCATCGGGACATAACATCTTCCTAAACAGGTTATTCCTCCTACTTCATCTATTTCTTCATCAATTTCTTTTCCCTTGTATGTCACGACAGTAGGCTCATAATTCCAAGGAACAGCTTTCGGGTTAGTCATTGGGAGCTGGGGTACTGGCCTGATAATCACAGGAGGAATATGGGCCCCTCGCACGATCAAGATAGGCTTGTTTGGCCCTTTTGGAACAAACAATTTTGCCTTACTCGGGCTTGCCCAAACATCTTCAAGGGATCCTTTCACAGTTAAGATGGGTGTGTTTGATGGACTCAACTTTTCTTAAGCACTTTCCACCCCTAAAGGCATCATTTTTGTTAAATCAACGACATTTGATGACTTCTCAATGCCAGTTCCAACCCTAAGGATTGGCTTATACGGAGATGAAAACTCTTCATGACCCTTCATCATTTCTAGCATGTTTGTTTCAGTCGGCAATGGATTTTGATTGATGTTGGGTCCACTCGAACTTTCAACTATAATTCGATTAGAATCGATCAAATCCTGAATGACCCTTTTTAAATACCAACATCTCTCTATGTTGTGCCCTGGGGAATTAGAACAATATGCGCAATGTTAAGAATAATCCAAATTTCTCGGGGGAGGATTCGACATCTTTCTCCCAATAGGACTCAAAACATTCAACGTCCTTAATTTTTGGAACAAGCTAGCATACGACTCCTCAATAGGAGTGAACTCATCTTTAACGCCATTTCCCTTTTTGTATTGTGGTCTAGGACGGAAAGGAATTCTAGCAGTATTTTGAAGAACTTGTGGGGGTGGTGGATGATTTTGTGGAGTTGGTGCACGCCATTGTGGATAAGAAGGGGGTGCAATTGGTTGTGCATTAAAAAAATGATATGGAGTGTATGGGACAGAATATTGTGAAGCTTGGGAAGGAAAATAGTGTTGTGAGGAATTACCTTGGACATGAGTCCTAGGCACTGATACAATAGTGGCCACATCCTCCCTTCTTTTCTTCCCTCCAATATTTCCAGAACCATTTTGAAGCACTTGTGTTGTGGCTTTTAAGGCAGCTTGACTTACAATCTTTCAAGACTTGATGCCATTTTCCACCATTTCCCCTACCTTAATAACTTCAGCAAATGTCTTCCCTATGGCAGAAAGCAGATAGTGAAAGTAATCAGGTTCTTGCGCCTGGAGAAAAACGTCAATTATCTCTGACTCCTTCATCGGTGGTTTAACCCTAGCAGCTTATTCCCTCCATCTGATAGCATATTCACGAAAATTTTCCGTGGTCTTTTTCCTCATCTTGGCTAACGAGGAGCGATCTGGAACAATGTCAATATTATATTGGAATTGCTGTACAAAACATCGAGCCAAATCATCCCATGTGTGCCAGTTGGTGATATCCTGATCTATGAACCATTCAGATGCAATCCCTACTAAGCTTTCCCCAAAATAGGCCATAAGTAACTCTTCTTTGCCCTCTGCACCCCTCAATTGGTTGCAATATCTCTTTAGATGAGCTATGGGGTCTCCGTGACCATCGTAATTTTCAAACTTTGGAGTTTTAAAACCAGCAGGCAAGTGGACATGAGGAAACATACACAAGTCACTGAACGAGATGCCTTTGTGGCCTCCTAGTCCTTGCATATCTCTTATACTACGTTCCAAACTCTTCATTTTCTTAGTCATTTCTTCATGTTCCTCATTCTTGACCATCTTCTCAATTTCGACAGGGGAACTATATTGATGAATGTGGGGATGAGAGCTTGGAATTTTAATGGCCTCTTCAAGAGTGTAACTCTGATCACGCCGAACTTTGGGCGGAGGATCGTTGTTGGATTTGGGCACCATCGTTGGCTGCGGGATGCTGTTAGTCGGGGCAGTTGACACAAAGAGTGGATTACTTATCACGGGCGTATTCGAAGGGCGCACCATAGAAGTTCCAGCGACATTGGATGTGTTAGCGTAGGGGCTGAATCCAGGGGGATATATCGGATCGCTTGTCGATACCTTGATAAGGTGAGACATATTTTTATTAAAATAGTCTCGGATTGAAGACGGTGGAGGTTTTCCACTCATCCAAGCCTCGTACATCTCTGCCATTTGTTGTTTTAATGCCCTTATCTCTTCTGTTGTCCCTATTTCTTGTGAAGTCATCTGGTTTTGGATCTCCTCATCATTGTCCGATTCATTTCCGTCTTTGGGGACCATTTTCTGTTTCTCTTTCGATCTTGTGTTGTAAGGATGTGATGCCAGTTTAACCACAAACCAACTACCGTTAAGCTAGTATGTCTCTCTTTCTTTCTCTCTCTATCTCTTTCTCTCTCTGAATAGAGTAATAAACCGATTAGTGTTAAGAAATTATGCACATTGTATCTACATACATACTTCTAATATGGAGGACCTCATGTTTCATCCCGGCTTACCTAGGCATTCTTCTCTTCATTAATTTTTAATATTTTATTATTATTATTTATTTATTTACTTATTTATTTATTTATTATCATTATGATTATCATTTTTTAAGAGAAAGAAGAAAGAAAAAAGAAAAGAAAAAATACTAATAATAATAATAATTTGGATCGAACCCCCCTGGGTTGCCTACGTATCATGTTTGGCCCATGAATCAGATCTTGCGTAGTTCGAGAAAGATATTAATTAATTATATATATATATATATATATATATAATTTTTTTATTATTTTTTTGCATGATATATGCACATAAGGTGACCGAAAGCAAATCTTTTTCATTTATTTTTAAATATTTGAAATATGATTTGAATAAAACAAACAAAAAAAAGCAGAAGTACCTAGGACTAAGAAAGAATCTAAATGAAATAAAATAACAAAACGAAAACAAAGGGAAAAAAAACTAAAAATAATAATAATAATAATGAAATAATCACTACTAAGAAAATAGACTTTAAAAGAAAATGAATCCTCGAATCTCAATCATCTCCAAGGCCCTTATAAATCTTCGCCAACGCTTTCGGTAGATATGGAGCCAAAGCACGGGCCTGTTGGCCAAACCTCTCATCGTTCTGGTGTAAATATCTAGCATAAACATTGTTGAGTTCATCCCTGAGTTGTAGTATTTGGTGTCTGGCTTCATCCATATTGTCATAACAATTCTGTAGCCAAGTGGTGTGCAGTATTGACTTCATGCGTCAAATTTTCCCTTTGTTCTTGGAGTTCTTCAATTTGAAGGTGGAGTGCATCTCGCTCGGCTATTCTTTGACCTTTCTCAATCTCACAGTCTGCCTGATAAGCTTTGAAACGCCTTGCTATTTCTCTTTCCCTTTCCATAGAGGCTTTAACTTGAGTTTGAAGTCTAGACTGTGCGCATATAAGCTGGGCCTTTTCTTACTTATACTCCTCTTCCTGTTGCTCCATAGCGCCTGTGGCAATGCCCAAGTATTCTTGTAAGGTTAGAATGGTAGAGCGGTATTTTCTAACTCTAACTTCAAATATCGCATCACATTGGGCCATCTCCTCTTTAGCGTTTTTCAGGTCATTACTTAGGATATCCACAGTAGATTTGTAGCTTCTTTCGACTTTGAGGCGAGCTTGCTTAATCTTAACCTCAATTTCTGCTTCTCGATCTATAGGTCCTTTTATTGACCCTTCTGGCATAACCTTAGGAAGGGGCTGATCATGAACCCAATCTAAGTATGCTTGGTCCACCTCGCCTCTAGTGCGATCCTTCACCATATCGTGGGGACTTGAGAGTATGCATCCCCCCCAAATCTTAAATATCTCTGATTGCCTTAAAGGTATCTTGGGATGAAACTCATCCTTGAATTCACACATATCTTCATTGGGTGGTATAAACTGGCGTCGCCCAAGTTGTCGCATTACTCTAAGTGGCATGTAAGGTTGGACACCTCGAAGACCCATTAGGACAATGAACGATTGAAAAGTAGACATGTATATCACCTCGGCCGATGGAAACCAATGATAATTCCACACAATCTTGTCAACAGTCAGATTATTGAGGTGTTGCTTCCAAGCTTCAATACCCTTCGGAAAACTATGATCTTTGATTCTTTCTTTGTGGCCTCCAATATAATCATTCCATTCTACTTTAAATTCCACTGCATAAGGGTGATGACGAATGTGTTCAATCATCCATAGTTGTAATAACATATTGCATCCCTCAAAGTAGTCTTTTCCATCCTTGCAAATAGTTAAAGCACGATAGATATCTGCCAGAATCATTGGTACGAGGGTGATATTAGGCTTTTTCTCATAAGCTGTAATGACTGCAGCTAATTTCATGCTAATCTTTCCTCCCTTTTTTTGGAAATACCATGATCCCCAAAAAAGCCACCACGAAGGCATCACAACTGTGTGCTTCCCAGGTCAGACGACACCCATTATTACAGAGTTTCTTTCCATACACTTCGAATCCATCTCTTTTGCCATATCTTTTGTACAAAAATTCTAACGGAATCCATCCATTAACGAGACAACCACCTATATCATTCTTATTTATATGCAGTAATTCTAGAAACCTCCTCCCATTAATATGTTTTGGTATCATAGGCTCTTCTTTGTGTAGATGTTTACCCGTTCCAATGAATGCCCCTCTTTCCTCAAGGGTGGGGGTGAGTTCACAACCAGAAAAACAGAATACATTCATTAACGGGTCCCAAAAATACACTAGTGCTTCTATCAAATCCCGTCGTAGCTCAACATACAAAAGGCTTCGTAGAAATCCCAAGCGTTTGAACACCATTCCTCGTCCATGGTTTGTCATATTTTCATACCATGTCTTCAAGAGTGTCGGGGCCTTATCCACTATCATGAATCGAGGCGATTGGTCCTCTCTTGGTCTTTTATCTCCCTTTCCATATGGATTCATATTTCCCTATATTATGATAGTGACAAACTAGGCTTAATAAAATATATATTTTTTAAACAAGAATAACGGAAAAATCATACACACAAAAATAGTAATTTTT
Organism: Solanum chilense; assembly: GCA_032847665.1. NCBI lineage: Eukaryota > Viridiplantae > Streptophyta > Magnoliopsida > Solanales > Solanaceae > Solanum > Solanum chilense. Next base: position 13,675,348 of record CM064965.1, read on the forward strand.
ATTATTATTTTTTTTAATAAAATATATTTTTTTAAAAGAAGAATAACGTAAAAATCATACACAAAAAAAATAATTTTTTTTAATATTATTTTTTTAATAAAATGATCATACACATACACACACAAAAAAAATGCAATTTTTATTTATTTATTTATTTATTTTTTTAAAAAATAGTTATTAGAGGAAGAATGAGAAAAAAAAATACTATGTATATAAATAGCCCTTAAAATTTTTCCAAAACTAAAAATATTAATATATTCGATTGTGTTTTATTTTTTGTTGATTAAATTTTCAATCTTTTTTTTTATATAGAAAAACTTTGATGGTAATAATAGATTTTTATATTTGTAAAAGAAATATGAATTTTGATAGAAAAACTGTGTTTAATAAAAGGATTACGTCAAAACTTTAATTTGATATTATTCGTTATAATTAAATTTTCATTATAATTCATTCATCTAAAGCCGATCAACATTTGTATAGTCTTTCCAATAATGCGACAAATAATACAAATAATGTACATGATAGTCTCAAGTAGGGATACTTCTCCTAGATAGGCTCGACCCTTGTGTCGAGCTCCCCATTAATTCAACATTATGCATGATGCAGATAAATCGAATCTAATTAGGGATAGTCATTGTTGAGGCTTGTTTTACTAGGTAAACAATCTAAAAGGGAAGGTGTCTAGACTGGCCATAAAATGAGCGGACTACTCGAGTCGAGAAGGGACAACTTACCAATAGCAGGGCTTTCTAGCCTCACTGTTAGTCCTTCCCATCCTAAGACATGTGTTACTATAGATTCCTTCCCAGGAGCGTTGCCGCATCTCTGGTATCTCATGGCTCGGGAGCGTGATCGCATCTTCGAATAAAGTATCTCAGAAGACTCAGATGGATGCGCGAGGAAAGATAACTATATGATAGTTAACATATTATCAAGAGGGTAAATAAGCAAGCAAATAACATATTATGCAATTAAACACAATATTCACAAATCGATAAGTACGTAAATACATGATAAAGTCATGTAGAAGTCCATGTTTACAAGCTCGAATTCTAGTTAGTCCCCAGCGGAGTCGCCAGAGATGTTACACCCCTTTTTCGCACAGCGGGCGTAAGGGTTTTTCCAATTTAAGTGACTTTATTAATTAGGGGATTATTTTAATATTTTCAGAGTCGCCACTTGGATTTGAGTTACGGTGTTCCAAGTCACCTTTTATTTAATCCCTAATCAAAAGGAAATGACTCTTTGTTTGGTCTGCGAACCAGTTCGGGTAAGGAATTCTATTGACCGAGGGGAAGATGTTACGCATCCCTCAAGTCCCGTGGTTCTAGAACGGTCACTTTATAGACTTCTATGACTTAAACTATTTTTTGAATATTATATTATTAAGACAACTGTATTAAACTCGTTCTTTAATTTATTTAAATATATTAAAACTACCTTATTTTATTAATCTATGCGCTTTAATTAAAAATATATATATATATACACATATAAATTAAATCAAGCAAAGCAGAATAAAATAAGATATTCTTTATTATTATTATTATTTCTTTTGTTATTATTATTATTTTTATTTTTTATTCTATTTTTTACATTTTTTTATTTTTACTTTCTCATCTTTTGCTATTATTATTATTATTTATTGTTATTATTATTTTTATACTTTCAAGGTTTCATTTGTTTTTTTTTTTTTGATTTCAACTCAATTTTTTTTATTGGACAAAGAAACTTTTTTTTTAAAAAAAAATCTTTCCTCTTCAATTGATTTTTTTAATATTATTTTTATACTTCTTTTCTATTTTTTTTTTGTTTTCTCTTTTCCCCTCTTTTTTAGTATATTGTTTTTCACTTTTTTTTTTTTGAAATTTTTCCTTTTTCTTTTTATTATTATATTTTTTCTTTTCTTCCATTTTTATTCGATTTTTTTTTGTTACATCACTAACATAAAACGAAGATTCTACTAACTAAAATTAATATTTACATAATGGCTACACATGTTATCATTATAAACTAAATATTAAAAATTATATGACTTGGACAATAAGTTTACTTAAATATAAAATAAACTATGGGTTATTTAAATATAAAATAAATCATGGTTTGTTATAATAATTTCACACTAAATATAACTATATAAGGGATCTAAACATAAAGTTGATATGAAATATTTTAACAAACTTCATATAAAAACATAACGGTTTAACCACATGTGAAATTTGACAACTTCAATATATTGCAATTAATGTTTGTATAACACGATATTAAATTATTAAAAAAAAAATTAAATGGTACCTCTTGCGAAAATTCCACCAAAAGAAAACAATTCGAATAAGGAACCGCGAACTTGAAACCTCGAACTCCACTATTTTTAGTTGCGTTTTTCTTTGTGCGTGTATTCTTAAAAAAAATGAAAGATTTTCTTTATTCTTTCTTTTTTTTTCTTTTGCTCGTAGATCTTTTTTTTTCTCCTCCTCTTTCTGTTTCTCTTTTTTTTCTTTTTCTGATCAACTCCTCTCTTTTCTTTTTTTTTCTCGTGTCTTTTTGCTCTTCCTTTCTGATCTTTTTTTTTTTAGTTGGAAAAAAAAATATAGTAGTAGTAGTGTGTGTCGTGTGGTGTAAATGGGTAAAGTAGGGGTAATGGGTAAAGTGGGGGTAGTGGGATTTATTTACTTTTTTTTTCTATCTTTTTTATATTAATGATATATAAAATGATAACCATATAATTATTAATTGTTTTGAGTAAATAAATAAATAAAATCTAAATGGATAATATATATATATATATATATATATATATATATATAATAATCAAAATAAACTTTTCTAATAAAAATTATATTTATGTTGTTTATTTTTTATATCTTTTAAATAAATATAATGAAAATAATAAAAAGTCAAAATATATTTAATTTAGATTGATAAAATTATTTATGCTCTAAATATTGGTGTTAAACTTAAATTCGGTCAAAAATTACGTGTCTACACTAATAACCCAATCTTTTAATAACTCAATTCATCTTATTTGTCAAAGATTCAGATCGTTTAAGGTGAACACATACTGCAAGATCTTATGGTTAGTATACATGTCCACATGAACACAATACAGGTAATGTCTCCAAATCTTAAGCAAACACTAACACCTAATTCAAATTATAAGTCGGGCAATTTTTTTTCATACACCTTCATTTTCCTTGAATCATAAAAATAACTTTTCCATGTTGCACCAAAATACAACCAAGAACAATTTGTGAAGCATCACAATAAACCAAAAAAACCATCTAATACTCCCTCATAATGTCAAAATAGGGGCTAAAGTGATTTATCCTTTAACTCTAGGAAACTCTTCTCAAAATCTTCCGACCATATGAATTTCACCTTATTTTGGGTCAATGTCATCAATGACACGACAATGGTGAAAAAAACTTCCACGGACCTTTTATAGTAACCGGTCAAACCCAAGATACCCTTTATATCTGGAGCACACAAAAGTCTAGGAAAATTCTTCACCACCTCGGTCTTCTTAGGATCAACTTTTATAACTTTACAGGAGACAATATGTCCAAGAAAAGTAACGGACCTCAATCAAAAATCACATTCACTAAACTTAGAGACTAAAATGGAATATCATCAATAAACACAATCACGAACATGTCAAGATATTACTTATAGATCGTATTCATTCAATACATGAAAATTGTCAAGGAACTAGTCAAACAAAAAGACATCACCAAGAATATATAGTGACCATACGAAGTTTTGAAATCCATATTCGGAGTGTCACTTTCCTTTACTCTTTGTTGGACATAGATAACCTGACCTGAGATCAATATTTTTTTTTAAAAAAACTTCCACCTTGAAGTTGGTCAAATAAGTTATCAATCCTCGAAATAGGTTAGTTATTATGTATGTTAGCGTTTACAATTGTTGATGGTCAATGCACATACAACATGAACCATCCTTCTTTTGAATAAAAAAAACTCTGGTGAACCATATGGGGAGATACTCGGTATAGTAAAAATCTTATTTAACAAGTCCTTCAATTAATATTTTAATTCCTTAAGTTCTATAAAAGCCATAAGGTAAGGAGGAATAGATATGAGTTATGTATCTGGGAGAAGGTCAATACCTAAGTCCAATTCCCTTTCAGGAGAAATACTACATTAATCATCGGAAAACACTTGCAAAAATTATTTACAATCGTAAATGACTCATGACTTGAATTTTTTGAATCTATATCCCTAAGCTTAACAAGATGGTAGATGAAATCCTTAGAAATTATTTCTTCTACCCTTTAGGCAAGATATGAATTGACCCTTATGCGCTGAATTTCCCCATTTTTGTTTTTAAAAAAAGGTTTGTCCGAAACCTGAAATGTGACCAATCGAGTCCCACAATCAATGGAAGCATAACAAGAATGAAGTCAACTCATTCCAATAATGGAACTAAGATCTACTGTATCAAGGTATACCAATTTAACATAAATGACTCTATGAGAAACAAAAACAGGGCAATTTATATAGAATTGTTTAGCAATAATAAAATAACCAACATGCATAGAGAATGAAAAAGGTTCTAAAAGAATATCAGGACACATATAAAATCTCATAACCACATATAGAGTAAAAAATGTTATGGTAACATTTGTATCAACCAAATAAAGTATATAAGAAAGAAATACTTTCAACACATCGATTACAACATCCTAAGAACCATCATAATTATGTCAAGGTTAAAAAGCATAAGATTTTTCTGATTAGGAGTACACAAACCAGAACAACTAGGTTGATATTTCTTACCATATCTACCTTAGTAGTAATAAATGGAAAACCTTTCATCTTGTGACAACTCTTATCATAAACAAAGCAACCATCTGTACCATCTAAGCATTTTCACAGGTGACTTTCGTCACAGTTTTCGCAAGCGGGAACTGAGATCCATTTCCCCCACCTCTTTGAGGGTTAGGGTTAGACACCCTATATTTGTTGAAAATTGGAGCCGAGATATTAGAAGAAGATTGCTTGGATATTTTTTTCTTGAATTGAGGATGATCATGTACGCTAGACTTAGAATGAGAAAAAACCATCATCGGTGGTCCTTAGTCTTTTCGATTCTCTAGATATCTCCTTAAGATTCTACTCTTCAACTTTTTGGGCATGTATCATCAAGCGGCAAATATTCATATCCTTAATAAACGTGGCAGTATGAAGATATTTGACTACCATTTCAGATATTTTTAGCACAAACTTACTCATCATTTCCCTATAGTTGGCAACCATAGTAGGAGCATTGTCAGACAATTGAGTGAAGTTCAATACATATTCTTTGATATTGATACTCTCTTGATGGAGATTAATGAAGTCAAGAAAAATTTCCTCTCTCATATCAAGAGGAATGAAATGATACTAAAGAAACTACTTTTAATTTCTTTCAATCAAGAGGAACAACATCAATACTCCTCTCTTCCTTCCATTAGTTGAACAAGACTTAAGAAATATCCTTAATTTATTAAGACACCTAGTCTGCCTTTTCCACCAGTGACACTCTCGGAATCTCTACTATCTTATAATTCTCATGAAAAAACCTCTTGAGGATCCTCATCAAACTTTTGACCCATGAAAATGTATGAATTAATCCTAGTAAATTCCCTCGCCCTTGTTGTTGTCGTATCCACAACTATGTTCATAGAAGAAACAATATTTCTATTGTCTTAGGCTGTCATAGATTGAGCTAACACATAGAAAGTGTATCAGAATTTAGCATAAGGAACTTGCTTGGCCAATGGATCGAACAACATATGAGCAACCTCGGGCCTCATATTCCTTTTTGTATTAGCTCTTTTGAAAAAGAATCAGACATGAGTTAGGAGAAAGACATTTATAGAGATAAACTCTGTGGCACGACTTAAGAGTAGTGAAAGAAGTGGTGTTTCCTAAATGCATTGTAGACTCCTATTTATAAATTGACACACTTCACACTTATGAATAATTATACTCTACCCATCTCTCTTGTTAGACGTCCTACGATATTTTCTAAAACATGGCTATGACACCAAGTTTGTCACGAACCAAAGTGCTTTCTAGGTGTCACATGGTGAATAGAACCTCAAGAGACCCTAAGAAAGACACTTGACATAAGCATGAAGTAAAGAAAATAAAACAAGAGATAAAATAGGAAACATTATTCTCATATCAATTAAAGAAATCTAAAAATAAGTGTGGAATACTAAATTGTGTCTGAGATAGACTTTCTAAACATCATAAAAGTTTTTGGTATGGACTCATACATCATATACAAGTCTAAAACTTCAAGATGGTTAAGCAAATATATCATAAATGGTCTTGTTCTCGAACGAATAGGACTCACCAATTTAAAATGTTGTAGAGTAATCCAATATAACCACGAGTTGACATATCCTATATTATGTGACAATATAGGCACAAATATGCATTAGTATTATGACAAAGCTAAGTTTGGGGAAAATTTCATAAACATAAACATAAACATGATATCATAAATGATTTAGAAACGTAATATGTAAGACAGAGTGAAGCCATGAGAATGTTTGAAAGTCAAATTTATAAATGTATACAAGTTCAATGCATCTTAAAATCATAAACAAATATTCCATAAAATACTTTGAGGAAAAAACATAGTTCATTTGTGGAGTGTTTACCATTAACTCACAATAAGACCATGTGAGTTATAAAATTGAATCTGACATGACCCTCACACCGAAAAGGGAAGTCCACTTGCCAAGATAGAATTTTACATCATTCATATTACTAAGGTGGATCTACTATCTTGGTCATTTAAGACAATCATTTGGGGACACATAGTTTGAGACAAGGAGATTATTTCTAGAGACTTGGATCTACTAATGGGAGAGTCTTCATCTCAATGTCCTCTCAGTGCTAAGTAAAGTCCAAACATAAATACATAATCATAATCATATCAAAATACTTATAATGGCAACGATTAAGACTATCAATCCAATCATAAGTTATAATAAAATAGCTCCTTTCAAACCATTATTTCATAAAACTCTCAGCTTAGACATTACCTTTCTAAGCATCTAAATCGCAATTTCTTTCAATTGTGAGAAAACTTTTCACAAATTATTGATACTTTATTTTAAAAGCATCATTTAGTCATAAATCATTCTTTTCAAAAAACATGCATAAATCCTTAATCAAATTGATAATCATAGTTCATTAGTTCATAATATTTTTTCATAATTCATGTTCACAAAGTAGGCACAGAAATAGGTCCATATGCAATCAATTGAAAATCATGTAATTTGATCAAATCATGCATAACAATATTGAATATAAACAACATAATCATAATATAAAGAACCATGGGGATTTGCATTGAACTATAATAGAATTAGGTGAAATCAATTTAACAGATTGAAATTTTTTTGGAGATCCAATGGATTAAAGGGATTCATTGATGAATTCTGATACGCTCAAACTTACTTCTCAAATAAGAAGTAAAGCGGTCGTGTCAAGTAAATAACCCAACTAATGAGGTTGGGATCGTTCCCACGAGGAAAATAGTTTAGACTTAACTTCAATCTATTATTACTATTGTTCAGCCAATTACTTCCTTGGAAAGAAAAAATGATAAAAGGGGGGTTTTCTATTTCTAAATAAATGAAAATAACTAGCGAAATTAAAGGAGACAACTAACAACTTCGAATGTTGGAGTTTAATCAATTAATCAAAGTAACTAGGGTATATGTATTCCCCATAGGTTCATAACTTGATAATTCTAACTATAACAATTCTTTCCTACTATCTTGCATGCAAAGTGATAAGTTATGTATTTCTAAATCCTTGGTCCGGCATCTAGAAAATTTCACTCCGCACCTTGGTCCGGCTACGTGTGTTGCTATACTAACCCTTATCTTTACCTCATATTAAGCATCGTATTAGATATTTGGCTAAGTTGTTACCTCGTACCAATCAATACTAGCAGATTAGATAGTATACACTAAATCTATGTTGATAATTCTTTTTCTATTATCTACCTCAGTCCGGCAAGTAGCATTAAGGCGAGTTCTAACGTCGGCCAATCGTTAAAAAGACTTCTAAGCGAAAGAATTATCAATACATGCAAGACACTATTCTAGAATTATTATTTTAGTTAGGTTTTACCTCATTATTCGCCTATGGTTCCCACAACCCTAGTTATGGAGTTTAGTTACCCATAGTCATAATCACAATATTCAGATATATGGTATAAGAATTCATGTACTTACTTCAATGAGAAAGAGTAAAATCCGAAAGTTCGCTTGATTAATCAACAAAAATAACCAACAATCAATTACAAAAATCTCAAAATAATCAAGGATCTCACAAAAGGTCTAAAAATAATCTAGAGTCCAACAAAAGGTCTAAAAATAATCCAGGGTCTAACCTCAAAAATGAGGTTTTTCGAACTATTTATCAAAAATAAAAATCTAACAAAATAAGGACTCTATTAACTGGAAATCTGTCAAAACGCGGCTTGGTCGACAGACTTCGCGACGGATCGTCATGGTCACGACGGGCCGTCATGGACTCCGTTATCCCATACTTGTGCAATTTCTTCTTCTGCTCTCTTCATTACCCTTGACGGCAGATATGACGGATCGTCACAGGCACAACGGTGAGTCGAAGGTCTCCGTTCCAAAACACTTGAACATCTGGAATTTGGGTACTAGGACTACCTATCTGAATTTCATGACGAACCAGCATGACGGACCGTCATGGCTACGACGGTCCATCACACACTCCGTAACCCCACACTTGGTCAGACTTCCCCATCTTCCTTCAGCAGCTGCACTATGATGCCACCTACGAACCGTCACGAGCATGACGGACCGTCACAAGCTTCGTAGGTGGTCTCTTCTGCATTTCTTCTCTCAAAAACCTCCGCATTCATCTTTGGACGGATTTCCTGTAAATAAGGAGAAACTTGTATAAAATTTAGCATAAAAAGGCTTTTGGACAGACTAAACTTAAGGAAAAAGTATTAATAATACCGTGAAACCATGGTATATCAACACCTTCAACTTAAATTCGTTTTTTTTCCTCAAGCGACACACTATGACTCAATACAAAATCTTGTACAATAGTATCCATGTTTTATCCTTCGCAATCATTTGGCTTTCAATCCGGATCAATCTCATCATATTTATGCATGCTATCCCTATTGGGCTGGAATTGTGTGGAATCAGTCCATGACACAGACTCACCATGCACTAACACCTATCCTCTTCAATTTCTCACCGAGGTGCTAATATTTTCGGTATTGCAACTAGTGTCCTCACTTCATAACAAAATCCTCATTTTTCACACAATGCTTTCAGTTTGAGTATAAGGATTACTTTTCAACACTCACTCTCAGAACAAATTCACACTCATTCATACATATTTCCATAAGCTTGCCCTTATTTTCACTTCTTTAAGTTTGCTATACAACTCTTAGGATCACGGTAGGACTTTCTTAGCTTGTAACATAGGCTCAGGGTCAGGTAGGTTATATTTAGGTATACTTTGGTGACTTTTTTTTTGCCCTCCTTGACCTATCGGCTAAACATACCATTTTCTATCATTTTATTTTGCCCAGTTTCTCATATTCTTTCACCTTCGTATTTTCCCTTCCTTCTTCATTTGTATAAGTGACTCTCTTCTGTTGTTGCTTGTATTTCTTGTATATATATATATATATATTTATTTATTTTTTATTTACTTTTTTTCAACTAATTCTTGAGTCACTTTACTTTTGTTCTTTCTCTCTCTTTGTTCTTTCAACCCCACTTTCCACAGCATTCCTCATAATAGCCACCCTCAACTCATGGCTTTGCCATGAGTCAAAGTACACAATACCAAAGTTGGGTCAGGGCCATAAAAAGGGTTGTTTACTGCATTAGCCACCCTCAACTTATGCTTTTGGCATAAGCTGAGGTGCACATGTCCATGGAGGGACTAGGGCCAACACATTATTCTCAGAAAAGATCAGTTAGGGTGAAAAAGAAAGGTCTAGTTTAAGCTCAAATCATTTGAATCAACGAAGGATAAATTTCATTTGGTTTTCTTTTATTTAGGCTAAAATAGGCTATATTGAATAAGGGCCTATGATCATTTCCTAATTTTCTTTTACAACTTACTTTTAGCAGGACTAACCAGGCAAGTTCTAGCTCAGTACAAATAGTGGACTATTGAATTCAAATCTTCCTCACACTCACTTGACATCTCATTGCTCTACCAGATTATCAGATACCTCGTTCGAATTTTAGACTTATGGTCATGCAGTGGTGTACCTCTATGTCATGCTTAGAGCCACCCATTTATCAATTACTATGCCTAGTCATGCATCATTTTTCATTTTCTCAAGATATCATTTTAGCCATTATGCTTCAGAATTAAACTATGTACACAAGATATAGACATGCCGGTTCAACAAAAAAATTAATCAGTCTCTTGGGGCAAAAGAACACAGGCAAGAAAACCCCAAAAGAGGATAGTGAATTGGACTACTCAGACTTCACCCTAGCACTCACTTTCAATTTACCCCACCCCCAACAAAAAGACATGCAATTGTCCCCAATGCATAAAAAGTTGAAATACAAGAGTGGTAGGTGAAGAAAACCTGGGGCGCAAAGCACCGACGATCAGCACGCTGGTAGGTCCGGTTCCCCGGAACCCACTACCTCTGTAATCTGGACACCCTCAGTGGTGTCCTCAGATCAACATCACTATCAGCAGCGCCTCCCGCTATCTACAAAATTCTGGAGCTAGAAGCCCCAGCAGCTAACTTTCCTGCTCTCATTTGACGCGCCTCCTCCTCAGCAAGCGAGGCTCTCGTCGCAGCCTCCATCTCACGGCGCTCCTTCTTATGTGCTCAAGCTTTATACTCCTCTCGACCCCTACGCCTCTTGGCATGCTCTCGAGGGGGAGGTTGTGGAATCTCTGAAGTGGCGAATAGGAACGCCATCACTGTGTCTTCAGCAGGCTCTGCAGAAGGGGCCTCATACTAAGGCACCCCAGCCTCTATAATCATATCAATGTCTGCACGAAGACTGTCGACCACAGCCTGAAGGGTCGACAGATCAACCGGAGGGGCTGGATGATCTAGCACCCGCAACTCAAAAGTGTCTAAGCGCTGATGAACCTCAGCGATCTTCCGCTCTTTGTGCTTGACCATTTTCCGCTCCAAGCGCTCTTCTGCCTCGGCAATAGACCTCTTCATCCAAGGCTGGATATGATGCAGAAGTTTAGCCATTTGCATCTCTAATTTTTGGACCCTAGCAAGTGGGACCAGAGCGGGTAAAGGGGCTGAGCGAGAGGAGCTCGGGGCAGTGCTACTACCCGGGATAGACTCGACCGGTGTAGTGTCAGTGGAAGCCGTCTGCGTAGCCGTGCGTGCCTGTGCTACCGTATCAGCCAGATTGTCACCAAGTGGAGGCATTTCTGTATGGGGCCCTCTGCGTGGAGCCAACTCATTGGCCTCATCCCTGATGAGGCCGATATCAACAGTGCCCAGAGGGGTCTTGATCTGATCAACGTGCCATATAGGCACACCTGCGGACTTGCATAGAGAAAATATCATGCACGGGAAAGGTTAAGGCGTGACCTTAAAAAGCCCTCTCATGCATGACCGCCTGTAGAAGCCACGCAAAATCCACCTCAAACGCGGCTATCATCACCGCCATCAGTACTGTTCGATCCCATATGATAATATTATCAGCGACTGTGGGGGAAAGGCAGTGGCGGACAATCAACCACAAAAACTTTGTCGTGAAAGTCAGGTTGGCCTTCTTGATCCTTCGGCTTGGTCACCCAGTTGGAACCCTCTTCATCAACAGAAAAGTGCAGGGCCATCCACCTCTTGCTAATCTCTCTCAGATGGCTCACGCAGGAATTGGCCATCTTTAACAATCTGCCATCAGTACTCAAACTCGGCAGTGAGAGGGTTCCGATTAGCATCAACATTGTCGTCGTATAGAAATTGGCGGATGGCAGGCAGGGAGATATCAACCTAAAGGCCACGTACTCGGACCTGCTCTATAGGGGCCTGTTTGGCGGGGGCAGCCAGCCTATCAATTTGTGATCGGAGAGTCGCTACGTAGGAGGCGTAGAACTCTCGGACTAGCTCTTCACTATAACGTCCCAACGGCCACGCTGTCCACTCAAGTCGATGTCTGGTGAAGAGATTGTGGATCTCTGGCATCGTTGGGAGACTTCCCATAAGTACCCGCCTCTCCAATGTAAGTGTTCGAGTCATGACTCCTTTGTAATTCAAGAACTTTGCATCTGAACAGACTTGATACTGCCCGTCGACACACCACCGATTGGGCTGGTCGGTCACCGGGGTGAGAGCACGAGTCGGTGAACTGGGTGTGGATTCCGAACTCTCAGCCTCATCAGACGAGGCAGACTCTACAGCGGTGGCGGGTGTGGGAATATCAGCAGATCTGGAGGCTTCCTCCGACCATGAAACTCCTAAGGATCCAGACGCTCCTTCTTCATTAGTAGCTGACCCAGAAGGTGTGCCGGTCAGTGTGCGCTCCTCATCAGACTGGGAGGCAGTGACTACGCCGGACGCCACCTTTTTGGGTGTGGCTCTAGCAGCACGTGCAGCTCAGGATGGGGTGGAAGTGCCTGGGGCACGTACTCGGGGTCACGCTCATCATCAGAGACAATGACCAGTCAGGCAGACGGGGTGACAGACTTCGATCGCGCGCATGCGTAGAGTCGATCTTCTTTTTGTGCCATAATAGATAGTACCTTTAAAGAATCAATATTAGTACTAGAAGGAGCAAACAAGACAAGCAAAACCACACAAAATAAATAAAAGAGTTAAGAAGTAATGACATTTCTATATTTACAGTAAACACGACGGGCCAGGTGACGTCTCGTCGTGAGTATGACGGACTGTCATGGGGTCCGTCGTGTCTTACTTAGATTTTGTTTATAAGGAGAAACCTGAAGGAGAGTCTCTGACAAGTATGACGATATGTGCAGGAGGGACCATCACAGGTTTGACGGTCCGTCGTAGCTGTCAGTCAGAGGTCACTTGAAAAAAATATGGAGACCCTTAGGAGAGGGGTCTCTGACCATCATAACGGTCATGCAGGACGAATCGTCGTGGGTATGACGGTCCGTCGTACTTGTCCGTTTGAGGACACTTTGAAAAATAGAAAAAGACCCTTAGGAACAGGGTCTCTGACAACCAGAACGATTGTGTAGAACGGACTGTCGTGGGTACGACGGTCCGTCGTAGTTGTCCGTTTGAGGATACTTATAAAAATAGAGAGAGACCCTTAGGAATAGGGTCTCTAACAACAAGAATGGTTGTGCAGGACGGACTGTCGTGGGAACGACGGTCCGTCGCATGTGGTTGTTGGTGGACACTTGGAGAAAATTGGACAGTGGGGTGTTATGGCTGTTGGAATGGACCCAATGACGGTCCTTCATGGGTACGACGGTCCGTCATCGGGGTCTCATTCAGTAACTCAGTGAAAGAACTGGGGATGCCCCATTAATCCCCTATGCCCAAATCAAAATTAGTAGTGTTTTAACCTACATTTGTCTAACCCAAATACCTAGTAAACTAGCAATGCTAAAGCACGTATTTCTAGGGTTTTAACACGGCAATTTTGAGGATTTTCAACCTAGGTCAGACAGAATTTTATTAAAGAATGAACATATCAAGAAGAACTAGGCTAATACTAATTGATAAACAAAAAATGCAATATAAATGAGTAGAAATTAGAGACACATACCTGAGAATTTGAAAAAAAAACAAGAGAGAAAGTACTTGGTGATCACGTAAAGACCCACAGTAGCAGCTCCGACTAGTAGATGTAAATTTTAGGAATTTGGAAAATTTGGGGAAGATGATCGGTTGTGAGAGGGAGGGGTTATGATCTTTGGAAGTTTAAAAGGGAGGTAAATGGGAGAAAGAGTGAAGGAATGGGGTGAAATGAAGGGGTTGGGGGTTTTAAATATTGAATTTTTAAAAAAAAACAGCCGGGTCGGGTCGGGTACGCTTCATTAATGACGCGACAATTCCGCAACAATGGTCCATCTCGGTTGTGACGGTACGTCATTGGTTCCGTCACGTGTGCCCTAGTTTGAAAATAACAGAAAGACGTACCTGGCACGATGGATTCATGCGACGGTCCGTCACAGGCGCAACGGTCCGTCACTGTATCCGTCAGTGACTGCTGCAGAGTAATTTTCTGCAGAATTTCCTGGTGATGTGCATGCAAATTTAAAACCCATAAGTAGAAAATGATACCATTACTAAAAAGGAAAAAAAAGCTATAAGTATTGGGTTGCCTCCCAACAAGCGCCTTATTTAACATTGCGGCACGACTGAGGACACTTGATTACTCAGCCTTCATCAAGATGGTATGCCTGTATCACTTCATTCAGCGATGCAGTATGCCCAAAATAGAGTTTTATTCGTTCCTATTCACCTTAAACCGCACTCCTCCCTTGGTTTTAACTCAACTGCTCCATGAGGGAATACTTGGGTAATCAAGTAAGGGCCAGTACGTTTGGACTTGAGCTTCCCCGGAAGCCAAGGCAACCTAGAACTGTCTAAAAGCACCAAATCCCCAACCATAAACTCTCGTTTTTCACTTTTTTGTTCATTCTCCTTCTTCATCTTTTCTTTGTGGGATATGGCATATACCAATTGGAGCTCACCACTCTACCTCATGGACCTAAAAATGTTGAAGGTCGCTTCTTCATTGTTCAACCGAAATTTCATATGCCCTTTTTCCATATCAACTAAGGCTCTACCCGTAGCAAGGAATGGCCTCCCAAGAATAATAGGCACTACAAAATAGACTTCACAATCAAGAATAACAAAATTTGCCAAAAATATGAACGACTCCACTTTTACCAGCACATCGTGGAAATCCCTATAGGCCTTTTCACTGTTCGATCAGCCATTAGTTGCCGCATCGCAGTGGGTTTTGGGTCACCCAAACACAACTTCTTGTAAATCGACAGGGGATGATATTTATGCTTGCTCCCAGATCACATAATGCTTTCGCAAAATGTAATGACCCAACTGTACAAGGAATAGTGAACGCACCCGGATCTTTTTTCTTTTGTACGAGAGATCTTGTAGCAATAGCAATACAATGCTGCATTCTATCATCATCCTCGAAAGTGACCGATCTTTTCTTTGTAACCAGATCTTTCATAAACTTGGCATAACTGGGATTTGTTCTAGGGATTCTACCAAAGGGACATTGATAGAAAGCTGCTTCAGCATTGTTATAAAACGTTGATATTTACCATCCTCGGTGTTTTTCACTAATCTCTAAGGGAAAGGTGGTGGTGTTCTAGGCATGGGAATTACCTTCATAGGGACTTCTGCATCTTTGTCAATGCTATATTCTGCTTCACCACTACCTTTTACCACCTTATCATCATCCTTTCTCACCTTTTCCTCATTAGACGGCATAGGTGGGTCAATGGTTTGCTTACCACCCCGAGTAGTGATTTCCATACAGTGTGCATCATTTTTCATATTTTGGACAGTGTTGCTAGGAAGAGTGCCCGGTTGCCGTATGTTCACAGTAGCAGATAATTGGGCCATTTGCAACACGATCTGTTTAATCGATATTGCATGTGTATCAACTTTTTTCCCAATACCTACTAAATCACTCCTTAACTTTTTAATGTGCTCATCACTAACATCGAACCTCCTCATCATTTTGTGCAACATATCCTCAACTCGCGCCATACTATCTCCACCATCCCTAGGAGTAACTTCACGATTTTGAGGATGGACATAGGGCCCATTCCTATCATTTCTGTTACCATATTTACCCCTGTTGAAGTTGTTGTCGAGGTTGTAGTTTCCATCTCGAACATAATGACCCCCACGGTTGTAGTTACAATAGTTCCGACCTTGGTTCCCTTGACCTTGGCGCCAATTCTCCTGATTAGAGCCTTGGACACTTGATTGGAAACCCCCCGTCTGCTCATATACCGCATAGGAATCCTCCTCATAATAGCACTCATCATTTTGTGGCGGTGGTTTCGACAAGTAGTTGACTGCATTTATCTTTTCTACACCCCCAGTGACATGTTTTAGTACCAACGCAAGCTCAGTTGTCATCTGAGCCATTTCTTCACGAATCTCATCTGTGGCTGGGTTGTGAGTGAACTGCACTGCGAAGGTATTTCTCCCAGTATATGAATTCCTAATACTCCAACCTTTATTATTCCGGGAGATTTTCTCTAATTTTTCAGCAATCTCAGTATAAGGACACTCCCCATAAGATCCACCTGCTATAGTGTCCAACACCGCTTTATTATTATCATCCTATCCCCGATAGAATTATTCCTTCAGTGACTCATCATCTATACGGTGATTTGGGACACTTCTCAAGAACGAGGTGAATCTAGCCCAAGAACTACTAACTGACTCTCCTAGTAGTGCCACAAAGTTGTTCACTCTGTCTTTGTGGCTTAGTTTCTTGAAGACCGGATAGTAGCGTGCTAAGAAAACATCCCTTCGTTGGTTCCAAGTTAAAATTGAGTTGTACGGGAGCTCAATGAACCATATAGCAGCCTCTCCCGTCAGTGAGAGAAGAAACACTCTGATCCTTATTACGTCCAAGTCCAAGTCATTCCTCCCTACACAGCTTTAACACACTACCCTAACCTTAACTATATGGCCATGTGGATCCTCAGAAGGTAGCCCTAAAAATAAACCTCTGGCAGTGAGCATTTCCATCGGGCTACTAGTTACCACAAAGGTGTGTGCTGGTGGTAGAAGGGGCAAGACAAGTGGCCCATCGCAGTCTGCGATATTGTCATAGCCTCTGTAGTATTCTTGTGGCCGTGGAGCGGGATTTTGTCCCTTCTGTTGGTGTTCACCCGGAGCATCGGGTAACATCTGACCATGAACATCAACTGGAGCTGGGATGTTCTAGTTTGGATCATCATCATTGATTCCCAAGTTTTGATTAATGTTGCGTAATGTATGCTCTAATTCATGATCGTAGGGAATAAAGGGTTCTCTTCCTCTCAGTGTATTTGGCGTACAAGGAAGATGGTTCTGCATGAATCAAAAATAATAAAACAATAGTAATAAGTTTAAAGTAATCTAAAAGCTACTTTCCCCGACAGCGGCGCCAAAATTTGATA
The DNA here is from genome assembly GCA_032847665.1 of Solanum chilense. NCBI lineage: Eukaryota > Viridiplantae > Streptophyta > Magnoliopsida > Solanales > Solanaceae > Solanum > Solanum chilense. Next base: position 13,692,522 of record CM064965.1, read on the forward strand.
TGCTCAAACTTACTTCTCAAATAAGAAGTAAAGCGGTCGTGTCAAGTAAATAACCCAACTAATGAGGTTGGGATCGTTCCCACAAGGAAAATAGTTTAGACTTAACTTCAATATATTATTACTATTGTTCAGTCAATTACTTCGTTGGAAAGCAAAATTGATAAAAGGGGGTTTTCTATTTCTAAATAAATGAAAATAACTAGCGAAATTAAAGGAAACAACTAACTACTATCTTGCATGCAAAGTGATAAGTTATGTATTTCTAAATCCTTGGTCCGGCATCTAGAAAATTTCACTCTGCACCTTGGTCCGGCTACGTGTGTTGCTATACTAACCCTTATCTTTACCTCATATGAAGCATCGTATTGGATATTTGACTAAGTTATTACCTCGTACCAATCAATACTAGCAGATTAGATAGTATACACTAAATCTATGTTGATAATTCTTTTCCTATTATCTATCTCCTTGGTCCGGCAAGTAGCATTAAGGTGAGTTCTAACGTTGGCCATCCGTTAAAAAGACTTCTAAGCGAAAGAATTATCAATACATGCAAGGCACTATTCTAGAATTGTTATTTTAGTTAGGTTTTACCTCATTATTCGCCTATGGTTCCCACAACGCTAGTAATGGAGTTTAGTTACCCATAGTCATAATCACAATATTCAAATATATTGTATAAGAATTCATGTACTTACTATAATGAGAAAGAGTAAAATCCGAAAGTTCGCTTGATTAATCAACAAAAATCACCAACAATCAATTACAAGAATCCCAAAATAATCAAGGATGTCACAAAAGGTCTAAAAAATAATCAAGAGTCAAACAAAAAGTCTAAAAATAATCCAGGGTCTAACTTCAAAAATGATGTTTTTCGAACTATTTATAAAAAGTAAAAACCTAACTAAATAAGGACACTATTTACTGGAAATCTGTCAAAACGCGCCAGGGTCGACGGATCATTGTGGTCACGACGGGCCGTCATGGACTCCGTTCTCCCATCCTTGTGCAATTTCTTCTGCTGCTCTCTTCATTACCCTCGACAGCAGATTTGACGGATCGTCACAAGCACAACGGTCCGTCGAAGGTCTCTGTTCCAAAACACTTGAACTCTTAGAATTTAGGTACTGGGACTACTTATCTGAACTTCATGACGAACCAGCAGAACGGTCCGTCATGGCTACGACGGTCCGTCATGCACTCCGTAACCCCACACTTGGTCTGACTTCCCCATCTTCCATCAGCAGATGCACTATGATGCAACCTACGGACCGTCACGAGCATGGCAGACTGTCACAAGCTTCGTAGGTGGTCTCTTCTGCGTTTCTTTGCTCAAAAACCTCCGAATTCATCTTTAGACAGATTTCCTGCAAATAAGGAGAAACTTATATAAAAATTAGCACAAAAAGGCTTTTGGACACTTAACTTAAGTAAAACGTATTAATATTACCGTGAAACCACGGTATATCAAATTCCTAAGTACTTTGATAATCAAAGACCTAAGAATGCAATAATAATTGAAGAATAAGAAGACCTTGAAGCTTGAAACCCTAGCTTTCACCTTGAGAGCTCTTGGGAGAATTTGGAGAAGAAGACTAAAGGAATTTTGAAGATTTCACCGAATTAGGGGGTTTAGGAGTAGTATTATGAGTTAATTCTTATATGGGTAATAATAGGGCCAAAACAACATAGTTTAGGGGTTAATTGGGTAGGAAAAGATCAAAATACCCTTAATAAAAATTTGATGTACAGGTGTACGGTTTGGACCTACGAAGTGTAATGGTCAACTGTATAATCTATGACTGGAACCTAAATTGTCACATCCCGAACCCACACAAAAGAATATATGGCATTCTTGGAATGTAACCGATGTACATGACCTCTCGGAGGTCTTGTACAAGCCCTTTCTGTATCGTTCATCGGATATACATAATGAAAAGTAGTGCAAAATTAAAAAATTTCACAAAACATTAGAATATCTTTAATAACATCTTTCATTAGAAATAATACAAAATACTAAGTCTCAATCTCATCAAAGCTTAGACACAAGAATACATAGTACACGGCCCACACTTCAAAATATATAAATACTTAGTCTATTATATTTCTTCGATAAAGGAAATGAAAGACATCTATGCCCTAGGGTCAAATGAGGACATACGTCAACTTCACTTGAATGATGATACGATCCAATTCTTACTTCACAAATGCTCCTAAACTACCAACCACTATAGAGATAGATAAAAGTATGAATTAGTACAAACATATGTACTAAGTATGGATTAAAGCATAAAATCATAAAAACAGACATTTATTAGAAATATGCATCTTTTTTACTTAAATATCATATCATACTCATAAGAATAACATGTAACACCTTAGAAACACATACGATAACATTTAAGAAATTTAACCCATTTTTAAATCACATTACAATGAACCCATTTCACTATTACCCTTCACTGTACAGTGAAGTGCCTTACCAATAATTTAAACACTTCCTAGCATGTAGTTCCCTCACTAAAATAAATCCTTAGGCTCACTTAAGTAAGACAAAGAGAGACCACCCATACACCCTTTCTAGGCATACCTAAATGATCCTTAAGACCACCTATAAAGAGATCAACACATACATACAAGACAACATTCACATCATCACATAGATAATATGACATTCACCTTCCAAAGGATATCAAAAGACTTACTTAAGTAAATCAAGGAGATAACGTCCATGATTGTCCTGTTGAAGACTACCTAAATAATCCTTAAGACTACATAAAGCTTAGATCATGTCCACGTAATCAACATATTCCCTAACTAGAGTCATTCTTAAGATTTATCTAGGTAAGATACGAAGTGACCATTCCTATGCCCCCTCACACCTTCACTAGACAACCCTTAACTACTCTAGGTAAGTTCTTATTCATTTAACATGATTTCTTAACTTAAGTCATTACATTCATAAGTTTATTTAAAACTCATTCATCACATAAAGGACATTCAAATAGTGGTCTTGGACAAGACCTAGGGACTCTAACTAACACCTTCAAAGCCTATTGTGCAATGCATAGATAGTGTCCATAACCACAACCTAAACTTCATAGAACTTATCTAATGCTAATAGGTATTCCGTATGATGAGAATAGGAAATAACTGACATAGACCATGATAGGAAGACATGGAATCTGAAGTTCTAACCTCCTCTAATAAGGGTGTTCTACTTGCCAATGGTAGAACTTAGACACATCCCATTAAGGCACATGGTTAAGGAATATGAAGGGCATGCTTTGTAATCTAGTCTCATTCTTTAACTAGAAATACTTCCCTTACCATACTCACTCGGTACTAGCCTTTGTTCTCATGGAGTAATTCACATTAAAGGTTCATAGAAAGGGGTTCCATATCAAGTTCATAACCCAATCACATTTCCTACCAAATAGGTACACTAGGGATACCTTACAATGGAGACTAGAAGATCATAATGACTTTCCTGAGGATATGTCGTTCCAGCTAACCAACCTTAAGTCTATCATTCCTTTACTTGAAGGATACTATTACGACTTTGACTTCAACATTAATAACCATACCACTAGGTTCAAGTTTTAACATAAGGACCCTCTTAACATCATTCAAGATCACATATTATTAATACATGCATCAAGTAAGGGGCACAAGTCAACCAAGAAAAGACACCACATACTTCACTTTAACACATATTACATGTCATTCTAGAAACACATATAACCTTTATAAACTCATATAGTCAAATAGGAATAAGCATACATCATCCCTAAGACTATGCACACAAAGCCAAAGTCATAGTCTAACATGATCACCTAAATAGCATCAATAAAAGAACACATATACTTTCACATTATTTATCATGTAGATAGATATTATCCAACTTTACATAATCAACTACACAAATCATCATAATACTTCAAGTAGTTGCCGACAAGGCCATGATCATCATGTTACATAAAGTAACGCCGACAAGGCCACATCAATTGCATAAAGCACATGACGCAGCCAGCATAAGTGGATCATACCAATCACAACATAATTGAAGTCTAATTAAAATAAAATGATGGGAATTAGGGAAGCGTACCACCACTCTATCCTCAACAATTCCATCCAATGCGAAATCATCCAATTCAATACCATAAGGCCCTTACCCATGGCCATGAACATCAATTCAATATAAAAACTATGATACTCAATAAAACTAGTTCAATTAAATATAGATTCATAAATCTATGACAACCTAGATATCAGTTCAATACAATTATTACATCAATCATTAGCCATAGAAAACTACACCAAAATTCATAAGCATTAAGTCAAAATCACTGAACCCATAAATAGTAAAAACTAGGTTTCATAAATTACATGGGTTCATAGGTTAATTGAGTTAAAATCATCATATTAATAAAAATTCAATCAATATAAAATGCTTTAAAACCTTTAATGCAAGAACCCATGGATATATCATGCAATTGGACAATTCATCTTTGAAAACTTTAGAAAACTTCTTTGAAAGTTGGGATCCTTGATGAATAGAGTTTCAAGAATCAACCCATACCTCAATAAAGCTAAACCTTCAATTTTACGAAGAACCCTTCCTTGAGTTTTGGCTCCAATGGAGTTCTAGAGAATTTCTAAGGGAATTTGGGTTTTGATTTTGAAGAATGATCTTCTAAGTGTTTTAGACTTATAAACATGTTTAAAATACCCAAAAGACCCTTTAGAAACCGGACAAAGTCTTATTTGGACGTGGAGTGAATTTACAACTTCACCCCTTGAACTTACAGTGAACTGCGCAGGAAGGCAATCCACTAACGGATTGCCAATCCACGGCCCATCCCTTAACCAACTGACCGTCCTGTTGGTCCGTGGTTTGGGGCTGAGGCTGGTCTTTGCCCTATCGTTCTCCTCGCCTAAGTATTTACCCATGACTCCTCACCTATGGGGCGTCGACTGACCCACTGGGCGTCGATTGCCTCTGTGGTTTTGGTTGTCTTTGGCAGCCTTGGGCACTCATGAAGAGTTCTTCCTCAAGAACCCTTGGATGGTCCTTGGGGATGTTTGACCGGACGTTTACAACCCAAACATGCTAGTATATAATTTTAGGACCTCTCACATGAATTTCAAATAAAACGAACACGTAAATCTCGACGAAACACGCATAGACACCCAAGGTCATTTCAAGGAAAAACTTTCGAACGTCATGGACATTTTTGAACGTTTGACCTCCAAACTTAATGAAACTTGACACACATCCTATATACGCTATAATAACTCATATAATGACGTTATAACCTAATGAATCACACATAAACACATAAAACCACATATGAGGCATATAGGTGACTTCGTCGTCGAACGTCTTGGTTGTCCCTTGACATTTCACTTCCAATTCACCTAAAACATTAGACACTGCCTCAGTACCACATTATAGACCATTTTAGGACCTTATACCATCATGACAACCATTTTAGGCTCTAGCTTCACCTAAGTCATTTTCGAGGTATTACACAAATATCTAGCTAATTTCCTTGAATTATTCATATAATTTTGTCCACTATTCCACGGTCAGTAGACCTCTTCCTCAAGTTGAGCCCGAAATTTCACCAAGTATGGATCATTGCTACATGTACCACCTATGACCCGTAGGTCACTCTATAACTCGTCCTGGATATTCGTAGGTGAAATATCGGAGACTTGACATTTTCAAAATATCAATCCAATCCAATGACTTCCTTTCTATATCCCGTAGAACTTCCTATGGTCTATAGGTTTAACTCATACATAGACCTTTGCATATGTGCCAAAATTGCAACTTTTTCCCTTGCAATCCAACTTCTAATTTCCGAGGTGTTACATAGGGTAATCGTATACTTTTTGTGGTATAGGATGCTAACAATAACTATGGATTTATCCAATAAGCCTTCTTGAGGCAATGAGGAGTCATCGAAAAGTCGGTATGATCATGTCCTATGTTGGATATATAGTTAATGAGGCTTCAGATCTAAAATGAACTCTTACCTAATTTGGTGCTTAATACTAAGCATAATATAATCAATCTCAATATACTTAATAGTCTTTTGAGAGAACTTTACCTATTTCTTCACTTTTTTAACTGAAATACCTTTCAGAAAATCAATTATACTAGTTTCCTTCTTAATTTCCAAATATTACAAAACCATTTTCATAAGTATGCATTTAAAACAGTATGCACATGGGCTCACCTTTAAAATCCAAACTCAAATGTATACAAAAAAAACTCATGTAACAACCTTTACATACCTAACTTTTTTATAAACAAATGGATTTATGTGAAATGAAGTTGGAACAATAGTAGAATTAAATATGCATATCTACAACAAATATGATATATAACTCTGAAATTATTAGCTACGACATCAAATTCGTCACTAATTATTCACTTTTAGTGATAAAAATTACTTTTTATGCTTAAATATATGAGACACATACTTTTACTTACGCAACATAATAATTTGTAGCACGATTTTGTAGTGTAAGTCACGAATTTAAAGTTTTCGGTGACACATTATTTCTTCACTGATAATATATCTAAGTCATGATAAAATATTTTGTCGTAAAATTTATTAATTTTTGGATACGAAAATATTTCATCTAAAAAAATATGTCGTTACAATATCGACAAGTTAGAGTTCGTAGCTAAATATTATAAGTTTTGGCTATAAAAATTTAGATTTAATTATGACATTTATTTCCTCACTAATAATATGAATAATTGATGACATGGATTTTATTGTCTCTAATCAAGCTATGATTTAGTGACAACAAAAAAATTTCACAAGATATGTATGGTGTTAAATAGTGACGACTTAACATAAACTTTTAATAAGTGATTTTAGATATTGAGCATGATAGCGAACTTAGTCTATCACAATGAGTAGCCTTACATACCTAGAAGAATAATGTTCTAGGAGAATTTTGATGAAAATCTTAAAAGATGAAGTGTGGAGAAGAGGCTTGGGCTGAAAACCTTAGGTATCTCGAAGAGAATCATGAACTTGGAGTCTTTAGATCATGAGAAATTGGAAAAATCCTTTTCTGGGATTTCATGAGAAATTGAAAGAAGGAGAATTAAGGATTTGAGAGTTCATATACATATAATGATGATATTAGGTTATAAGATGGACTTAAAAATCTAATTGAGGTTAAAAGGTCAAGAATACCCTTCTGGAATCATAAAAAGACCATAAAAAAATGACCTTTTAATGATGGATAAATCACATAAATATGCTATATTATAAAATATTTATCATTTATGTCAACATAATTTTTCTAACTAAATATAACATTTTTTTGGAATTAAGAAAATTGTACCTCTTTCTCAACCCTTTTTCCTATTCTTCTGCTTCTTTGACTCTTTCTTTCTTTCATTTTACTCTTCTTCTTTTTCGTCTCTTTCTTCTTCTTTTTTTACTCTTTTAATTTTTTGTCTCTTTCACTGGAGTTATTTATCTTCCTCCTCCTCTTCTTTTTTTTTAAAAAAAAAATCTTATTCTTTTCTTTGAACTTTTTATCTACATAATTATATTCCTCAAATCAATTTTTTTCATATCACTATGTTTATTCAAAAACAAGATGAAAAGAGGAACAAAAAGACTGCAAATTTGTATAAAATTACGTTTTTAAGCAGATATTTAAAATATTTAAAATTACAGAAATAAGAGTTCACCATTGATGGTCATTATAAAGCTTCAAATTTTGAATTCATTATTTGAATTTTATAAATTTGTGATAAGTTTGAATAGGTAGTTCCTACAAATGATTAAAAATGTCGTTTGGAGTTTATATCTCAATTTTAAGAGGATTTGGTTAAGTTTAAAATTGATTTTAGGAGAAATAATAGATTAAAATGAATTATATATAACATAGAAATGGTCTTGCAACTGTATTAAAATTGACTTAGATAATACAATTTTAATGCAAATTTAATTCATTTTTGTAACAACCTGTTTAGTCGATTCGAGCAGTAGAATTATTTTTTATAATAACTGACTGTGTCGACGGATCACACGACGGACCGTCATGGTCACGATGGACCATCGAGGATCTTCGTTCCAAAACACTTCAACTCTGAAATCTGGGTACTGAGATCGAATCTCTGAACTTCACGACGGAACTGCAGCACGAACCGTCGTAGACACGACGGACCGTCACAAACCCCTTTACTGAATTTAACTCTCTGAACTTTGTGACGGACCTGTAAGGCGGACTGTCATAGACACGACGGATCGTCACAAGCTGCGTAACCTCAACTGGGTCGGATTTCTGCTAAAAGTTTTAAAGGGGTGTTTTGGACTATTCATGATTATAATTAGGAAATTAGTGGGGTAAGTTTAATAATTTATTTACTTGGGGGTTAAAGGAGATAACCTTAAAATAAATAATGGGTTACTTTTATCATAATGAATTAAATGATAATTAGGGTAAAAGAAAAAGAATCTGGATAAGAAAAATAAAAAGAACAGAAGGGAGAACGAGTGAGAGAGAGAGAACGAAGAGGACAGCAAAGGCCTTGGGGAAGTAGCTTGCTTGATCAAGATTCTTCGGTGGATGTAGGTTATAGTTTATTTCTATATGATAGATAAACTCTAAATAGCGATTGATATGTATTGGTAGTATTGTAAAGTCTTCTACATGCTTGATTGTATGTTTGTATGTTGTGATCGTATAATTGTGGTGGTTAAAATCATGAGACTGCTGAATCTTCAATCTTAAATCCTCTCTATTAAGATGACGCCTTGACATGAAGAAGGTTTGATGAACTAAAACAATGAGATAAATGGATCGGAGTGTCACGTTCCGACACGTAGTATTAGGGGATCGGAGTGTCACGTTCCGACAGAGTAGTAATAATGGATCGCAGTGTCACGTTCCAACACGTAGTATTAGGGGATCGGAGTGTCACATTCCAACACGTAGTATTAGGGGATCGGAGTGTCACGTTACGACATGATAAGAATAAAGAGAAGTAATCTTGAATTATGTTAATATACTCAAATTCGAAGAAACTATTCCCCAAATGAGTATGGTGTGAAGGCTTGAGTACTCATAGGTGTGCTTGGTGTTATTGTCAATGGTTCTTGTAGTTGTTGATTTCCACCTGGTAGGTATTGTGGTTGATTTTACATTATTTATTCATTATATATTGCTTTCTATTTTGAGTTGGCCGATGATACCTACTCAGTACTTGTTCCTTGTACTGACCCTACTTGTAATTTTCTTCTTTGTTATTTGTGGAGTGAAGCAAGCGTGCCATCGACTTCGACTCGTCCTCAACTCTAGCCAGTCTTCATCACGTCAGATTTCAAGGTGAGCTATTGTTCCTAGCTCGGACTGGATTCTCTCCTTCACGTCTTGATGTCTTGAAGTTCGGACATGGACCATCCCTTTTACTTATTTTAGCTTCTTAATTACTCTTAGATTTAGAAATTTGAGGATAGATGTTCTTGGTGTGATGACTTCCAGATTTTGGGAATAATGAGTATTAAACTCCAGAAGTTGATTTAATTGATTTCATTAATAAGTTTTGAGTCTTTCGCATTATATTTTGTTCATTATGGTTGAAATATTGGTAAACGTTGGGGTTTAGAATTGTTGGTTCACTCACATAGGAGGATAAGTGTGGGTGCCACTCGCGGCTCATTTTGGGTCGTGACAAACTTGGTATCAGAGCGTTAGGTTCGTTGGTCTCATCACACAAGAACGAGTCTAGTAGAGTCTTGAGGAACGGTAGGGGGACGCCTTTACTTTTCTTTGAGAGGCTATAGGACTTTAGGAAAATTCCATTCTTTCTTTCTTTCGGGCTATTACTTGGATCCAATTGGTATCTAGGCGATACAAATTGGTATCTGACATCCTCACTCTATTTCGCAGATGTTAGAACTAGAGCAACAACTGTGCCAACACCAACACCGGCAAGACAGGGTGCGTCTGAGCCAACCACTGAGGCTGTAGCTCGAGGAGGAGCAGTGGCAAGAGGCCATGGTAGAGGTCGCAGGAGGACGCCCTCTAGAGGTAGAGGACAAACACCTGGTCCAGCTAGTAATAGGGCGGTGACTCCTCCACCAACTGATGAGGTGGTAAGAGAGGGTGAAGAAGGGGAAAATGAGCAGGTTCAAAATGAGGAATTACTACCCCAGCCTACCCTACAGATGATTAATCAGGTTCTTGCTTATCTTAGCGGGTTATCGGATCAGGGCCAGACACCTCCAGTGTTTTCTGCACCAGCACCTCAGGTTCGGGGAGTACAACATGCAGCTGCTGTGGATCCCCGCATGGATGCCTCACTGGAAGTAGGCACGTTCCCTCGATTGACAACAGGGCCTATAATGACGAGTGATCAACATGAACTTTTCACTAAATTCTTGAAGTTGAAACCTCCAGTCTTCAAGGGTGCTGAATCAGAGGATGCCTATGATTTTCTGGTTGATTGTCATGAACTGCTACATAAGATGGACATAGTAGAATGATTCGGTGTAGAGTTTGTGACCTATCAGTTTCAAGGGAATGCCAAAATGTGGTGGCGGTCGTATGTTGAGTGTCAACCAGCACAGGCACCACCTATGACTTGGGCATCATTCTCTAGCTTACTTATGGAGAAGTATATACCTCGGACTTTGAGGGACAAGAGGAGAGATGAGTTCCTAAGCATAGAGCATGGCAGGATGTCTGTTACTGCTTATGAGGCTAAGTTTCATGCACTATCCAGGTATGCCACCCAGCTTTGCTTCAGTCCACAAGAGCAGATTCGCCGTTTTGTGAAGGGATTGAGGTCAGATTTGCAGATCCCAGCCTTACAGGTAGCTGCTACAGCAAAATCCTTTCAGAAAGTGGTTTATTTTGTGATAGAGGTGGAGGGAGTGAAGCAAGACGACTTCACCATGGCGTCAACATCTAAGAAGTTCCGTAAGGGAGGTGAGTTTAGCGGTTCTTACTCCAGAGGGCAGAGCTCAGGAGGTTACCCAGCCCGACCTATTCAGTCTTCACTGCAGGCTGTAGCTGGGGGTCCATCGCAGACCAGTCAATATTTCTCTGAGTCTGGAGGTTATCCCCAGACTTCGTCATTCTCACAGAGACCTATGCTTGACTCCAGAGATTGTTATGGATGTGGAGTGATTGGACATATTAGGAGGTATTGTCCAAAACAGGGTTATAGACCCTCAATAGTTAGAGGAAGAGGTGGTCATGGGAGAGGCCGCCATTCTGGAGGACGTGGTGGCCAAGGTAATGGTGGTTACCAAATCAGCCGGGGTGGCGGGCAAGTTGGAGCTACTGCAGCGCAACATGGTAGGGGCAATGGGCAGACAGGTGATAGGGCCCATTGTTATGCTTTCCCCGGGAGGTCTGAAGTAGAGACATCTGATGCTGTTATCATAGGTAATCTTTTGGTCTGTGATTGCATGGCTTCTGTATTATTTGATCCTGGATCCACGTTTTCATATGTATCTTCCTCATTTTCTACTGGTCTTGATTTACATTGTGATTTGCTTGACATGCCTATTCGTGTCTCTACTCTTGTGGGTGAGTCTGTGGTAGTTAAGAAGGTGTATAGGTCTTGCCTTGTGACTTTTGTGGGGAGCAATACTTATGTAGATTTGATTATTCTAGAGATGGTCGATTTTGATGTATTTTTGGGTATGACTTGGCTTTCTCCAAATTTTGCAATCTTAGATTGTAATGCTAAAACTGTGACATTGGCCAAGCCTGGGACAGATCCGCTAGTGTGGGAGGGTGACTATATTTCCACTCCAGTTCATATTATCTCTTTTCTTCGTGCTAAGAGAACGGTTAGTAAGGGTTGTTTAGCTTTCTTGGCACATCTCAGGGATGATACTTCCCAAGTACCTTCGATTGAGTCTGTTTCGGTAGTCTGTGAGTTTCTGGATGTGTTTCCTGCCGACCTTCTTGGTATACCACCGGATAGGGATATTGATTTTTGTATTGATCTGGAACCGGGTTCTCGACCCATTTCCATACCCCCTTATAGAATGGCCCCAACTGAGTTAAGGGAGTTAAAGGCCCAACTTCAGGAGTTGTTAGGTAAAGGTTTTATTAGTCCAAGTGCATCCCCTTGGGGTGCTCCTGTTTTATTTGTGAAGAAGAAGGATGGAAGCTTCCGGATGTGCATAGACTACATGCAACTGAATAAGGTAACTATTAAGAACAAGTATCCTATTCCTCGCATTGATGATTTGTTCGATAAGTTACAAGGTGCTTGTACCTTCTCAAAAATTGATTTGAGATTTGTTTATCATCAATTGAAAATACGGGCAGCAGATGTGCCAAAGACTGCTTTTCGCACCAGGTATGGGCATTATGTATTCTTAGTAATGTCTTTTGGGCTTACGAATGACCCTGCTGCTTTCATGAGCCTAATGAATGGGATTTTCAAGCCATATCTGGATCTCTTTGTCATTGTATTCATTGATGATATACTGATATACTCAAAGAGCAGGAAAGAACATGAGGAGCATTTGGGAATTGTATTGGAAGTGTTGAGGGAGAAAAGGCTTTATGCCAAATTTTCCAAGTGTGAGTTTTGGCTAGATTCAGTGTCCTTCTTGGGGCACGTGGTTTCTAAGGATGGGGTGATGGTGGATCCTTCTAAGATTGAAGCAGTGAAGAGTTGGGTAAGACCTACCGATGTTACAGAGGTAAGGAGCTTTGTGGGTTTAGCTAGCTATTACCGTCGATTTGTCAAGGGATTTTCTTCTGTTGCCTCCCAACTGACAAATTTGACTAAGCAAAATGTTGCATGAACGTAACTATCCGACCCATGATTTGGAATTGGCTGCAGTCGTGTTTGCATTAAAGCAATGAAGACATTATCTGTATGGGGTCAAGTGTGAAGTTTACACAGATCATCGTAGTTAACAGTATGTCTTTACCCAGAAAGATTTGAATTTGAGGCAGAGGAGGTGGATGGAACTACTAAAGGACTATGATATTACTATTTTGTATCACCCAGGAAAAGCTAATGTTGTGGCAGATGCTTTAAGTAGAAAAGCAGGGAGCATGGAAAGTCTAGCCCACTTACAGGTTTCTAGACGCCCATTGGCTAGAGAGGTCCAGACTTTGGCTAACGACTTTATGAGGCTGGAAGTACTAGAGAAGGGAGGATTTTTGGCCTGTGTGGAGGCAAGGTCTTCTTTTCTTGACAAGATTAAGGGAAAGCAGTTTACTGATGAGAAGCTGAGCAGAATTCGAGATATGATATTGCGAGGAGAGGCTAAATAGGAAATAATTGATGAGGAAGGTGTTTTGAGAATTAAGGGAAGGGTATGTGTGCCCCGTGTGGATGATTTGATTCACACTATTCTTACAGAGGATCATAGTTCAAGATATTCTATACATCCTGGTACAACTAAGATGTATCGTGACCTAAAGCAACATTTTTGGTGGAGTAGAATGAAGCGTGACATTGTTAAATTTGTTGCCCAATGCCCGAATTGTCAGCAGGTAAAGTATGAACACCAGAGGCCCGGAGGAACACTTCAGAGAATGCCCATTCCTGAATGGAAGTGGGAAAGAATTGCAATGGATTTCGTGGTTGGTCTTCCAAAGACATTGGGTAAGTTTGATTCTATTTGGGTAATTGTTGACAGATTAACTAAGTCTGCTCACTTCATTCCGGCCAAGGTGACTTACAATGCAGAGAAGTTAGCCAAACTCTATATCTCAGAAATTGTTCGATTGCATGGAGTTCCGCTTTCCATCATATAAGATAGAGGTACGCAATTTACTTCTAAATTTTGGAGAACATTGCATGCTGAATTAGGTACTAGGTTGGATCTTAGTACTGCATTTCACCCTCAGACAGATAGACAGTCTGAGCGAACGATTCAGGTGTTGGAGGATATGCTTCGTGAATGTGTGATAGAATTTGGTGGTCATTGGGATAACTTCTTACCCTTAGCAGAGTTTTCATACAATAATGGCTATCACTCAAGTATTGATATGGCCCTATTTGAGGCACTGTATGGGAGGAGATGTAGGTCTCACATTGGTTGGTTTGATGCATTTGAGGTGAGACCATGGGGTACCGACCTTTTGAGGGAATCATTAGATAAAGTAAAATTCATTCAGGAGAAGCTTCTAGCAGCTCAGAACAGGCATAAAGAATATGCAGATCGAAAGGTTAGGGACTTGGATTTTATGGAAGGCGAACAATTCTTGCTTAAGGTTTCACCCATGAAAGGGGTGATGCGGTTTGGTAAGCGAGGTAAGCTTAGTCCGAGGTACATTGGTCCATTTGAAGTTCTGAAGCGCGTGGGGGAGGTGGCTTATGAATTGGCATTGCCTCCAGGACTCTCAGGAGTGCACCCGGTATTTCATGTGTCTATGCTGAAAAAATACCATGGGGATGGAAACTACATTATTCGTTGGGATTCAGTTCTTCTTGATGAGAATTTGTCTTATGAGGAGGAGCCTGTTGCTATTTTAGATAGAGAAGTCCGCAAGTTGAGATCAAAGGAGATTGCATCTATCAAAGTTCAGTGGAAGAATCGGTCATTTGAAGAGTCCACTTGGGAGAATGAGGCTGATATGCAAGGAAGATATCCACATATTTTTACAGATTCAGGTACTCTTTCTCGCCCTTGTTTTTCTTCCTGAGATCGTTCGAGGACGAACGATGGGTAAATTGGTATCTATTGTAACAACCTAATTAGTCGATTCGAGCAGTAGAATTATTTTTTATAATAACTGACTGTGTCAACGGATCTGATGACGGACCGTCATGGTCACGACGGACCGTCGAGGCTCTTCGTTCCAAAACACTTCAACTCTGAAATCTGGGTACTGAGATCGACTCTCTGAACTTCACGACGGAACTGCAGCACGAACCGTCGTAGACACGACGGACCGTCACAAACCCCTTTACTGAATTTAACTCTCTGAACTTTGTGACGGACCTGTAGGATAGACCGTCATAGATACGACGGACCGTCACAAGCTGCGTAACCCCAAATGGGTCGGATTTCTGCTAAAAGTTTTAAAGGGGTGTTTTGGACTATTCATGATTATAATTAGGAAATTAGTGGGGTAAGTTTAATAATTTATTTACTTGGGGGTTAAAGGAGATAAACTTAAAATAAATAATGGGTTACTTTTATCATAATGAATTATATGATAATTAGGGTAAAAGAAAAAGAATCTGGAGAAGAAAAATAAAAAGAACAGAAGGAAGAACGAGCGAGAGAGAGAGAACGAAGAGGACAGCAAAGGCCTTGGGGAAGTAGCTTGCTTGATCACGATTCTTCGGTGGATGTTGGTTATGGTTTATTTCTATGTGATAGATAAACTCTAAATAGCGATTGATATGTATTGATAGTATTGTAAAGTCTTCTACATACTTGATTGTGTGTTTGTATGTTGTGATCGTATAATTGTGGTGGTTAAAATCATGAGACTGCTGAATCTTCAATCTTAAATCCTCTCTATTAAGATGATGCCTTGACATGAAGAAGGCTTGATAAACTAAAACAATGAGATAAATGGATCGGAGTGTCACGTTCCGACACGTAGTATTAGGGGATCGGAATGTCACGTTCCGACACAGTAGTAATAATGGATCGCAGTGTCACGTTCCGACACGTAGTATTAGGGGATCGGAGTGTCACATTCTGACACGTAGTATTAGGGGATCGTATTGTCACATTCCGACACGATAAGAATTATGAGAAGTAATCTTCAATTATGTTAATATACTCAAATTCGAAGAAACTATTCCCCAAATGAGTATGGTGTGGAGGCTTGAGTCCTCATAGGTGTGCTTGGTGTTGTTGTTAATGGTTCTTGTACTTGTTGATTTCCACCTGTTAGGTATTGTGGTTGATTTTACATTATTTATTTAGTATATATTGCTTTCTATTTTGAGTTGGCCGATGATACCTACTCAGTACGTGTTCCTTGTACTGACCCTTACTTGTAATTTTCTTCTTTGTTATTTGTGGAGTGCAGCAAGCGTGCCATCGACTTCGACTCGTCCTCAACTCTAGCCAGTCTTCATCACGTCAGATTTCAGGGTGAGCTATTGTTCCTAGCTCGGACTGGATTCTCTCCTTCACGTCTTGATGTCTTGAAGTTCGGACATGGACCATCCCTTTTACTTATCTTAGCTTCTTAATTACTCTTAGATTTAGAAATTTGAGGATAGATGTTCTTAATGTGATGACTTCCAGATTTTGGGAATAATGAGTATTAAACTCCAGAAGTTGATTTAATTGATTTCGTTAATAAGTTTTGAGTCTTCCGCATTATATTTTGTTCATTATGGTTGAAATATTGGTAACCGTTGGGGTTTAGAATTGTTGGTTCGCTCACATAGGAGGATAAGTGTGGGTGCCACTCGCGGCTCGTTTTGGGTTGTGACAATTTTGAAGTTTTTTGATTGATTTTTCACTATTGGATACTTGTTTAATCCATTATTAATATAACTTATCAATTTATTGATCATTGTCATATCTTTCGTTAGTTACGTTTTCCATTCATTCTTAATTCTCTTTTCTAATTCAACTTTAAATACTGTGTAATACTATTTTAATGCAAACTTAATTCATTTCACGGCCTTTTGATTTATTTGTTACTATTGGATACTTGTTTAATTCATTATTGATACAAGTTTAATTCTATCTACAAATCATTGTCTTGTCAGTCATAGTTACGTTTTCCATTCATTCTTAATTCTCTCTTCTTATTCAAATTTAATACCGTTTAATACAATTTTAATAAAAATTTAATTCATTTTGAATTTTTTAATTCATTTATTTGTTCCTATTGGATACTTGTTTAATTCATTATAAAAATAAGTTTAATTCACTCTATAAATCATTGTCTAATATTTTATTTATTATATTTTTTTATTCATGCTTAATTCTCTCTTCTACCTTAATTTAATACTTGTGTAATACACTTTTGTATTTTTAATTCAATTTGCGATTAATCAATTGATTTGTTACGATTATTGATACAAGTTTTATTCAGTTTACATGCAGATCAAAGAATGCTCTTTTGTTTTCTACATTCTGCATTCATATTTAATAATTCTCTTCTAATAATTCAACTTTAATTTGTCTGTAATACATTTTTAATTCAAGTTTAATTCATTTTGCAGGTTCTTATGTCTTTTCATTTGTTACGATTATATTACTTCTCTTCTAATAATTCAACTTTAATATGTTTGTAATACATTTTAATTAAAGTTTAATTCATTTTACAGTTTTTATTCCTCTTCTTTTGTTACGATTATATTACTTATTTAATTATCTATTGATACAAGTTTTATTCAATCTAGAATTAGTGACTATTCTAAAAAAAAAAAAGGAAAAAAGCAATAGCAGGAGAGGGAGAAAGAGCAAAAAAAAAAAGCAAGAAAGAAAGGACAAAAGAAAGAAAAAAAGAAAGAAAGGGAGAAAGAAAGAAAGAAAGAAACAATAAAGAAAAAAGAAAGAAAGCGAGACACAGTAAAGGAGAAAGGAGAAAGAAAGAAAAAGCGAGACACAGAAAGAAAGAAAGAGCGAGACAGAGAAAAGGAAAAAATTAAAAAAGTTGCTATAAATGCTAATAATTAAAGAGTATATTTAAAATAAGTAATTACTTTTTAAAAGGAATTCATTCACGTAATTAATCCTTTAATAAATCTCATTGTCCAAATCAACGACCTGGAGGTCCCCTTGCTGAAATATTGGACAAATAGCCAAATAGGGATTTCGAACGCCAAAATAGACAAAGGCTTGAGATTTTCAGGATATTTTGGTGAATTAATTCGGTGATTCACCTACCCATTCAGTGATTCTCCACATGAGTTGGTGTCCTCGCCAAATTTCTAAGCATAGACATGTTCTAGTTAAACGACATAACATTTTACTCCAAATGTGAAATATAGAATACTTAGTTGCGTTGGAAATATTACTCATATATCTATATGAGCGTTTGAAGTTAACCTAAGTAGAATCATATATCAAAATTCAATCGATAAGGAAGCTTTCAACTCAACTTTGTACTAGGAAATTCTTATGACCTTTTCCTCTCCAAATGTATTCCACACTAAAGAATATGTCTTACCACCTAAGCAAAACTTAAGAATCAATCAATAAGACCTTGTACGCAAATGAAGAATGGTTCAGATCTTAGCTTAGAAATTTTTGGGATATTACAAAAGCATAATCCAGGAGAAGCTAAGGAGTCATGCACTATGTTGCTGAAATTACAGAATTTGGACTCTATGGTACTTCCAAAGTTCTAATTTTAATCTCTATAGTTATTCAAATAGTGATTGGAGGAAGGTGTTTGGATTATAGGAAGAGTATTTTTGGAAACATTTTCACTCTTGATTCTGCAGCTATTATTTGAAGCTCAAAAATACAACCAAAAACAGTCTTGTCTACTTTCGAGGCTAAATATGTTGTTGCAACATCTTCAACTTGTCAAACATTGTGGCTTAAGAAATATCAAAGGTGTCATTTCACCTCATGAACTCGTTACAGAAGGACTGATTGAGTTGAGGGTTGTAGCACCAAAGAACAAGTTGCAGATATTCTTACCAAAGTACTTCTCCAACAAAGCACAATTACCTATGTTATGTCTTATGTCTTGGCGGATATGATTTTGAATCGAGTGGGAATGTTGAGAATTAAATTGAATTTTTTTTTAAAGTTTAGCGCTTAAGATAAGTTTTACTATGGGTTGAATAAAAGTTGAAAGAGTCTTTGTTAAGTAGTTACTTTTTTATTTAGTTGCTATTTTCTTTGGGTACGTTTCCTAAATTTTATTAAGTGGAGTCTATAATCTTCCTGAGTTTGTGAGCCAATAAAAGACAGAAGAG
Organism: Solanum chilense; assembly: GCA_032847665.1. Taxonomy (NCBI): domain Eukaryota; kingdom Viridiplantae; phylum Streptophyta; class Magnoliopsida; order Solanales; family Solanaceae; genus Solanum; species Solanum chilense. Next base: position 13,711,408 of record CM064965.1, read on the forward strand.
ACTTCAACTATTGTCGTTTTAGTGACCAATTTTTATTGGGAAAACTTTATATAATGACAAACTAATAAATTAATTATTTGCTATAACCATCTTTTGACTTAATTATGCCCCGTAGCAAATTGTTTGTCAGTCACCTATCTCCCTCAAACTCGCGCTCGCCACTCTCCTCTCTCGCTCCATCTCCGCTCGCTTCCTCTCACTTTTATACAAACACAAGCGTATAAAATCTGTTTCTATTTGTATAAAGCGAGAGGAAATTGTATAAATACATATATTTTGTTCCCCTCTCTCCCCTCTCCCATATCTCGCTCGCCACCCTCGCCTCCCTCGCTTATACAAACAGAAATGAAATGTATAAATTGTGTTTCTGTTTGTATAAAGCGGGAGAAAATTGTATATACACATACAAATACATATATTTTCATCATATACACTTATAATTATACAATAAAAATACTCCTCTACCCCAGTTTCTTTTGCCTTTCTCTCTTTCTCGTTTTATAAAAATTCAAATTGTATATAATTTCTTTCTTTCTCGTTTTATACAATTTGATTCAATTGTATATTCCCTTCCCTAGTCTCTTTTTGCCTTTCTCTCTTTCTCATTTTATACAAATTCAAATTGTATATAATCGTTTTATACATTTATAATTATACAATTCGTTTTATATACTTTTTTGTTTTATAAACTTCGTTTTATACAATTTTCTGCCCAAGTCTCTAACTCTTTCTCGTTTTATATGATTCACTTCAATTGTATATGTATAGCGAATTATACATATATATATTTGCTATGAAGTGCAATTATTCAAACTTTACTATAGGATACAAATATGAATTTTATGTTTGGTATATGTGAAAGTTGCCCAATTTTATTTACTCAACTATAAAATAAAATAGTAACTTTATTTAGTTACGATTTTAACAATTATAGTAATTGAAGAATTTTGAAAAAGAAAATATTCTAAGAAATAGTTTGAAACCGTGAAATCATATCATTAACTGACTGAAAAATTAACTGTGGCAATTAATGCCTTTATCTCAACATGAAAAATAAAATAAATAAATAAAAAATTAACTAAAAAACCCAGGTTGAATAACAACCACTTTATGCAACTTAAATTAATTATAACTGAATTTTTCCAATAAGTTATTAGTTTGCTCCAAAAGTATCTTTCACTGCATCTGCAGCTCCTTGTGCCTTAGCCTTCATCTGTTGTCCAGTCTTTATGAAGAAATATTAAAGTAAGAATAGCACAGAATCGTAGCAAAAGTGTGTCTTCACACTTCACAGGGTAATTATTACTAACTCACTACGTGCTATACGTGTTTCAAGTAATATTATATATTGTTCGAGTTAATTTTTTATTGCAAAAAAATGTATAATATATATAAAGAAAAGTTTAGTATAATATTAGCATAGACAAACCTCCTGAACGGATTGTTGGGCAGATTGGACAGTATCTCTAGCTTTGTCCATCATTTGGTTAGCTTTCTCCTGAAATTTATATTTATGAACTAATTAAGATGACATGTCATTAATCACTACAAAAACATCACTATTTTCTCACAAAAGATTCCATTTAAAAATGTCCAATGGTAGTCTATCACATATTTGGATTGAATCGGTGTAACAGAAAGAAAAAGAAGTTCCCCACGTAAGAATTTGCCCTCCATCGTGCATTTTCCTAGTGTGTTGATTCCATAGAAAACACGTGGAAAAAAATATGTTCTATTTGTCGTTAATCCGCAGTGAGAAAAATCTTTGTTTATATGTCTAGTAGTGAATCAATCCAAATAATAGAAAACATTTTTGAGGTTGATATATATATATATATATATATAGATAATTAATTAACCTGAGTTTGGCCCCTAGCTTCTCCTGCATGATAACTGGCTTTCTGAGATGAATTCATCTTACAACAAAAAATATTAATGTAGAAAATAAACTATTAATAGAGATTGTTATATTAATTTGGTAGTGATGTTGAGAATTAAAGCAAATAGGTAAGGTATATATAGGTAGTAATAATGGATGTGTAACAATACGTGTGTACCTTAGAATAATTGTCGAACGTTTGATCAGGACAACTTTAATTCTTCTCCAATTGTTTTAATTATATTAGTTGACAAAAAAATCTCCACACACATACATATATATATATATATATACATAAATAAAATTATAGCTTAATCTCCCATCAGCAACATATAATTACATAAATAAAATTTATATTTATATCTCCAGATCATATTTAATAGGTAACTGTATGAAATTTTATATAAAAACATCAATTGGTACCTTAAAAAAATAAAAAATCTATTTTTTAATCATAATATGTCAAAACAGATTGATATAAGAAAAAGCTCTTACACTATCAATATAAAACAACTATACTAGTCTCACAAAGTAGAGTTTGGGAAGAAATGCATCTACGCAAGTTTTATCACTATCTTAGAGATAAAGAGGTTATTTTCAGTAGATATTTGATTTAAGATAGAGTTTGTTTTTAATAGATGTTTTATTCAAGAAGACAGTCAAAGTAGTCCTGAAAAAGAAATTATTGGAACCACAAAATACAACAAACACTAACAATAATAGCAGCTAGTAATAACCAAAATTACATTAATTGAGGTACAAGTAATAAGAGATGGTGAGAAAAAATAAAGGAAAAGGAGCTTTTTTTATCAATAAGATTTCATATATTAATAATAATAATAATAATAATAATAATCGAGAGGAGGAATGTATAGGTGCATCCAACGCGGCGTGACCGTTTTTGTCAACTTAGGTCACATCCTGACCCTAGAATAAACTAGGAATATTGTTTGTTAGCCTATTATACATAGTTCCTATAGTGTCTTCTTCAACTTCCTTCTGGGCATACACCAAAGGAATTAACAAAATGTTTGGTTCATCAAAAGTTGCCACCTTCATCCCCTTTTTCGCTAGCTTGTCAGCCGCTCTATTTTGTTCCCGATACACCTGTCTCGCCTTGGTGACTTCCATCTTCCCCATCAAGGACCTACAATCATCATCAATATTGTCATGTAGCATGTTTATTTTATTATTAGCAATCATATTTATAGCTTCTATAGAGTCGGAGTTGATTTCGAGGGGGTGACACAATGGTACACATAAATTTGGAGGCCTCTTCTTATTGATAGAAGTTCAGCAGTAAGGGGGTTAACGTGTGGGATGTGCTCGCTGAAACCTATGACACAATGTCGCAAGTATTTTCTAATCAATCCACCTATGTCGCCATATAAGACCTCGAAAATGACTTAGGTGAAATAGAGCCTAACATGGTTTTCATGTTGGTCTAAGGTTCTAAATTGTTCTATAATGTGGTATTGAGGCAGTGTCTAAGAGTTTAGGTGCATTGGAAATCAAACGTCAAGGGACGACTAAGACGTTCGACGACTAAGTCAACTATGTGCCCCATATGTGGTTCGATGTGTTTACGTGTGATTGATGATTTATAAGGTCCTTAAATGAGTTATTATAGAATATATAGGCAGTGTGTCAAGTTTTGTGAAGTTTGGAGGTCAAACGTCCAAGAACATCCATGACGTTCGAAAATTTTGCCTTGAAACAACCTTGTGTGTCTAAGCATGTTTAGTCGAGTTTTACGTATTCTTTTTGGATGAAATTCATGTGAGGGCTCCTAAGATCGTATACATCCGGTCAAACATCCCCAAGGATCATCGAAGGGTCCTTGAAGAAGGACCCAAAGTTGGTGCCAAGACTGTCCAAGATAGCCCAACCAACGGATGGCAACCGACACCCAGTCGGTCAGTCGACGCCCCGTTGGTGGTGCCTCATTGATGGAACTAAGGCGTGTGTAAGAGAAGACAAGGACAAGCCTCAGTCCCAGTTCATGGACCAATAGGACGGTCCATTGGACAAGGGACAGGTCGTCGATGGGTCTGTCCCGTGCGTGTAGGCCACTGTTAAGTCGAGGGATGAACTTGTAAATTTACCCCCACATTCAAATAAGAGTATTGGCAGTTCCTTAAGGGTCTTTTGATAATTTTAACTATGTTCACAAGCCTAAAACACTTAGAAGATTTCATTCTTCAAAATCAAAACCCAAATCCCTTAGAATTTTCCCTAGAACTCCATTGGAGCCAAAACTCAGGGAAGGTCTTGGATTGGTGTATTGAGTGGATATTATCACCAAATTAAAGAATTATATTCACTTAGATATGATTTTTGATCCTTGAAACTCTCTTCATCAAGGATCCCAACATTCAAAGATGTTCTCTAAAGTTTTCAAAGATAAATTGTCCAATTTGATGATCTATCTATGAGTTCTTGCATAATGGTTTTTAAGCATTGATTATGGATTGAATTGTTATTAATTAGATTATTTAACTTAATTAACCAATGAATTCGATGAATCCTAGTTTTTGACTAAGTTATGGATTAAGTAATATTAATCTAATGTTTATGAATTCTAGTGTAATTTTCTATGGGATATTGATTGATGTAATAATTATAGTAAATTGATATCTAGGTTGTATTACATTGACTAATATGTAGTTAATTGACCTAGTTTCATTGATTATTGATATAATTGCATTGAATTATTGGTTATGGTCATGGGTAAATTGGATAATTTGGCATTGGATTAAGGTATTGAGGATGGAGTGGTGGTACTATGCCCTATTTCCTTTATTTTATGTTGATTAGACTTCATTATGTCATGATTGGTGTGGTCCACTTATGGTGGTGGTGTTATGTGCTTTAGTTGCAATTGAATGCGGCCTTGTCGGGGTTATTTCAAGTAATATGAGGATCATGGCCTTGTAGGCAACTACTTGAAGCAATGCGGTTATTTGTGTAGTTTATTATGTAAAGTATGATAATATCTACCTACATGATGAGTAATGTGAAATTATATGTGTTCTTCTATTGATGTTATTTAGGTGATCATGTTAGACTATGGCTATGGCTTTGTGTGTATAGTCTTAGGGTTGATGTATGTTATTCCTAATTGACTGTATGAGTATATGATGGTCATATTGATGATGATATGACAGTGTATTGGATGACTTAAAGAGAATATGGTTATGTTTATGTGTTTCTAGAATAACATGTAATATAAGTTAAAGTAAAGTATGTGGTGTCTTGTCTTGGTTGACTTGTGTCCCTTACTTGATATGCATGTATGAAAGGGAATATGTGATGTCTTGACTTAGTATGCTAAAGCCTCTTAGTCTTGTATGAATGAATGACATGAGACCGTACATGAAGTTAAGAGGGTCCTTTATGTGAAACCATGAACCTAATGGTAAGGTTATGAATGTTGAAGTCGAAAGTCGTAATGGTATCCTTCAAATAAATAAATGATAGACTTAAGGATAATTATCTTGAACGGCATCATATTAATCCTTAGGAAAGTCATGATGAATCGCCATTGTGAGGTAGCCCTAGTGGACCTTTCTTTGGTACGGTAAATGTGATTGGGTTATGAACTTGATATGGAACCCCTTTATATGAACCTTTAATGTGAATTACTCTATGAGAACAAAGGCTAGTACCGAGTGAGTATGGTAAGGGAAGTTTTCTAGTTAAAGAATGAGACTAGATTACAAAGCATGCCGTTCATATTCCTTAACCATGTGCCTACGTGGGATGTGTCTAAGTTCTACCATTGGCAAGTAGAACAACCTCATTGGAATAGGTTAGAACTTAAGATTCCATGTCTTCCTATCATGGTCTATCTCAGTTATTGCCTATTCTCATGATACGGAATACCTAATAGCATTAGAGAAGTTCTATGAAGTTTAGGTGGTATGGGATGCTACCTAAACATTGCACAATAGGCTTTGAAGGTGTTAATTGGAGTTCCTATGTCTTTCCCAAGACCATTATTTGAATGTCCTTTATGTTTTGAATGTCTCCTAAATGAACTAATGAATGTAATGGCTTAAGTTAAGAAAATATGTTTAATGAATAAGTACTTACCTAGAGTAGTTAAGGGTTGTCTAGTTAAGGTGTGAAAGGGGAATAGGAATGGTCACTTCGTATCTTACCTAGATGAGTATTAAGAATGACTCTAGTTAGGGAAGATGTTGAATATGTGGACATGATCTAAACTTAGGTAGTCTTAAGGATTATTGAGGTAGTCTTGAAGAGGTCAATCATGGACGTTATCTTCATGATTTACTTAAATAAGTCTTTTGATAGCCTTTGGTAAGAGAATGTCATATTATATATATATTGTTATGTTAAGTGAGAATGATTCTTTCATAGGTAGTCTATAGAATCTCTTAAGTGTGTGTGTGTAAGGGATTTTACGGGTGATCTCTTCACAACTCACTCAAGTGAGACTTAAAATCACATTTGGTAGAGGAGATCTCATGTTCATATGTTCGATGTCTTGTAAGTGTGTGTGTGTGTCTTATTTGAAGTAGTCTTGAGGGTCATTTAGGTATGCTTAGGGAGGTTGTATGGGCGGTCTCTCTTTGTGTTTCTTAAGTGAGTCTTAGGATAGCTTTTAGTGAGAAGACTACATGATAGAAAAATTTTAAAAGGGAAGAGAAAGCACTTCCTTGTGACAGTGAAGCGATTCACTGTACAGTGAATATAAGTCACTGTAATGTTTGTCGAAAAATGTCCTAAATTACTTAAATGTTATCTTATGTGTTTCTTATGATTATAATATGAATTTAAATCAAAAGATGCATATTTCTAATAAAATGTTCGTTTTCATAATTTTCATGCATTATGCCATACTTAGTACATGTGGTTGTACTAATCCATTCTTTTATCTCTCTCTATAGTTGTTGGTAAGTGAGGAGCATTCAGGAACAAGACTTGGATCGTAGCATCATTCAAGTGAAGTTGAAGTATGTCCTCAATTGACTCGAAGGCATATATATGTCTTCTATTTAAAAGTATTGTAATAGACTAAGTATTTCTATATTAGTATTGTGTATGGGTCGTGTCACAAAGTATTCTCATGTCTTAAGTTGATGAGATTGAGACTTAAAATTTCCTAATATTTTATATGAAAGCGATTTTAAAGACTATGAAATGTTTTGTTAAAAGTTTTGATTCCGCACTACTTTTCATTATGTATATGCGAGGAATGATATGTAAGGGCTTGTTACAAGATCTCCGAAAGGTCAAGTACGCCGGTTGCAATCCTAGATTGACCCTAACTTCTAGAGTGTGATTTTGGGATATGACAAGCTTGGTATTAGATCATAGATTATTAAAGTAGTATTAGGAATCAAGAAGTCTCATCAAGTCACGTCTAGTAGAGTCTTGACCATCGGTGTGAGTCGTGACACATCTATAGGCGAGAGGCTATCGGGTTGATAGAGTTTACCTTCTTTTCTACTCCTATGTCCTGCTGTAGCGTAAAAGTTATGAGTACTCTCTTATATGGTTTTCCTTGTGTTTTTAGGAAGATAAATACGAGGAGGACATCGGCTAGGAGAGTTGAGGAGAATGATGTGCACGAGGAGATTCCTCCTCAAGTTGAGGAAGTTGAGCAATTTCTTCAAGGTGATCAAGGTGCTAAAGGTGATCAAGTCCCTATTGTGGGTGGAGGTAATGATGTTCCGGTGGTTCCCCAGAGTTGAGTAATAGTGATATTAGAGAGGCTTTGTTTGCTTTTGCCCGAGCCGCGACTACTCAAGCGAATTTGAATACGGTGCCTAGGGTAAATGATGTGGAGAACACTATGACGTCTAAGTTAAAAGATTTTTTGAGGATGAATCCTCCTATCTTTCTTGGCTCTAAGGTGGGAGAGGATCCTCAGGAGTTCCTAGATGGAGTGTACAAGGTGTTTAGTGCTATGGGAGTTACATCTAGTGAGAAAGTGGAGCTAGCTTCGTATCATTGAGAGAGGTTTCTCAAGTATGATACACTCAATACAAGTATAATAGGCCGGTGGAGTCGAGTCCTATTAAGTTGGAAAAATTTAAGAAAGGTTTTCTTGGTAAGTACTTTCCCCGTGAGAGGAGGAAAGTTAAGGTAGAGTAGTTCATCAATATCAAGCAAGGCAATATGAGCATTGAGGAATACTCTTTCAAGTTCTCTATGTTATCTAAATATGCCCCATCCCTTGTATCTTATCCAAGGGATGAGATGAGCCATTTTGTGATGGGTGTCGCCAATCTACAAAGGGAGGAATGTCGTACGGCTATGCTGCATGATGATATAACCCTAGCTAGACTCATGGTGTATTCCCAATCAATTGAAGAGTCTAAGCTTAAGAGGATGCCTAGAAACTTGAAAAGGAGTGGTTCTAGTGACAAAGATCAATCTAGATTTAAGAAGAGGGCTCAAGTTCAAGAAGAACCTAGGAGTGCTGAGGTGAAATTAGAGAAAGGAGGTGGTTCTAAAAATATCAAACCTACATGTGTCACTTGTGGAAAGAGGCATTATGGTGAGTGTATAAGGGGTATCTGGAATTGCTTTGGTTGTGGTAAAGAAGGACACAAGGTTAGAGATGGTCCGAACATTGCTTATAGAGGAAAAGAGGGTAAGAAATTTTCTCCAAATGTTCCAAAGGATGATGTTCAAGCAATGAGGCATTTCTATGCACTCCGGACTAGAGGAGAGAAGTCGGATAGTGATGATGATGAAGGTAAGTCCTTGATTTTTTCTTTTAGTGATATGATTTCCTTCTAAGTGGGGGAGTATGGTTAATAGATGGGATAGAAAGTTATAGAAGCATTTTGCATGTGCATGATGTTTGGAAGTTTTATTGAAATTGAATTTCATTGATTCCTTGCACTGTGTATTTTATGAAGTTATTATTATGTGGAAAAGTGTGTTTATATGATGTTACCTTGCATATTAGAATATTCCTATCATGAATTGCCTAAAAGTTGCATTTCTGGAAAAAAAAATTGTCTAATTCACTGTAGCTTGGAAATTGCTCACTGTTAAACTTTGAAAAATATGACTTATTTATTATTTGGTCTAAAATTGTTGCAATATGGTTACAATTGATGTATATAAGTATAATATTGAATATAAAATGAGTTTTTGTTATTTGGAATGAAGTATGTGAGTTTTATAGCATAATGAGTTATAGAATGTTTTCTAGTTTCTTGTTCTGTAGTGAACCTCTTGATTATGTGAAATTGATGTTCTCTTGATGTTTTTATTGTATTAGGTGTTATATGTTATGGTTATGAGCTTCTAGTTGAATCTATATTCTTGGAAGTGTTCGGCGAGTGGCAAGTGTCATTCTTGAACGAATGTTGTCCAAGTGGGGGAGAATGTAAGACCTCGAAAATTACTTAGGTGAAATAGATCCTAACATGGTTGTAATGATAGTCTAAGGTCCTAAATTGGTCTATAATGTGGTATTGATGCAGTGTCTAAGAGTTTAGGTGCATTGGAAGTCAAACGTCAAGGGACGACTATGACGTTTCACGACTAAGTCACCTATATTCCTCATATGTGGTTCTATGTGTATGTGTGATTGATGAGTTAATAAGGTCCTTAATGAGTTATTATAGCATATATAGACAGTGTGTCACCATGACGTTCAAAATTTTTGCCTTGAAAAGACCTTGTATGTCTAAGCATGTCTCGTCGAGTTTTACGTGTTCATTTTGGATGAAATTCATGTGAGGGTCCTAAACTCGTATACTATCATGTTAGGGTTGGAACCGTGTGGGAAAACATCCCCAAGTACCATCCAAGAGTCCTTGAAGAAGGACCAAAAGTTGGTGCCAAGACTGTCCAAGACAGCCCAACCAATGGATGGCAATCGACACCCAATGGGTCAGTCACGCCCGTTGGTAGTGCCTCGTCGATGGACACTTAGTTGTGTGGGCGAGGAAGCCAAGGACAAGCCTCAGTACCGAACTACGGACCAACAGGATGATCCATTGTTAAGTTGAGAGGTGAACTTGTAATTTCACACCACGTCCAAATAAGGGTATTGGCGGTTCCTTAAGGTTCTTTTTAGTATTTTAACTATGTTTATAAGCCTAAAACACTTAGAAAATTTCATTCTTCAAAATCAAAACCCAAACATTTCCCTAGAACTCCATTGGAGCCAAAACTCAAGAAAGGGCTTGGATTGGAGGATTGAGTGGATATTATTCACCAAATTGAAAAATTAGCTTCATTGAGGTATGGTTTTTGATCCTTGAAACTCTCTTCATCAGGGAGCCCAACTTTCAAAGATGTTTTCTAAGGTTTCAAAGATAAATTGTCCAATTTCATGATCTATCTATGAGTTCTTGCTTTAATGGTTTTTAAGCATTAATTATGGATTAAATTGTTCTTGAGTAGATGATTTAAATTAATTAACCTATCAAACCATGAATTTGATGAACCCTAGCTTTTGACTAAGTTATTGGTTAAGTAATATTGATCTAATGTTTATGAATTCTAGTATAATTTTCTATGGGCTATTGATTGATGTAACAATTATAGTAAATCGATATCTAGGTTGTATTAGATTGATGAATATGTATTTAATTTACCTAGTTTCATTAATTATTGATATAATTGCATTGAATTATTGGTTATGGCCATGGGTAAGGGCCTTATGATATCGAATTGGATGATTTGGCATTGGATTGAGGTATGGAGGATGGAGTTGTGGTAAGCTTCCCTATTTCCTTTATTTTATGTTGATTAGCCTTCAATTATGTTGTGATTGGTATGGTCCACTTACGGTGGCGGTGTTATGTGCTTTAGTTGCAATTGATGTGGCCTTGTCGGTGTTATTTTAAGTAATATAATGATCATGGCCTTGTCGGCAACTACTTGAAGTAATGTGGTTATTTGTGTAGTTGATTATGTGAAGTATGATAACATCTACCTACATTATGAGTAATGTGAAAGTATATATGTTATTCTATTGATGTTATAGGTGATCATGTTAGACTACGACTATGGCTTTGTGTGTATAGTCTTGGGGTTGATGTATGTTATTCCTAATTGACTATATGAGTCTATGATGGTCATATTGATGATGATATAATAGTGTATAGGATGGGTTAAAGAGAATATGGTTATGGCTTTGTGTTTTTTAGAATGACATGTAATATGAGTTAAAGTGAAGTATGTGGTGTCTTGTTTTGGTTGACTTGTGTCCCTTACTTTATGCATGTATGAAAGTGAATATGTGATGTATTGACTTAGGATGCTAAAACCTCTTAGTATTGTATGAATGAATGACATGATACCTTAAATGAAGTTAAGAGGATCCTCTATGTGAAACCTTGAACCTAGTGGTAAGGTTATGAATGTTGAAGTCAAAAGTCATAATGGTATCCTTCATGTAAAGGAATGATAGATTTAAGGTTAATTGGCTGGAATGAGATCATATTAATCCTTATGGAAGTCATGATGAGCTTCTTGTCGCCATTGTGAGGTAGCCCTAGTGGACATTTCTTTTGTAGGGTAAATGTGATTGCATTATGAACTTGATATGGAACACCTTTATATGAACCTTTAATGTGAATTACTCTATGAGAACAAAGGCTAGAACCGAGTGAGTATGGTAAGAGAATTATCTATATTTAAACAATGAGAGTAGATTACAAAGCATGCCTTTCATATTCCTTAAACATGTGCCTACATGGGATGTATCTAAGTTCTACCATTGGCAAGTACGACACACTCATCGGAGTAGGTTAGAACTTCAGATTCCATGTCTTAGCATTACATAAGTTCTTTAAGTTTAGGTGGTGGTATGGGACGCTATCTAGACATTGCACAATAGGCTTTGAAGGTGTTAGTTGGAGTTCCTAGATCTTGTCCAAGACCATTACCTGAATGTCCTTTATGTGTTGAATGTCTCCTAAATAAACTAAAGAATGTAATGACTTAAGTTAAGAAAGTATGTTAAATGAATAAGTACTTACCTAGAGTAGTTAAGGGTTGTCTAGTTAAGGAGTGAAGGGGGCAGAGGAATTGTCACTTCGTGTCTTACCTAGATGAGTCTTAAAAATGACTCTAGTTAGGGAAGATGTTGAATATGTGGACATGATCTAAACTTAGGTAGTCTTAAGGATTATTAAGGTATTCTTGAAGAGGTCAATCATGGACGTTATCTTCTTGATTTACTTAAATAAGTCTTTTGATAGCCTTTGGTAAGAGAATTTCATATTATATATATGTTGTTATGTTAAGTGGGTATGATTCTTTCATAGGTAGTCTATAGGATCTCTTAAGTGTGTGTGAAAGGGATTTTATGGGCGGTCGCTTCACAACTCACTCAAGTGACTTAGAATCACCTTTGGTAGAGGAAATCTTATGTTCATATGTTGGATGTCTTATAAGTGTGTATGTGTCTTATTTGAAGTAGTCTTGAGGGTCATTTAGGTATGCTTAGGGAGGTTGTATGGGTGATCTCTCTGTGTTGCTTAAGTGAGTCTTAGTATAGCTTTTAGTGAGGATACTACATGCTAGAAAAATGTTAAAAGGGAAGAGAAAACAGTTCCCTATTACAGTGAAGCAATTCACTGTATAGTGAATATAAGTCACTATGATGTTGGTTGAAAAATGTCCTTAATTTCTTAAATGTTATCTTATGTGTTTATAAGTTGTTAAATGTTGTTCTTATGATTACAATATAATTTTTAAATGAAAAGATGCATATTTCTAATAAAATGTCCATTTTCATGATTTTCATGCATTATGCCATACTTAGTACATGTGGTTGTACTAATCCATTCTTTTAACTATCTCTATAGTTGTTGTAAGTGAGGAGCCTTTGAGAAGCAAGACTTGGATCGTAGCATCATTCAAGTGAAGTTGAAGTATGTCCTCAGTTTACTCGAGGGCATATATAGATGTCTTTTAGGTCTTCTATTTCAAAGTATTATAATAGATTAACTATTTCTATATTAGTATTATGTATGGCCCGTGTCTCAAAGTATTCTCGTGTCTTAAGTTGATGATATTGAGACTTAGTATTTCCTATGATTTTATATGAAAGAGATTTTAAAGACTATGAAATGTTTTGTGAAAAGTTTTATTTCCGCACTACTTTTCATTATGTATATGCGATGAATGATATGTAACGGCTTGTATAAGACCTCCGAGAGGTCAAGTACGCCGGTTGCAATCCAAGATTAACCCTAAATTCTAGGGTGTGGTTTCAGGATGTGACACGTCGGGACCTTGGTTGTTCTTCACAAAGGCATCTGTGTCAAGCTTGTATGTTCCCAGGTTGGGGGGATCCCACTTGACTTGTTCGATGATTCTGTGGGTCTTGGCAATGGTGTGCTTGCTGATGATCAAGATATGCTCTAAGACATGATTAAGAATTTGTTGACTATTGGCCTGGGCCTTTTGTTGTCTGAAGGAGTTGTTATTTCTCGTGAGCCATATGTTCCAAAGGTAAAAGGGGATGAGGGTGTACCAATCCATGTAACAGTTGTAGACTTTGCCTTTCAAGTTGTGCCACTCCTCTATCCAGTTGTCCTCATTCAACTTTCTAGCTATTGTGATCCTCTGATTTCCATACTGTGTTTGAATGGAGTCCCAGAAAATGGTGGAATTGTGGCACTCAAAGAAGATATGGTTAGTGTCTGATAGTGGGTAGCCACAATAGCTGCCTTGAGTGTCCTAGTTATAGTGGTGCAGTTCTTGTTGTCAGCTTTTGCAAAAGAAGCAGAGATCATCAGCAAAGAAAATGTGGGATATCTTAGGGCCCATGGTGTGATGGTTACAGGGGTCCAGTGTCCTTCCAATATAGATGCTTCTATATCTCTAGAGAGCCTCTCCATACACGTCTCCTTGTCTGATTCCCTTGGAGGGCTAAAGAATTTAGTTCTCTTTCCATTGACATGGAATACTATGGAACTACTACTGCAGGACATGATGAAGATGGTAAGCTTGGGGAAAAGGTTTAAGAATTTGAGAGTTTCTTTGATGTATGACCACTCAAGTCTCTCAAAAGCTTTTACCAAATCTATTTTGAGGATCATGCTGAACTTTTAGCCTTTCATCTTTCCAAAATGAGTGATTTATTCCTAAACAATGATGGCATTGTATGATGCCCTTCTAATGGCGAGAAAACTAGCCTGGCTAGGTCCAATAATGGTGAACAGGATGGGCTTGATGCGATTGACAATAATCTTGGTTATAATCTTGTAGATGGTATTACACAATGCAATGGGTCTGTAGATTTTGAGGGTAGTAGGATTAGGACAATTAGGAATGAGGCAGAGGAGGGTAGTATCATTTTGGACAGGCATGTTGGAATGATCAAAGACCATTTTACAGAAAGTGATGGTCTTGCTTACTACAAAACTCCAGTATTTTTGATAGAACATGTTGTGCAAACCATCAGGGCAATACCAAGAATTTTTATATGAATGGATAACAGAACAACGCATTGTCACCTATAATTATTGTATATTAATATGTGTCTTCCACACCATCCTATCTACGATCATGTCTTCGGTAAGCTGAAATTATGTCATGTCAAATCTAATTACCTCCCCCTCCCACAATATATATTTGGTCTACTGATACCTCTTCTAGAATCATATGTGACAGACCTCTCACACCTCCTCACAGGGACATCTTCACATACACAAACCATCTCAGCATCGCACTCTTGCTTTCCGCATCTTGTCCTCCACTAAAATTGCTACCACCATACCTAGATTTTCTTATTTTTATTTATGTCTCTCCTAGGATGCCAACATAATCATCGCAACATCTTCATTTTCCGAAACTTTCATCTTCTAAATGTAAGTGTTCTTGATTGGCAACACTATTCCCCATAAAAAATTGACCTAACGACTACTCTATAGAACTTGCCTTTAAGCATTGGTGTTACTTTCTTATCACATAAGACTTCATCAATGAACCCCCATGTCATCCACCTTGCTCCAATACGATGAGTGGCATCCTCATCAATCTCCACATTCACTTGAATAATAAACCCAATTAGATACTTAAAACTCTCTCTTTTTTGGAGTACATGTGCATCAAGCCTCACTTCCACATAATCACTGAATTTGAGCTCCAAGTACTTTGTCTTGGGCCTTTTCAACCTGAACTCTTTAAACTATAGAGTTTGTCTACAAACTTCCAGCCAGCTTAGTGTTTAATCACCACGAGTTTTGTCGACTAGAACTATGTAATTTGAAAATAACAAATATACATCACGACACCTCACTTTGAATTTGTCTCGTCAATGTATCTATCATTAAGACAAAAAAAAAGGGGCGACGGGTTGATGTCTGGTGAAATTCTATCAAAATTAGGAAGTGTTATGAGCCTCGTTACACAGTTTTTGTTGAAGTTTTGACTCCACCATACATGTTCTTGATCACCCTAGTATACGCCATATACCCCTATCCTCCAAGTAACTCCATAGAACCTTCCTTGGGACTTTGTCGCAATAAAGACTTTTCTAGGTCGATGAACACATATGTAAGTTCTTATATTTTTCTAATACTACTCCGCCTATGTTCTTACAAAATGAATAGCCTCTATAGTTGAGCGCGGGACATGAATTCAAACTAATTTTCAATTATAGTCACGTCCCTCCTCGCCCAAATTTCCACTACTCTCTCTTAAATCTTCATAGTGTGACTTGACAACTTGATACCCCAATAGTTATTGCAATTTTAAATGCACCTTTTATTTTTGTACGATAGAATCATTGTGCTCCATCTCCATTCTTCAAGCATCTTCCCATCCTTAAAACGACATCAAACAACTCACTTAGCCATTGCGCATTTGTCTCATCAAGTCCGGTTCCTCTACCCCTACATATCTAAGAACAACAACCTTAACTTCATCAACCCTTCTACAACACCCACAATCACAACCCTAAGGCATATGCTAAGTTATTTTTAAGCAATTAATTTATGTACTGCTTTGTACATTTTAAATTAGATTTTTTGATAAAAAAAATACAACAATAATAATGTCATGACAAAAGAAAATTCAGTACATCAAATTAAATTAAAAAATATCTTTACATTCTATAAAACTACTGAATGCCATTTGATTTCATCAACAGCAAAATTAGGAGAAAGTAGTAGGAACATTATTGACCCTTTTAAATTCTTTTTATAACAACGGTTTACATGAACACTACAATTCAAGCCAGCTTCTGGCCAACTCAAGTATCTTATTAGGTACTTATTCACTCCTGTCAACACAAATATTGAGTAACTTTGTCCGTCTAAACTTGGGCAAAAAATCAGTCAGTTATTTTTATCTGTGTCTATAATAACCATGTTGAGGGTTCAATGTTCAGCCTCACACATCCCAAAAAAGGGAAGGAGGGGCATTAATACAAAAAAATAAAAATCTTTGTTCAAATAGTTGCCTAAAGAACTCCATGTCTCAGTTTTCGCATTACATTCTTATACTATATGTCAACCCCAAACAAGTTGAGGTCGGCAATATGGATAATCAACAACCATTTTTCCATTGCATTACATTCTTGAACATTTGGAGAAAAAAAACATTGTACAAACAAGAGGGTTAATATCTCAGCTGAGAGCTTGATACCCCAGAGGTCCTTGAAATGCATCACTTCTTGTACTGTTCTTCCTAATGAAAGAAGGAACCCAAGGGAACAGTTTCTCCAGTTCCTTACCTATTGCACTTTGGGTGTACTGCTTATCATTAATCCCAAATTTTGCTCTTTCTATGGCTTCCATTATATCTTCCCTTGAAACACAATCAGCCCCTGTAAAACATGCATATAAATGTAATATTGTTACGTCGATGGCTTCAGCCATTCAATCTTGGTTTTGTAAAACAGATGCGATTTTGTTTTTTCTATCAACAACAACATACACAGTGAAATCCCACAAGTGGGGTCTGGAGAGGGTAGAGTGTACGCAAACCTTACCACTAACTCGTGGAGGTAAAGACACTGTTTACGAAAGACTAGGCTCAAGTGCAGCAGATACAAGTACAAGGAAGAAGAAAACAGTGGAAAAAACATAACAACTAACAAGGGGGCAGTGCAAATCCTACAAGAAAGGACCAAGAACAACAACATACTGTGATAACCAAAATACAATAAACATCTGACGATTTTGTCATTTCTATCATGGTAAAAGGAAACAGTTCACTACCTCCATAAAAGAGCATAAAAAGATAGGTAAGCAGTAGAGAGAAAGAAGGCTTTACACATGCACTAAGTAAATGGAAACAATAGCAAAATTGTATAGGAAGAAGTGCTTGGTTGTAATAGAGAAACATCACAGACCTGCTAATTAGGAGCTCTGATACAGCGGTGGGCAAGTGAGAGAAAATTGATAGAATAAAACGACATGCAAGTATTCACCGGATAATCATCCCAGCATTTAAATATCATTTTCCTCATATCCAGACAAAATATAAGCCCCTCATAACTAAGTTTTCATCAAAAAGCAAATCACATGCTACTCTACTTGTGATGGGTATTTGCTTCAAGAGATGTGATATAACACATTCTCCCAATCATAAGTAGCTATCCAGTGAAGCAAGTTGACGAACTAAATACTCATCAAACAACACTACTAACTTTCATTCCCTTTCTCGCCCTCCTTTTTAGTTCTTTTTATTTTGTTTTATTTTTAAGGACACTTGGTACATTTTTATGGTAACACTAATAATTAGCTAGCTACCAATTTTACACATTCGCAGATAACACAAATAAATAGCTAGCTACTAATATCAACCATGAAGAGGCTAAGCACGTGTAAGTGCAACAAAACAGTGGTAATCAGTGCAACATGTCTTGATCTAACCTCTCCGAGCAGCAAGCAAAGCAGCTTCATTGACAATGTTGGCAAGGTCAGCACCTACAAGGCCCTGGGTAAGAGATGCAACCAGGTGACATACAAGCTCCAGGTCCTCCTCAAGGGGAACTTCTCTCAAGTGTACAGCCAGGATCTTTCTCCTTCCATCTTCATCAGGTTCTCCCACTAAGATTTTCCTGGAGAAACGTCCAGGCCGACATAGTGCTGGATCTAGAGCTTCTGGTCTATTAGTAGCAGCAACTACAATGATATTCAAGTCCGATTCAAAGCCATCCATCTCTGTAAGCAACTAAAAAGCAAAAGGTGTTTTAGGACAAAAAAATGCATCTTTTAACCATTAGGACAAAAAAATACATATTTTAACCAACATATATAAGTATCAATTCTAGAGCACAATGTTTCAACTCCTTACTCCTACGTCCTAACTGATTCTATCCCAAAAATTAGACCGGTCTTGTATTTGAAGAATAGCCAAAAAAAAAAAATACAGTATTTAGTATTGTGTGGCTAACCATCATTTTGTTAGTCAATTTCATCCTGTCCAAAATGAGAAAAACTAATGCATAAAACATAAAATTCAATTAAATGGAATAAGAATTATCAGTTTGACCCACATAACCTAAAGTAGATCAACTTTTGGGACACAAGGAGTAATTAGTTAAAGTAAAAGACAAAATGGAAACTAAACTCCTAGAAACTTCTGGTTTTTATGAACTCTTAAAAGTCCAAATGCAGAACTAGAACTCCATGAAGAGGTGGACCACGGCAAAACATTTCCCCCTAAAATAGTTCTATATGGAATTAATTGGAGGGGAAGCATCCTAGACTTTGCCGTTCACAGTAGCAGCTTGCCAAGTGAGAGAATGAAGACTGTCGGATCAAGGGAATGAAGGCTATAACATAGAGTTGGAAGCCGTAATTCTGGAACATCCAGAAAAAACCCATTCAAGAAACTAAAGAGGGAGGTCTGGAAGAATATGTAGAATGCCAAAGCATCGAAGTAGTGTTGGAACGAGGGACGAGATTTTAATAGCGAAAACTTACGAAGAGGGGTGCCTAGTAGTGAGCTGGTGTAATATCAATATGTGCTAGGAGTAAGGCTAGGACATAGACCACCTCTATTGCATTGCATATTTTCCTGTATCGATCCTAGTATCCGTCTACATTTCAATGAAGCATAGCATATTAGAGGCTACAGAAGATAGGTAGGAAAAGGAAAGTAGCTTTGCGAACAACATCATTGCGTCTTTTTGGGATTATTGATGGTGAAAGAACTAGGATATTATATCAGAGCAGCAGGAAAGTTAAAAACGCTCCATTTATATTTTTGGTGTAAAGAGAGAATCCTATGTTGTACAGATTGCTGGGATGATGAATGAAGTGGTTGAGGCCATTGAGCCACGTACAAAATTTTGACACTATTAAGATATAGGAGGATCATCAACTTCAAGGTAAAATAGAAGCATTTTAGAAGAGAAGACAATTCATTTGCAATCAGTTTATGTCTTGACAATTCGTATAGCAATAACAAGGGCTACAACATTTATTAATTCCAGAATTAGAATTTGCAATGCAACTCTAAGAAATTTTCAGTTTTAAGAACTATATGTATCAACTGAGTACGGAGCCAAAAGGGCAACAAAATTGTCTAAAAGTTCCAAAAAGGGCAAACAATTTATTCAGGAAACCAAAACGCTAAAGGTGCAGGGGGGCCCACGTGCCTTCCCCTATACGCTGTTAACGGCGTCAACCGATGAAAGAGGAAGGCACGTGATGGGTTTTGCCTTACATTAAAAAGAAAGGTGCCTGATATTTTGCGCCTTACAGGTGCTGTCAGACCCCTTTTGAATCTAATTATTTCTCATTCTTGAGTTGCTTTAAGATTCCTTTTTCATTCTTTATTTATTTCAACATTCTTTTTAATTATAGTTATAGTTATTTTAACATTCTTTCCATTTCCATTCTTGTAATTTACACCTTGTTTGGATGGTTGTACTGTATTATTAGTCTAAATACAATGTAATGTTTGTTTTAATTGTTATTTAAATTATATGGTATTTCAAAAACTTTGCCGTATTTGTTCTTAACATTCTTTCCAATTTATTTTTACAGCGCCTTAACTTTTTCATACTTACAATTTATACTACTTATGGTAGCCCGTGTTGTGCACGGATCCAATAACATAAAATTTTACAGTAATTGGTTACACTTTTTATAATATCTAAAAAAATATTTAGATTTGAATGTGCTATTATTTTGAAGTCAATTAGAAAACAAACTATAAGTTGTTTTTCAAATTTGAAACATAACTCTAAATTAAATTTAGAATGTTCGCGGTCAAATAGTAAGTTAACCGTTTGTCTATAAAATTACGATTCACATTTCATTAATTAGATGAAAAAAGGCGTCTGATAGCACCTGTAAGGCGCAAAATGTCAGTCGCCTTTCTTTTTTGAATGCAAGGCACATGCTGTCATGTGTCTTCCTCTTTTTGTCGGTTAATGCCGTTAATGGCATAAAGGGAAGGCACTTGGGCCCCTGCGCCTTTACCCTTTTGGTTTCCTCCATAAATTGTTTGCCCTATTGAAATTTTTGGTCAATTTTGTTTCCCTTTTGGCTCCTGACTCTATATGAACTTACATAACCTGTTCTCATAAAGCAGCACATATATATCACATAACTGGCAATAAAAGACCTAATATGAAGATTAATGGAAAAAATATGGCAGCTGCCAAATAAGCCTTTTCACAGAAGTAGATATATAATAAGCTGAGGTCAGAGGATCAAGTTTCTCAAATGTTAATACTAATCATCCACAAGTAAACAATGCACAAATAGCAGAAGGATATCAGCAAACTTATGACTCAATCAAGATGCCTTCAGATAAATAAGAGACTCCATCAAAGAGGAGACAGAGCTCTCAGTCTCTATTTTACCTGATTCAAGGTTTGGTCTCTCTCATCATTGAAACTCCTGCCACGCTTTCCTCCGACAGCATCAAGTTCATCAATGAAAATGATTGAAGGAGCATTCTTTCTTGCTACACTGAAAAGGTCTCTAATGCGAGCAGCTCCTCTTCCAACAAACATTTCAACAAATTCACTAGCAGAAACAGAAAAGAAGGGTACTCCAGCTTCTCCTGCCACAGCACGAGCTAGTAAGGTTTTTCCTGTCCCTGGTGGACCTACAAGCAGTACACCTCTTGGTAACTTTGCCCCTAGCTTACTGAAGTTTATAGCTCCTCGCAGGCACAACACTATCTAGAAACAAGAAAAGGGATTGTCAGTCCAACATGGAATGGCACTAGTTGAAATAAGACAGATCCTTTACTAACTTGTACATATGAACTACACAAAACCCTCCTTCACTTCCATGGAAAGAGGAATAATTGGACACCTTATCTTAGGAAATAAATTCAACAGTCTTTAGCCTAATAGACTATCTTTCTTTCTTTTTTATAAGGAAACCTAACAGGTTATTGTATCTAAATCATATTAAAAGTTACTCACATGATCACTAGAAAACTACAATTCAAGACCAAAGAAAAGGTTGGAAGAGAGAGAGAAGGTCTGTCTATGTGGTACAATTAGCAACTTGTAATAATTTTTAGTCATAGTATGGCTGAATTTTAAGGAATATATGCAGGTATACTTTTCTCATCATATAAAGCAGCAAAAAAGTGAAAGCTATCAAGTTTGTTGTTATTTCCTAAGCCAGGAACTTCAATTTCTAGTTATTGTTTTAAATCCATCGTGCTTACATTTTTCTCCTCGCCTGTTATGAGTTTCTTGTTCAAAATGGTTTTAAGCTTCACTAAAGTTAAGTCCAAGAGGAAGGTACGGCAGAATGTAGGAAACAAACACTGAAGAGAGTAATTATATCTCAGCAGCAGAACACTTGAGAAGGAGAGAAGGATTTCCATGAGTTGGTGCTACTTGTGCAAGAAGTATAGAACTGATACATATCACTTCAAGTCCACTGGACCATTATATTCTCACCATTTAACAAATCACTCGTGTTATAAAGGAGAGTGATAAAAACAATTATGTGTTGGTTATTACAGACAATAAGCAGCCGGGAGAACATTGTCGTTGTGTATTTTTGGACAATATGGTCTGAAAGAACTAGGTTGTTGTTTAAGCATGTAGGAGCCTTAAAAGTAGATCTTTTAAATTTCTTATTCAGTCAACGAAAGAATCTGGCGAAGCCCATATGTTAGTTACCCAAAATGAAATGAAACTGAAAACCCTTGTATAACCATGTTAAGATGGACCAACATTTACATCCAATACATAGTCAATCAACTCTTCATTAAAGAATGTACCCAATATTTCATACGCGAATTCAATTGAGAACGCTCTTACTGGAAATGTGTCACTTGATCATAAGGATTTATAGTTGAACAAAGAGGGAAGCCGATTCTGTTTGAGGTCAGCCATTTCATCAGAAACTAAATGTTTCAAATCTAAGCCTAATAGTCACAAACGTCTAGGTTCCCTTTCTTCTAAAACTACAATAATTGCTTGCTGGATGAAAAAAAATAGGTGTTTTTTCTTCAGAGTCGAAGAGCATGGAGATAAAGGATTAGTGTTGAAGGTTAGTAGGTAGCCAAGCAATTTCTCTCTTTTCTGTGGGAGAGCATGGTTATATGTTTGGAGCACCTTATTTTCTCCCTCTTGTCCTTATCAGTATTATTATTGTTATCATTCTATCATTATCTGATTCTTCAATTTTAGTACTACAGCTGATTTGTTACTACTTTGGTTATATTTACTATTTTTGTAGTTAGTATTTTTCTTTGCTACAATATTTTCACCACAGCTTCTTTACTCTTGTATTTCTCAAATCTGTTATAAAAATGTTCTTGAGCCGAGTGTCTATCAGCGGCAACCTCTCTACCCCACCAAAGGTAGGGATAAGGTCTGCATACAACCCCCACCCTCCCCAAACACCACATTTTGGATCACGCTGACTATGTTATTGTTTAATCAAAGTATTAACTAAGCATCTCCTGTTTGAATGCATCACAATTCATCAACTGAAGCAACAAATGACTACTACCAGTTGACAGATGATAAACTCACTATACTGAAATTTCAAAACTTAAATACCAATTAAAAGTTACTAAGCAGGTCATACTAATGATTGCTTACCTCCATAAGTTCAACTTTTGCAGCATCCACACCCTCCACATCATTAAAGCCAACCACCTGGTTACTTGGCTTTCTTTTTCTTGCAGGGCTATTGGCAGCAGAAAGTTGACGATAGAGAAGCCACATTATAGGAGTCAAAGGAATCCATAAGGATAACATAGTAATTAATAAGCTCCTAATTGACATAAGTGCTGATTGTGGCGCTGAGCCATACGCTGTTCCCTTTTCCCTCATTAGACTAAGAAGATATCCTTCATCATGATCAATCTTCCTTGTACTAAACTGCCATACGGGGGTAGAACCTTGGGCTTTTGATATTTTACTGAAGACATTCTTGCCACCTTTGTTGCTATCTATATCTTTGCTTTCCTCAGTGATGGTCGTGCTTTCATCGGGAACTAAGGAATTACCTTCCCCTGTCTGAGCATTTTTAAGACTCCACAAGTTCGTATTGTAGTAAATACGGCGTGTGCCTTCCTCAAATTGAACCTTTGACACAGATCCTCCCTGAAGGCTGGTAATCAAGTCTGAATATGGAACAACCTTTGGAGAATGAGTTGCTGTCAATCTTAGAAACAAATAACACAAGCCCAATATCACAGAAATTGAAGTTGACAGTGCCACTCTTCTTGAGTTCTTCCTCAGAAACTTCCCAAAATCATTTAACATACATATAACAGACACCCTTTTCAACCTTCTTGACAGTAATCTTATCCTTGGTCTCAATCTCAACGAAAACTTCCCACGAATATTATTACTTCCTGTTTTGTTCAAATGGGTTTCTATATCTCCCTTCTCATTTACCATTGACCTAACCCCAGTACTACAATGCAGTAATCTACTTTGAGATTTACAAAACCTATAATTCAATCCCAATAAAGGAACAGAACTTGAGGTAAAACAAGAATTGGATAATGAGCAAGATTGATTCTTTAATCTCCTATAAGGGTCAGAATTCCCAAAATGAAGCATCCATTTCTTGTACCTAGACTGAGATATACACAATCTTGAGGTAAAACAAGAATTGGGTAATGAGCAATATTGATTCTTGAAACTTCTTAATGATTCAGAATTTCCAGTATGGGGTTTCCATTTCTTGTGAGTAACTAATAATCTGTCATTTGAAACAAGAGGTAAAGATGCCATTTTTCTACAATATACACATGAGCTGTTCCATGAAACTTGGAAAGAACCTGAGCCCAACACTAAAGATTAACAATATATCTGGTTTTGATACTGAAGCTGGAGACTTTTTACGGATTTAGCATTGTAGAGCAACTTTGAGAGAAGATAAGAGAAGATTTTGGGGTTTTCAAAAATTGTTCTACACTGAGAGAATGAGAGGGTATAAGGTGAACCAAAATCTTGGGTTCTTTTGATATTTTCAGAATTTTATTCAATATGGGAATTTTGGGTCATTTTTAGTACCTTTTTTTCCCTTAAATTCATGTTCTTTAATTTTGTTCCAAGTATTTTGAAGTGGAAAAAAATTAATTTATCAGAAAAAAAGAAAAAATCTGCGGGGCGAAATAAATATAACACAGAATAGGTTTTATAAAACATAAGAAATTATGCTTCATAATTTATATCCAATTTATGACATTAGATGCATAGGTTCAAATTCAACCTAAAAACTGTCTTACAAAGTATACTTAGATTTAGAGATTTTACGAAGATTGAAGCATAAGTTTATCTTATTCGGTTCATATAGTATAGGCTATGTTTTACCAGGCATAATTTAATTCCTAGTGAGCTTATATTAATATAGGTATAAGTTCATTATAGAATTAACAAAGTTATACTTAAATGAGATATAACTTATTCAATTAAGTTTTTCTTAACTAAGTAAAAAAAAATCTAAACTTATGTTAGACAAGGCAAACATTTTTATACACTTATGTCTTGTGAAATTATGTCATAATTAAAAATATTTTTATCAAAGTGAATTTTTATTGATTGAATAATAAGACAAAAATTAAAAATCATTTCAAAATAAAGAATATTCATGCAAAAATGTATATTTTCAATAGAAGAGCATAAATATCAAATTTTAAGATTATTATTTTTCCGGTTATGGACAGAGTTAATTGTGTTTTTGGAATACACCATTTGGGACCTCTTCAAATACAGAATACTGAAGTTACAAAAATTTACATCTGAAATTTAGAAAAAATTTGGACAAATCTTTATTTGAAGTGTGTTCTTGTCAAAGCCAAACATCACACTTATTATTGAAGTTGTTTTAGAAAGTTCAAATTTTGGATAGTTTTTTATTGACGTTGTGGTCTTGACATGGTCAAATTTCAACCATATATTGACCAGCCAAATAGCTTTAGATTTCCATGAAATTATGATCTTAAGTAAGGCCAAATTTTAGATACCTTTTAGGTCAATTTATATGGATAATGTACTATATAGCCTTAATTATGTTATAAAATAAAGTTAATATTGTTATTCTTACAATAACCTGTATTTATAAGGTTAATAAATAGAAACAGAAATAAGATGAAGCAGAAAAAATATAAAATACAAGAATTAATCCGAGTCCCCAGAAACTACTGTGTGTCCTTAAGAAATTTAATCCCCTCACTGTACCCAAGGTTATGGATAATTTCTCCCAAAATAAAACGGATTAAACCTGTTAAAGAAATAGCGGTACCTCAAACTTCTTTAACTTCAACGAACTTAAGAACAGCAACAAGTCACACAGACTCAGTCGATCGACACTTTGATTTTTTTTAGAGAAAAACAAATGCAGAGAAAGAAAAAAAATTCAGTGGTTTAAAAAATCAAAAATTGACTTCCTTTTATAGTCATTTTCAGCAAGGAACATGTTTGTTCAGTAAAAACGTATCCACTTGTGGATTTTGTTTCAGTTGACCCAGTAATCCAATTTACATCACTATACCCTTCAAGAACGGCTGGATATTTGTTGTAATGTAAAGCATAGTTTTGAGTGTCATCTAAGTATCCCAAAACTCTCTTCATTGCCAACCAATGATTATGATTAGGATTACTTGTGTATCGACTCAGTTTACTGATAGCGCAAGCTATGTCTGGTCTCGTACAATTCATGACATACATTAAGCTTCCCAATACGCTAGCATAGTCCAATTGAGACTACTTTCACCTTTATTCTTTGCAAGATGAAGATTTACATCAATTGGAGTCTTTGCCCTTTTAAAATTCAAAAATTTAAATTTTTCAAGTATCTTTTGAATATAATGAGTTTGAGACAATGCTAGACCGTTAGGAGTTTTAAGAATTTTAATTCCTAATATCACATCAGCAACTCCTAAATCTTTCATATCAAACTTACTAGCAAGCATACGCTTTGTAGCTTTTATATTAGCAATGTCTTTGTTCATTATAAGCATATCATCTACATATAGGCATAAAATAACTTCCTGATTTGGAGTATCTTTAATGTAAACACATTTATCACATTCATTGATCTTAAATCCATTTGACAACATGGTTTGATCAAACTTTGCATGCCATTAATTTGGTGCTTGTTTTAGCCCATAAAGTGACTTAATAAGTTTGCACACTTTCTTTTCTTTACCAGGAACTACAAAACCCTCACGCTGTTCTATGTAAATTTCCTCTTCAAGCTCTTCATTTAAGAAGGCTATTCACATCCATTTGATGAATTTCAAGACCGTATACTGCAGCTAGTGCAATTAACATCTGAATTGATGTAATCCTAGTCACTGGCGAGTATGTGTCAAAATAATCAAGACCTTCTTTTTGTCTAAAATCTTTGACAACAAGTCTTGCTTTATATTTGTCAATAGTTCCATCGTCTTTCATCTTCCTTTTAAAGATCCATTTTGAACCCAAGGGTTTGTTCCCTGGAGGAAGATCAACCAACTCCCAAGTATGATTGCTTAAGATTGATTCAATTTCACTATTAACAGTCTTCTTCCAAGAGGTTGAGTCGCTAGACAACATTGTTTCCTTGAATGTTTGAGGCTCACTTTCAAGAAGAAATGTTACAAAATCTGATCCAAATGAAGTAGATGTCTTTTGACGTTTACTGCGTCTTGGACTTTCTTCATTTTGTTCATTCTCTTTTGGTTCTTCTCTGGGTTGTTTAGATCCCCCATTAGATGACTCAAGTCTAGTTTTATACGGATAGATATGTTCAAAAAATTCAGCACTATCTGATTCCATTACCGTATTATCATGAATATCCGGATGTTTGGACTTATGAACCAAAAATCGACATGCCTTACTGTTTGTGGCATATCCAATGAATACACAATCCACAGTCTTAGGTCCTATTTTTACCCTCTTAGGTATAGGAACTTGGACTTTGGCTAGACACCCCCACACTTTGAAATATTTCAAATTGGGTTTTCTACCTTTCCATTTCTCATATGGAATTACATTTATCTTTGAGTGAGGCATTCTGTTAAGTATCTGATTTGCTGTAAGGATAGCTTCCCCCCACAAGTTCTGTGGTAAACCTGAACTTATAAGTAATGCATTCATCATTTCTTTTAAAGTTCGGTTTTTTCTTTCTGCAATTCCATTAGACTGAGGAGTGTAGGGAGCAGTAGTTTGATGGATTATTCCATTTTCTAAACATATTTCTGCAAATGGAGATTCATATTCTCCACCTCTATCACTTCTGATCATTTTGATCTTTTTATCTAACTGATTTTCAACTTCAGTTTTATATTGCCTAAATGCATCTATTGCTTCATCCTTACTATTTAGCAAATAGACATAACAATATCTAGTGCAATCGTCAATAAAAGTTATGAAATATTTTTTCCCACCACGTGATGGTGTTGACTTCATGTCATAAATATCAGTGTGAATCAATTCTAAATGATTTGAATTCCTTTCAACAGATTTATAAGAATGCTTAGGATACTTAGATTCAACACAAATTTGACATTTTGATTTATTGCACTCAAATTTGGGTAAAATATTTAAGTTAATCAGTTTTCGCAAGGTTTTATTATTAACGTGTCCCAAACATTCATGCCATAAACATTTAGACTCAAGCGAGTAAGAAGAAGCAAAGTCTTTATTCATATCAACTGCAATTACATTGAGTTTGAAAAGGCCATCACTAAGGTAGCCTTTTCCTACATACATATCATTTTTGCTTACTACTTATTTATCAGAAACAAATACACATTTAAATTCTTTCTTGGTTAGAACTGGAATTGAAACTAAATTCTTTATCAATTCTGGAACATATGAGACCCTATTCAAAGTCACCACCTTGCCTGATGTCATCTTTAATAGGACTTTGTCAGTTCCTTCCACCTTTGCAACAACGGAGTTTGCCATAAACAATTTTTCATCTGTAAGTGCTGGAGTATATGATGAAAATAATTCTTTGTTGGCACAAACATGGCATGAGGCACCAGAATCTATCCACCATTCTCTTGGATTTCCAACCAAGTTACATTCTGAAAGCATTGCACAGAGATCGTCCATTTCTCCTTTGGATTCAGCCAAGTTTGCTTGATCCTTCTTTTTCTTGTCCTTCTTAGGACCCCGACATTCATTAGCCCTATGACCATGTTTACCACAATTAAAGCAGTTTCATTGAATTTCTTCTTAGGAGGATTGCTTTTTGGACCAGATGCTCTCTTTCTTTTCTTTAATTTTGTGGGATCTTCTTCAACAAAATTTACTCCAGATATTGCTGAATTACCACGTGACCTCTTTTCTGCAGCCTTATTATCCTCTTCGATTCTCAACCTTACTATGAGATCTTCAACAGTCATCTCCTTGCAATTGTGTTTCAAGTAGTTTTTAAAGTCCTTCCACAATGGAGGTAACTTTTCAATAATTGCAGCCACTTGAAAAGCATCATTCACAATCAATCCTACATTAAAGGTTATGTGAGTATTAAGGGAAAACTTAATATTTCCAACATAGGCATTAAATAAATTTATACCTTCAGCAAGGAGATCATGGATTATGATGTGCAATTCTTGAACTTGGGTGACGACAGTCTTACTGTCTATCATCTTATAGTCCAGAAATTTTGCCACAATTAATTTCTTCATTCCGACATCTTCTGTTTTGTACTTCTTTTCTAAAGCATCCAAAGTTCTTTTGAGGTTTTGGCATTACTGTACACATTGTACAGATCATCTTGCAAACCACTCAAAATATAATTTTTACATAAAAAATCTTAGTGTGTCCATGCTTCTGTTAACAAGAATCGTTCATCAGCCGGAGTTTCATCTGACATAACAGGAACATTCTCATTAATGAACTTCTGCAGACTCAATGTGGTGAGATAGAAGAACATCTTTTGCTGCCATATCTTAAAGTCAACTCCAGAAAACTTTGCAGGTTTCTCAGTCGGCGCTAAGGCAGCATTTGAACGATTATGTCCAACCGATGTTGTTGCAGCACTTACTGCTCCAGCATTTGTTTGACTTGAATTAGTCTCTTTTTTTTTGTCACAAATGGCAGATAAGTTAAGTATTTGAAATACTAACAGTAAATAACAAATCTTTACACAAACTGTTTCTGATTTAACGATAAAGTTTTTATGTTCTTTTAATCGTTAATCGAATGAATTTTAAAAATTCAAGCAGAGTAGAAAACCATAAAGGTTTTAATCTCTATAAACCTCAAATACAGAAACTGTTAAATTTCTTAAGATTGTTATTCTTACAATAACCTGTATTTAATAGGTTAATAAATAGAAACAGAAATAAGATGAAGCAGGAAAAATATAAAATACAAGAATTAATCCGAGTCCACAGAAACTACTGTGTGTCCTTAAGAAATTTAATCCCCTCACTGTACCCAATGTTATGGATTAATTTCTCCCAAGATAAAACAGATTTAACCTGTTAAAGAAATAGCGGTACCTCAAACTTCTTTAACTTCAACGAACTTAAGAACAGCAACAAGTCACACAGACTCAGTCGATCGACACTTTGATTTTATTTGAGAGAAAAATAAATGCAGAGAAAGAAAAAAAATTCAGTGGTTTAAAAAATAAAAAATTGACTTCCTTTTATAGCCATTTTCACCAAGGAACATGTCTGTTCAGTGAAATCTGTTCAGACCCATTTTATCCAGAAAGTTGTGTCTTTTGGAAAAAATAACAACTTTTCGAAAAATTGTGTCTGTTAGAAAAATAACGACTTTTTGGAAAGTAAAGACTTTTCGGAAAGAGTAACAATTTTTCGGAATGTTACCGTTACCTGCAAATTTATAAGTGATAATTTTAATAGGATTTATTTGATTTAACAAAAATTGATTAATTAAATTTTGTCCAAAAAATTTATCAATCAATCACATCATTTGCCAAATCCAAAGCCGAGCCGAGCGAGCGACGACGAAGACGGCGCGAGGGGGCATCTTCTTCTTAGCTCTTTAAGAAGTAATGGAAGTGTTTCCTTCTATAAGGACAACAATTTCCCCTTCTTTTGCCGATATGGGAGAAATGACTTTTCATTTGCACTTTGCAAATGACTTTTCATTTTCCCTCCAAAGTAGTTCCCTCACTTTTCATATTCTCTCTTTTATTTTCTCATTCACACTTGCTAAATCCCAATAAATATATTATAACTTGAACAACAAAAATAGAGAAGAATAGAT
Organism: Solanum chilense; assembly: GCA_032847665.1. Classification (NCBI taxonomy): domain Eukaryota; kingdom Viridiplantae; phylum Streptophyta; class Magnoliopsida; order Solanales; family Solanaceae; genus Solanum; species Solanum chilense. The sequence continues at coordinate 13,741,878 of CM064965.1, forward strand.
GGAATAATATGACAAGAACAAAGAAAAGAGAAAGAAAAGTAGTAGAAGAAGAGAGATATAAGAAATATGAAGTAGTGCTTATTCTTTTGTGTGTATTTTTACATTATTATCAATGTCCTTTTACAAGCATTATGTCTTGGAGTAGTCATAATGCTACAATAATTTTCGCGATCCGAGCATACACCCTGAATGTGATTGACACTTGAGAATCGTTGTTGGTCCCCAAGCGAATTCTTGATATGGCTCACTACTTAGCATAAGATCTACTCAAGAAGATAGAAAACTTTAAATGCATAATTAAAATCAACTCAATTAAATGTCTGAAAATACTTAATAAGGTATAACCGTATAAGTAATAATTTTCAAGATCTCAATATAGAAAGGAACATAATGAGGAACTCGTCAACTCTAACTATCTGTGAAATCTCTATTACTCATGATGAATGTCAAGACAAGACCCACGATAACTCAAGACAACTGACCACAAAATATATGTGAAGTCCCCTGGAATGCAAGGAGGTTTACCAAGCTATCTGAAGTGCAAAGTGATCTCAACGAAAGCCTGTTGATGATCCTGAACCTTGTATCTGCATCACAATAGGATGCATGTCGAATGACATCACTAAATTGAATGTACAAGTATGCAATATAGCTGAATAAAAAATAACTAAATGAAAGGACTGTAATAGATATAGATATACTCAACTAAATGTAAAGAAATAAAGGAGTGAGATCATTAAAACTTTACAAAAATACTTACTCATCTTTGAACTTAACATATTAAGTGATAAAATAAAAATACATTTTTAACTTTGTTTGGGAGATTCTGTAACTGATAATCATCACTATGAGCTATATGATGGATGATACATTGTATCGCTCGCGTTGTCAAAAATGTCCTATATAGTGTCAGGGCGTACAACCTCTTTAATAAGTGGATCCACCAAGCAATACAAATTCATCTAAAATGTATGAACCTTTAGGCTTTATCCATGTTGGCAAGACATGGTTTATGAGGATTTTGAGTTTTCTGAACTCATCCTCATATCAGTGCTCAATACTACTCCCTATAATATATATGTTCATGCTCAAATGCATAAACATACTCTTTCTATAATTTGAGATAATTTGGTCAATGTATCATCTTAAAAAAAGCATCTGCATTGAAATATTCTGAACTCAAACTCTTTTTAGAAATCAAAGTTTCTCTTTCTCAATGTAAAAAATGTTACATTTAGAAATACTTAGTTCTCTTATATTCTTTCTCGATCATGTATGGAACTCTTCTCAAAACTCATCTCTGCTTTTCGAAATATTAGTTTAAGATCATTATTTGTTGAAAAGGGTTCTCGACAATAACTCCATAAAAGCTCTTGAATTTTCTTCTTAAACTCTGTGATTAGGTTACGCAGAAATTTTCAAAGATAGATGAAGCCTATAGGAACTTCTATAGAGAAGGGGGGCGTGGCCACAACTTAAAGGAACACGTCCGAAGCTAACTTAGGGCGCACTACTGGCGAGCCGCCCCAGGGCTTGGAGTACTGGGCCAGGTCTGGGCGCACTGTTGGCGCGCTACCTCAAGCCCTCCCCGTTGTCCCCGACAAATTTTCAAGTTGAAATTACGGCCCCAAATTAATTTAGAATTGAGAAATTTCTCCTGAATTCTACTTGTTTCTCAAATCCAAAATCAATACATGAGAACTTTCATACAATTCCTTTTGAAACATAACTGTATTAAATCAATAGGGTTCATATGATACTAAGCCTAAACAACCTTATAAAAATTACAAAGTAGAAGAATCAAAACCTCAGCAGTTAAAGAATTGAATTCAATATCAAAAGTATGAATAAATCCTTTAGACGTAGTGAACTCTGACTGAATTGAGATGTAGGGTATGAGAACGAACTGGTCCAACATTGTGATAACCTTCTTAACTGGAAGAACAATATTCTAGAAGAAACTTGAAGAAAAATCTTGGATGATGAACTCTAACCTTGGCATTTCTTGAAGTTCTTGAGCGTAGAATTTTAGAAGTGAAAGAGAGGGTTTGATTATGAAAATTGATTTTTCTACACGTTTAAGGTAATTGATATAACTTTCTAAAGATTTTTAGGACTAAAATACCCTTAAAAATAAATAAAACATGTTGAAAGTCGGAATTTTTTTTCAGCGGACAGTGAGGTTTGTATTCGAAATATCACCTCTTATCCAGTGAATGACCACCACTAGACTACCAGTTATTCACTATATTTATAGACTTATAGCCTTGGCAATAAGGGTAGATATCTTTTTAAAAATGACAACTTACATAAAAGAAAATGCTATTAATTTATCAAATATTGTGTACACATTTTAGTTTTATCGCCAGGTTATCAATATGGTAGCGGTTAATCTAAGGGCAACTTTCACATATAGCAAACAAAAAATTCATATTTGTATAATATAGCAAACTTTGCATAATTGCGCTCCATAGCAAACATAAAAACTGTATAATTCGCTATACATATACAAGTGTATAATTCGCTGGCCTAAATTGTATAATTCGCTGGCCTAAATTGTATAATTCACTGGCCTATTTCGCTGCAATTGTATAATTTGCTTTGCATATAGTTGAATCGAATTAAAATGTATGTATATTGCATAATTATAAGTGTATAGCAAGAAGATATATGTTTTTCTCGCTTTATACAAAAACAGAAACACAATATATACACTTCTGTTGTATAAAGCTAGAGAAAATTGTATTTCACTGCAATTGTATAATTCGCAATTGTATAATTCGTTGGCCTTTTTCTCTGCAAATTTTGAAGTAAAATGTTTGTAAATTGTATAATTAAGTGTATAACACGAAGATATACATTTTTGCATGTGTATATACAATTTTCTCTCGCTTTATACAAAACAGAAACAGAATTATACACTTCTGTGTATAAAGCGAGAGAGGCGAGCGAGAATGGAGAGTGGCGAGCGAGATTCCTGGGAGAGAGACGCTGGCAAATTTTAGATAATGTTTGCTATGGAGCACAATTAAATCAAACCCTAGCTATTCCATTTAATTTAGGTTATTAGTTTGCTATTTTATACAATTTTCCCTTAATCTAATACACATAGCAGATTTTAATTTTTTCTATTTAATAGTTGGATTGAATTATCAATATGGTAGCGGTTAATCTAATACTCATAGCAGATTTTAATCTTTTTATTTAATAGTTGGATTGAATTTATCTCTTTAATTAAAACATAATGGCTATTTTTATTGAAATTAGATGTCACTCGTGAACTACAAAAAGAAAGATGAATGAGAACATTCCTTAGAGTCTATTTGAATGGGCTTAAAAGCTGGTCAAACTGATTTAAGAGTCAATTTTTTTATTTATTTGAGTATTTGGTAATTATCAAAGTGACTTATTAAAAGTCAAAACTGACTTATTTTAATTCAAAAGCTAAAAGATAGGTGAGGTTTTTTTTTAAAAAACTTAGAAGTCATTTGTTGTTGTTGTTGTAATAATAATAATAATAATAATAATAATAATAATAATAATAATAATAATAATATTCTATTGTTTTTATTATTATATTATTATTATTATAATTATATTATTATTATTATTATTATTATTATATTAGATTTTTATTATTATTATTATTATCATATTATTATTATTATATTATTATTATTATTATTAATTTGTGATGATAAAGAAATATGTAAATAATAGAAAATCTTATTACTTATAAATGTAAAATATAAATTAATTTTGTTTTTATTTTTTTAAGGATAAAAATCTTAAATTAATCAACTTTTTATCATATTAACAGCTTTAAGGGTATTTCAAACAATTTAATTTAAAAAAGTGTTTACCAACACTTAATTAACCAAACACATCAACAACTTTTTTTTCAACTACAACACATTTATACAAACATATAATTACTTATTTTAAAAATAAGTTTCATCACTTTCAAAAAATTCTTTTTAAAAATTACTTTTTTAAGCCAATCCAAACGGGCTTTCAAATCAATGCAAGCTTAGCTGAAAAAATAGGATACAAGGGGAAAAAAAATTTACAAGCATTTGACAGCTTCCACCATTAACAAGAAAAACCATACACTTTCAGTATGACAAATCAATACATATTTCAATATCCATATATAGATGCGATGACATCTACAGTCTATCATATTAATCGCCAAGTCGCCTGCCTCTATGACAAAATTCATGTGCATTTTTTATGGATGGAGTTACCTGATAAAATAATTGATGAGCTCGGAAACTAAACCATAGTAAATGAATATGTTCTCAAGTTAAGGTAATGTGGTTTTCATTGGAACCCCTTTTTCCCTAAACCTTCCTATCCTCTCTTTTCTAGCTTATAACAACTCCCTTCAAGAAGTAGTATTAGTTTAGTAGGGTCGAAATTTTCTTGCAGCTCTCAACTGCTGTATCCGTTTCTTGTCCTGCTCAAATTTGGTCTGCAGCACCATGATCTCTGCATGTAACAAGCATGTTAGCGGTCATCTGAGAGTAATAACAAGCAAGCAAGCATATTGAGATTCAGTTGCTAGTAGAAAAACAAGGAGAAATCAATTGCATAAAGTGAATGGCCTGCTCGAATGCTACAGAACTGTCAATGCAGAGACTTCTAGGAGAAATCTAAGCTAACATGGATTATTGATGGAAATTTTACACAAATATACAAGTGGGAGTAAATTACTTAACACATAATTCAAGTAACACCAACATCTATTGTCTTCCAAACTCGTGTGACTTGTACAAAGACCTAATAGTTACCTGCAGACCGTAAACCAAGATGCACCTTAGCGCTTCCCCCTCTACGCACCCCCATCAACCACTTGATAACCAGATTCACATAATAGGATGTACTAATTCTGACGGTCTTTTTTTTACTTTGTACAAAACCAGCTTTTTTTTTTTTTTTTGAAACTGGTAACTAAGCAGCTTCTCTACACCAATTATTCTTGTTTCTCCTATTTGTTTTTAAAATTTTGATTACAAACTAGCTTCAGCTTGTACGTAGTCCGTATTAACATTTGGCTGGAAAAAGCAAGGGAAATAAAAAAGAAACTCTGTATGATATCAGTTCAAGAGTTGAAGGAGTAATCTAACATCTTTTGCCAACACAAAATAAAGAAAGAGGGAAAAGGGCAACTGAGATATGTTTAATGGTCAATTCTCAGTTCTCCTCCACTTATATGGATCCAAATATTATTTCTCATTCGAACCCTAAAACAAAAGATGATGATTTCTTCCCTAAAACAAAGTTGCCAGCCCAGTATCAATTCTCAACCAGAAAAAAAAAGGTTTTAATATTTGGGAGACAAGACAATGACAACTAGAAGAGAGTCAACCAGAAAAACATGGAAAACAAAGAAGGGGACAAGAAACTTCAGACTATTGGGTGCATGGAGGAAAAAGAGTAAGTTGGGGCTTGAGAAAGGAGAGAGATTGTGCCAATTTTCAGATCTACCACTAGGTTTCAGATCGCAGATATATGGATGTAAGAGAAGAAGAGTACCTTGACGGAAGATTAAGACAGATTCCACTCATCCTTGAAAAGAAAAGATTTCAAGAACAAGCATATATAAGATATAACTCTTTGACACCAAATTAAATCCAAGGTTTTTCTTAGGCGGCTTCAAGTCCCAATTATTGATGTACTCCAAGAGGTTGTCTCAGGCTCAAACTTGACCATATGCCATGACAAGCACTTTTGAAGCATTCAATATATTGATAAAGATGAACCTCCCTTTTTTCACTTATTTAGATACCAAACAATTCATTCAACGATACAGAATGAGGCATTTGTGGAAACAGTGCAAATACACATGCAGATCAAATTACTAAAACCATACTTCTCTTCCAAGAATCAAATAATAAACAACATAGTTTGTGTTCAAATGGAAGAAAACGTTTTCCACTTTTCTCATGTTTGGTTGGTCAAAATTTTTGGAGAACACTTTTCTAGGAAAACAAGTCCTTAAAAATGAGGAAAATGACCTCCCTAATGAAAGTAGGGAAAATAAGTTTCATACGTGGTATTTACACACCAACACTCTCCAACACACCCCACCCCACTCCTAACCCCATAGCCCCCATCCCAACCACCTCCACACCTCTAAATGACCATGCAACCACAATAGTTTTTGACTAAATTATATACAAATGTTTTTGGGACAATATTTTCTGCTTATTCACCAAACACGAGAAAATAATTAAGAAACTTACTTGGAAGTCGAAAACATTTTCCTTCATACCAAACACACCCTAACTATAATAGGCCAATTAACACTTTGAAAAGGATAACCCTCTTCATCCCAGATAGTTTTCAACGGGGCAAGGTAAGATAAGAAATAACGGTATACTTGTTCACCCATAAGTTTTTTAATGAGATGTAACATTGAGAATCTTGCTCTTCCCCTTGAATGAAAAAAGTGACCAAGGATAGGAAGTAGATGAAAATGGAGCAAGGGAGTATAAAGAAAATAAAAAATACAATGAGCATACCATTTCTCTTAGCTTCTCTTTTCTGAAACCGGTAGAAATCTAAACCCACATCTTTCTTTTTCTTTTTGTCCATATTATCCATGACTGCAGCTTGGGAAACAGAACCAACTGCAATTCCAGTTTCAGAATCAGTTGTCTTTTTCCTTCCTTTGTGATGTACGACAACAGTCCAGCCATCTTCTGCAGCAAGGGCTTCTTTTTCTTTCCTTTCCTGTATGAACAGAATAAGCCAGATATGAAAGAGAAAATAAGAAGAGACTACTCTCCAGTTCATCAAACAAGAAAACATACATGTTAACCACATATAATGAAAATAAAATCCAACCATCAGATGTATAGAACATGATTGGTTCAGGGCATCAACATTTTTTACATAATGCATCATTCTCTGTAAGTCGAAACATTTCAAGATTACTATGAAACTTTATTCATGATATGAGCAAAATTCTGCAAAAGTTGTCCATTTTCTTTCTAGAAACTGAAGCATTAACCAGCTCTAGACATAATAGAGCTCATAAACATCCTAGCATTCCTCCAAGTACTTGAACAAAATCATTAACAGCAAAAGAACATTCTGGAGAAATGATGTACCCGTTCCTTTTTTGCCTCATAAGAAGTAATAAACTCATCAATTCTTTCTTGCAACACCTTCAACCCAGGCCTACTCTGGTAATAATCGAGTACCCACTCTGCAATAAAGGAGATCTCTTCTTAATAAGGAAGCAAAACAATATAACATTACTGGAGTAAGTGGCCATATCAACATTTCCCTGAAAAAATACACAACAGCAGAATAACTTCCCAACTGCAACAAATGATTAGAGTTTCTCCTTGAGATAATTGAGAAGGAAAATCCAACTTCCAATCTCAAATGTAGAACTGGAGCCAAGCAACAGGTAAGTGGCAATTTTTCAGGTATATATAGGTTCTTACTTCTCATTCCTTTCGAGCAATCCTCATCGCCGGAAGATAGTTCATCAATCTCTTCATCTCCTGCTTGTCCTCTCTTTTCCACCAAGTTGTCCGGCGTTATTGTGAGTGAATGATCCTTCTCTGCAATTTCGACAACATCATTTGGCTTTCCTAGGGGTAAGCAATATGGCACTGACAATATCATGTCTGTTTAACAGTTAGAAAAAATCAGTCCAGTAAAATTAATTCCTTTTCTCCTTTGTCTCTGCACAAAAATGGAGATGTCACTTTAAGAGGTGTCTTCCTGAACTCTTAGCTCTTTTAAACTTACAGTAAAAGGAAATACGAGAGAGAGAGAGAGAGAGAAACAACTGCGACACTAGAAAATCTCTCCGTACCACTTTTCTGATCTGAATCATTGTTAGCCTCAACATAATGATCAAGAGTCTCATTCCTCTGTACTTTCTTCTCACTTTTTTTCTTCTTCTTTCTGGATTTCCTTTTCAAAGCGGATACATTATTTTCTTGACCAAGTGCATCCTCTCTTTCATTAGATTGATCAATTTCCAAACTTTCAGTTTCATCAAGTCTGACATCTTTCCTTTTCTTCCTCTTTGCAGATTTGTTCTCTTTTTCTCCATCCACATTATCTGATTCATCAAAACTAATCAAAAACCAAAAAAAGACTGCAGCAATTTGATAATCACAGTAAAATTCAAATTGACTTTTATATGTCGATTACCTTTATAATTAGAGAGATGTTGTTCATCTCTTCTTCTAGTTAGCACATGAGCGCTCTTCTTCTTCCTCTTGTTTTCTTCCATTGCCTTAGCCAACTTCTCCTCTTGCATAAAAGGGCACAATCAATATCATTGTTTGGTAGACGTCAAACTAAAAACTGTGATAAGAAAAATTTCGGGGTAAAGGAAGGAGTTCTATAATAAGCTCTCTGCTCTCTACTGGTTCACCATGATCTATGGGCACCCTACTTCCCAATCTTTGGCTCATTCGACAAATCACGTTTTACTGTATCTAGGATCCTAATTAAACCCAACGCCATTTCCTTCCATAGAAATTTATGAATCTTGTTATAGTACTACACTAAAAACACTTTCTTGATCACATATTCCCACTCCATATATTTTCTAAGCAATCCGATTCAAATGCATAACAAAGACCCTCATAAAAGAAAAACCAAACTTTCAACAGAGATATACAAAAAGTTTCCTTCAAAGAGAAACCTAAGTTGTGCAGACTCTTCATTTTGGATGTTGCACCGCTGTCGGATTCTCCAAAAATACACTAGGTTTGGAGAATCCAACATCCACCCATTGACATTTTTAAGAGTCAGAACAACATAGGTGAACAGAATAAAAAGATCTCACTCCTCGAGAAGAGAACACCTAAAAATGAAAGTAACCAATCAGTTTGTCGAAGAGAAAAAATGCAAATCAATTTAGAAGCCTAACTGTTTGAGTCATCCATAATTTATGCCCAGCAAGCTTGAAAACTAAAGTAGCTCAGAACAACAAAACAAAAGCATATAAAGTGAAATCCCAATTATTTGTATGTTCTATATGCACATTCATTCATTCATGATAAAGTCAATGAAAGATGGGAACTTTAACGCAAAACTTTAACATCATTATCAACTGGTATACCAATTATCAAGAGAAAACATACAGAGGCGGAGAACGGCGGAGGACGGCGGCGGTATGTGAAGAGAAAGAATAAACAGACTTCTTTTAATTTTTTTCTAACAAATTTGTCTTTCTAAGTTTTGTTAGAATTTATAAGCCAAAAAAAAAAAAAACTATATTATAACAGATTATTAATTGAGAAACTTACATAAATATACTATAATAACAAAATATTTATCATTTATAGCAATAATATTTCTTTTTCACTTGATCACTTTTAATTTATTTATAATACAAGTTTAATTCATATTACAAAGAACAATTTTTTTCATATATAATACAAATTTTAATGATAAATAATTCATTTATCACACATTTTAATTCACTTATAATACAATGTGTCAAATTTTTACCAAACAAACATAATATATTTAAAAACAATTATAATTCATATATATTGCTTACATAATTCACTTTTAATACATATGATAGATTTAACATAGGATTGCTATAAATGGTAATAAATAAAAAGTGTTGCTAAAATCAGTAATTATTTATTAAAATTTATCAATTTATGTAATTTTTCCTTATTAATTCAAATTAAATGTGATAACCACAATTTGATTTAATTGTGACCTGTAACAAACTGTTGTCATTTGTATCTCTCCCTAGGTTTCTCGCCAGTCTCTCACTCGACTCTCTCGCTTTTATACAAACACAAATGTATACATCGTGTTTGTATAAAGTGAAAGAAAATTGCATATACAAATACATATATTTTCGTCAAATACACTAATGATTTCTCCTCCCCAGTTTTCTTATCCTTTTCTCTTTTCTCGCTTTATACAAACACAGATTATACAATTGATTCTTTTATATATACCGAAACAGATTATACAACTATTTCTGTTGTATATGAATACCAAAATAAATTATATAATTCTTTCTTTTGTATATGTATAGCGAAATATACATATTAATAGTTATAACAAATATAAAGTTTGTTATGAAACACAATTATGCAAACTATAGGTATAACATATAAATATGATGTATGTGAAAGTTGGTCACCAAAAAATAACAATTAATACCACAATACGTGTTTTACTTTCAAACTCACTCAACTTTAATTTTTACTTCTAAAGTCACTTAATTATAAAGGTTTGTTGCAAAGTTATCTCATCTGTCCAACAATAATTATCCAATATTTATTTGGTATAACTATTAAGAAACAAAGAATAACATGTGTAATATTATTATATTATTATTTGACTTTATTAAATTTAATACTTTGAGAAATGTGCTAGATGATAAAAATTATTTAATAGTAAAAATAAAATAGACACAAAGTGTAATTTATCTCTTGATTTTCTAAGCTGGACAAATATTGTTGAACATAATATAGTGGACAACTATTATTGGACGGATGAAGTAATTAGAGTAACACTTGCATGTTTGTTTGTTACATTATAATTACATATGTATTGTTTGAATGTACAATGCGATCATAATATTATATTAATTATTAAAAATAATATTTAAATACTAAAATTTTATATTAGACAAATAAGAAACTTCATAAATAAAATTAAGTTAAATATTTAAGATATATTATCTTTAAAAATGTATTAATCAATAAACATATGCTCTTAACCAATATTATTTATAAAATGAGTTATTGTGACGACATGTTCCCGTCATTATAAATAAACCAATATGGAAGAATTTGGGCAAGAAAGCTTTTGAGTAGTAACTTGGAAATTTTTTCAGCATAGGCTAGACTTGGACGGAATCTAAGTCAGGTGAGGTCTATGATAATTTGGTAATGGATGGAGAATTTTTTTATGAATTTAATGATTTGAGTGATATTCAAGATGATCAGGAGCATGTACGACTTTACAAAATTGAATTTAGGCGGGTCGAACTCCTTTAATTGATCTTAGCGTGTGAAATGATGGTTTTACAACGTCAATGTTTGAGGGTGTGTTGTAAGATGGAGACTTGGAACATATATTTTGAGTCTCTGTGTCGTGCAACCCGCCTCGGTGGGATTATTTCCTCTATGGCGGAGCTGCTAAACGTTATTTTTCTGCAAATTTCGTTCTTGGAGAGAAAATCGGGCGACCTAGGACTATTTCTTCTGGTATTTCATTAATCTCGCACTAAATTTTTTTTACTTAGAACTTGTGGGTGTTACAAGGTACCATGTTGATATACTAATGATTGGATAGGATGCCACACATGTGCATTAACATTTTTTTTGTGAATTAGGTTCGATAAGAGATTTGAGCTTACTTTTTCATGACATGATTGTTACATGTTGGTACTGTGTGTCGACCAAATTTATCACAATTCATATTTTTACATACTTGTCATGAGGGATCGGGTTGGCGTATTTAGATGTTGGGGTGGCTCTTGTGTAGACAAGGATGAGATACTAAACATCGTAATGGTAATTTTAGTGATCTTTGGAGGTGTGGGCTATTTTATACTTATAGATATAAATGTATATCTGTTTTGCTAAACTGTATTGCATGTTTATATCTCATTTAATTTAGATGTCGTTAGGCAAGTTGTTGGCATGAGAGCTTGAGGGGAATAATAGATTGATTATCAGAGTTAGTGGTGGTCTTGTATTGGTGGAAATCTCTATGTGATATAAGAGTTAGACTATGATTTAATATGATGATGGAAGGGCTTATATAGTAGAGTCGACAACAGAAGGAGGTGGGTGACTTGGGTGAAGTGTGTGGATCCTAATGACATTTTTAAGTTACTGTTCTTGATTATGTGCATGATATCATGTGATTGATTTAGGTTGACTAATGATCCTAACAATATGTGTTGTTTGTATTGATACTACTCTTGTATGCCATTTGGGGTAGTCTAGTTGCAAAATTCAATAATGTTTCTGAGGTGAAGAAATGATAACCTCTGGAAACTTCTACTTCTATTTTCTTATGATGGGAATTGTGTATTATATCATTATACATTGTTCTACCTTAGTAGCTCTTATACCTATTTAGACTAGTTGTTTGGGAGGGTTTTTAGTTAATTGTAAAAAAAGATTCTTATATTCGAGTTCCATGTTTATTAATTTGTATTATATTAAAAAAATCTCTTGTTATTCATTTCCGCATTGCCTCTTTTAAATTGGATAGTAAGAGTTCTCCTATCTAGGTGTTATAGTAGGTGACCGAATGACCCGATTGTGACATATATTGACTCAATCATTTCATCCTCCAAATTATTTTCACTTTCATCAATCAATATAGTTATATTCCATAGAATAAAATGATTTTTCTAGCTCCACTTAAGCTAATAATTCTGTAATTATAAATTACAATGAGAAATGGATGAAAATCTAAATTTTGAGGGTGCATGAACATATGTTTTTTTTAAAAACAAATATTCACCAATAAAATAATTTTATATTTCAAGACTAAAATACACTTCAAATATACATATAATATATACCTAAAAATATCATCATATACTATATACCTAGGATTAAAAATATAGTAAATAATTCTTAACAGATTGACAGGTTTTTCTAATAAAGAATTGAAGTTATTCATCCCCGTATCGATAAACCATTAATTATAGAAGAGATATTTTAAGAACTATAACAAATAATAATAATAAAGAAATAATTTTTTTGTGAAGATTTTATGTGGAGAAAATAAGGAAATTTCTTTATGGTCAAACACCTAAGATACATTTTAAAAAATATAATAATAAAAATTCTTTGTGACCGCACTAGCTTCATCTACAAATTATAATGAAGTTGTTACGTCTGTATCGTCTTTTGTGAATATCGTCTTTAGTGAATATCGTCTTCTGTGAATATCTTGAAGCGTAAGCATCTTTATATTGGTTTGTTGTCCGTAATAATAATTGGCTAGTTGTCTCTGGTATAATATATTTTATCACTTTCTTCAATGATCATATGTTGAACATAAAAATGAGTTTTATTGTTTTCAGGCTCATTCATTTGTCAAAACCTGGTGTCTCAACAAGGGTTGTTCCTACCGCTACTGCAGCTGCTGGTCTCTCATCTCGGATGGTTGAGGCACCAAGTAACTAAAATGTAGTATTACTCAGTGCCCCATATTTCGGTCTCAAAAAATTGGAACAAAAAAACTAAGTTTTTTATCCAGTGACTGCTAAATGGCTGGAGGACTCTTGCTCTCTTTGATCTATTATACTTTCCTTGTTGATGTATTAAGCGCACATGAAATGTTTAAATGCTTTTGGTCCGTGATTATCACAATAAGCTATCTGTTTCAAATATTATATGTATGTAACTGTCGATGATTTAGGAATGTGGATATTCGAATTAAGGTGAAAGTGACTTTTAAGTTGTCTATCACAAAAATACTTTAAACATTAAGCAAATTAAACAACTTATTAAGATACTTCACAAAAACTGTACTTAGTCATTCAAAAGTATCCTACTAAAAAACAGGTTAAGATTTCTATCAAAAAGAAAGAATTTTGAGAAAAATTATGCTTGATTTGAAGTTTGAACTTTAATCAAATTTGTAGAATGCAAGATTTCTACGTGTAGCTTACTTTTCAATTTAAAAGTTCTTCGTTTTGTTTGTGAAAATTTCACCTCCTCCAAATGGTAATATTCATGCACATGCAAAGAGCAAACTTCAAACGGCAAGAGCTTTTAGTACATGAAGTATTAGGTTGCAAATACAATATCAAATAAAAGGTCTTAAAATTCTCTTTCCAAAGCCACTGATTTTGCTAATTTTCGAACTCGTATGAAGGAGATATGCCCATTTGAAGTTGAGTTGTCTAGATAAGGAAAATTACCTGAATTTAAAAGGGGTATTTTGGTCTTTTTCATTACCCAGTTAAGTTGTTTAATTTTTAGTAATTAAGTAGGGGTTTAAATTGAATTTGTTCAGTTTATGCACTAAAAGTTCCCCGCTAGAGTTGTAGAGAAAAGAACTCAAGAGGAGAAAGGAGAAGAAAATGTCAAGATTCTTCAAGTTCTAGAGATTTTGGTTGCAGATTTCGCCAAGGATTAATCCCTAAGAGATATGTGAGTTCACGGACCGTTGAGTTTGTTCACCCACGCACCAAATATGTTTAGTTCAACATAAAAATCATCCTAAAAATTTTAAGGTTTGATGTTTTTGATGTGTGTTCTTGAATTTGCTTTCATTCTTGAATTGTCCTAAGATTGGTGAGTTTTTTTGAGATAATTGTATCGATTATTAGAGTTGTTTTGAGTTAGATTATTGTGTACATGTTTTGGGTATTTGAATCTAAAGAAAGATTGATAAAAAGAATAGAAATTAATTGAATTAAGGTCAGAAAAATAGTTGAAAACTTCGCCAGGAAAGCCTAGGGAGGAGTTGCTACGACATGCCCCAGATGCGCCAGATAGGCTGGGCGGCGCGCCACCAGTACTCTTGAAATGGGTCTCTGAACTTTAGGGTTGGAGTGCTGCGCCAACACTGCGCCCGGGACGTTTGCCCCTACCCAATTTCACAGTTTAGCCAGTTTGAGTCCTTGCAAAGTGTACTAACACTTCCTATCAATTCTTACTACGCTGAATGAGTTCTAAACATCTAGAAATTATCCATGAAGACGAGTGAAGAGAAAAGTCTATAGTGTTCTTAGAGTCATTTTAAAAGTATTTTACAATTGTTTTTTCAACTTGTTTCAAGACTTGAGCGATGAATTAAGTAAGAGTAAGAGTGAAGTTTATTTTCTTTAAAAGATTATATGCGAACTAAGTGCTCCGGCCCAAAGAGTAAGGGGCTGTTTGGTTAATGGTTAGAGTTATGCAGGTATTAGCTATGCAGGATTTAGTTATGCTGGTATTAGTTATGCAAGGTTTGGTTATGCATGTATTAGCTATACAGGGTTAGTTATGCAGGGTTTAGAGATTCCAATACATGAATTATTTATTATTGAATATTAAACTTGTTGTAAATAATTAATATATACTAGGTAATTTGTTCGCGCTTCGCGCGGTCATAAATAATGACTGCATTGATCTTGCAAATCATTTTTTTTACTAATATCCATACATTAAAAATAATGGAAAATAGGTTCTTAAAAACTATTTACAATTTTCAAACATAAATTTGATTATTTATCATTATCACATAACTCAAAAACCTCTAATGAATGAATTATTCATGAAATAATGAATCATTGGTTCTTTAATCAACATTAAAAGGAAAATAAATAAGAAAATAAGAGTAAATACAAAGGTATTTCATAATAAAAATAAATATTTAAGTTGCATAGATTATAGAATTATGATTATATGTCTTAGGAGAAAATTCAAAAAATTGTTAACATATTAAAAAAATAGAATTTAAGCTTGAACATGAAATAAATTATAACTTTTGAACTTGCCTAATGATTTTCTTCAATTGATAAGTGAGAATTTTCATGAAAAAGGAAGACTAGTTTTGAATTTAAATAAATTTAACAGGAAATTCTTGCTTGTGGTGGCGCCACGTAGGCGGGCCTAGGGTTCTCTATTATATAAATATATGATTATTTAAAAAATAATAATACATACTAATAAAATGTGAAATATATGGAATAATATATAATGCAAATATTTGATTAGCATATGTACCGTTAAAAAATATACAACCAATTTCTAATATTTACAAAATATTTATATATTTGTATAAATCAATCAAACGGTAAGTATATAAAAAGAAATGAAAATAATCTATATGTAATAAGAAATAAAAAACAACACATGTTGATAGGAAACAATAAAGTTTCCAATTAAAAAAATAAAAGAAATAAATATGGTCTAAATATAAAAAAGAAATAAAAACAACAAACTTATAATAAGAAATAAAAACAACACATGTTGATAGGAAACAATAAAGTTTCCAATTAAAAAAAAATAAAAGAAGTAAAAATGGTCTATATATAAAAAAGAAATAAAAACAACAAACTTGTATATAGGAAAACAATAAAGTTTCCAATTAAAAATAATAAAATAAATTAATAGGGTAAATATGTAAGTTATTATTTTAATACATGCATTATTAATACCCACATAATTTATTTCACCTTCTACCCTATATAACTTTATACATAGACTTCCACATAAGTTATATAGGTATTAATTATGTAGAATGACAAAAATGCAACTAAACATGGTATAAGTAATGTTGACATTTCTACTTAAACAAAAATTTCATCCAAACATTGTATAACTTAATACACTGTTTTATACATGAATAAGAGGCAAGTTATACCATAACCAAACGACCCCTAAATGCTTTCACATTTAAGAAAGAGAGGAAACAATGATTTGCAAGAGAGCCTTTGAGCTAGTTTTTAAGTCATTGTATCATACCACAGAAAGAGTCATATTTTAGACATATGATCTAAGAATATTTAGGGAGTAGCATTGAGAAACGATAACCAACGTGAGTAGAAAATGTGATACTTTTTAGATCGACAACTTCTACTTCTATTTTCTTATGGTGGGAGTTGTATATTATATCATTATACTTTGTACTACCTTTGTAGCTCCTGTACCTATTTAGACTAGTAGTTTGGGAGGGTTTTTAGTTAATTGTAAAAAAAAATTTTATATTCGAGTTTCATGTTTATTAATTTGTATTATATTAAAAAGATCTCTTGTTATTAATTTTTGCATTGCCTGTTTTAAATTGGATAGTAAGAGTTCTCCTATCTAGGTGTTATAGTAGGTTACTGAATGACCCGATTGTGACATATATTGACACAATCATTTAATCCTCTGAATTATTTTCACTTTCATCAATCAATAGAGTTATCTTCCATAAAATAAAACGATTTTTCTAGCTCTACTTAAGCTATTAATTCCGTAGTTATAAATTACAATGAGAAATTAATGAAAGTCTAAATTTTTGAGGATACATGAACGTATATTTTTTAAAAACAAATATTCACCAATACAATATTTTTTTTATACAAGAAGTGAACCAATACGTATCTAGTAACTTGTAGACCTGTAAGAATTTTAACTCACAAATACGTATCAAGTAATATAAAGAACGGCAAAATATTAATGAAATTTTAGGTCTAATAATTTGTACCTTATTTTATAAACCTAAGGTTCAAAATATAAGTAAATGCATAACAGATTGACCGGTTTATGTAATACTAAATTGAAGTTATTCACCCCCGTATTGATAAACCATTAAATATAAAATTTTAAAGCAGTTGCCAACTATTAATACGATAATTCAACACTAATAAGCCAATTAACCAAGTTCAAGATTAGCTTATCAATTATAATTCTATTTTAAATAATCCTTTCTTTTAGTATCATACCGGTTGTCATGTAATTACAATATCTTCTTTTTAGAAAGAAGAATAAGCCATATAAAAGAGATATTTTAAGAAATATAATAAATAATAATAATAATACAGAAATAACTTTTTTGTGAAGATTTTATGTGGAGAAAATAAGGAAAATTCTTTATGGTCAAACATCTACTTAATTGAAGTTATATTTTAAGAAATATAACAATAAATATATATTTATTTTTGAAGATTTGAATAGAGAAAATAAGGAAATTCTTTAAAATATATTTATTTTTGAATATTATAGAGAAAATAAAGAAAATTCTACAAAATCTATATTCATTTTTCTTCTCTTCTTTTCCTCCATTTTTTTTTGCAGTCATTCTCTGAATTTTTGCTGAGCTTGTTAAGTGGAATATCGATGATAAACGTAAGTTTTGTTTCTTTACTTATATATTTACTATTTGAATGAATCATTGCATAAACAATCGATTTTGATGGATACTTGTTCTTTCATGTCTCTGTATTTTTTCTTTTTCTTGTTTGTTGGTTACCTGGTGGCTTGTGTGTGTGGATTTTTGAGTTAAGTATATAATTTTACTTTAAGATAAAAGGAAGGTGTTTGATCCTTTGGAATCAAATCATGCATTAGTATTATCAAATTTTGAGAACATGTCAGTGAAATTTTACTAGTTGAGTCTAGAGAGGATAGAGTGTACATAAGCTGCTATATGTATGTAGAAATACATTTGCCAAACAAGGGGTTGAACTATGTGTACAGTGACTTAATTGATAGAACCGGACAGTGGCCAAACAAGGGGTTAAACTATGTGTACAGTGACTTAATTGATAGAACCTGACAGTGGCAGATCTAGGATTTTGAGGTTGTGGGTGCTCTGAAGTGAAACTGTAAAAAATATGTGTAAACAATGAGATTCGAACCTTGGCACAACAACACTAAAAGATTCTTAAGTACCCATCCTAGAACCATTGGACCAACTATATGATTTATTCATTGGGTGCTCTATGTTAATTTTATACAAATACCTATCGATTTCTACATAGATATATATATTTCGTTACGAAGTTAATGGATTCTCGAGCACCCGGCGGTCACCATGTGGGTCCGCCCCTGAAACCTGATAGCATTCCAACATTACCACCTAATTTCTTGAAGGAACTTAGTAAGTTTGATGTTGTTATAGCTAATGATAGGAGCATGTCTGATAGTTTATTGTGCATATTGGATCAAACATTCCACCCAAAAGTAAATTCATATGAAAATCCATTAATGTCAACGCTAATATGGTAAATCAATTACTTCGCTTTAGCTATTCTATGTTCCAAGTATGATGCATTTGATTGTATAACTTTCTTTTATATTAATTAAATCGTCTATTTGACTGCAAGCAAGAGTTTGATAAACAAAAAACTGACTTGTAAGAGGTTTACTTATAAGAACATTAAACTTATTACTCGTATGGAAAACATCAAAAGTACTTATAAGCTAATATTTTCAGGTAATGCACTTCTCATATGAAGAGTGTTCACTCAATTATGATTTCGGTTAGGTATCAGATTTTTCTTTTTTTACTCTTCAGTTCAACTTAATTTATTTTTTAATTCACAGGTGTGTTATAAAGAATTTGTTGCACGTGTGTTAGAATAAATTGAAGTGAGAAATGGAGTGTGTTGTTCAAGGAATTATTGAGACTCAAGTAAGTTCCCCCCTATCTCTCTTTTTTCTTCTTTGTTACCTCAAAAACTGGCCCTGCACCATTTTGAAAAGATATTGATACTGCTAATCATACCTGCAGCATGTCGAAGCCCTTGAAATTCTGCTTCAAGGGCTTTGTGGTGTGCGTAAACAAGGCTTAAGGATCCATCAATTGTGCCTCAAAAGTGTTCCAAACTTAGGTAAGTGAGATTTCTCGTTGAACTGTTACGTACTAAGAATTAACTCAATGGTCAGGTATGTATTGATGTGATTGACACAAATGTTTGCAACCATCAATGCATTCGTATGGAGGTTTGCTCACCTTAGAGTTTTGACATATATAAATGTCTTCGCAGTTGTCTACATATGATCACAATTCACATATTTGTTTAAGACTAATTTCTCCTCCTGGTTATACAAGAATAAAAAAAAGTTATGATCATTCAAATGTAATTGGTAAAATAATGTCTAAAAATCATTTATGGCTTCTCCCATTATTTTCCTTTTCCCCTTTCCTGCTTGTTTTGTCTGTGGGTTATATTGACCATGTGGTCTGTTGCTTACCATTCTCAGGGTCAGTAGAATCAGAAATACGGCTTGTATGTGATCTTGAGAAGCCAGAAGACACATGGTAAGAGATTTGGTTCGTTGTGCGCCTGTCTCTGAGGATATGTGAAGCCTAACATTTTTTTTGTGATCAACAATAGGACTGTTAGGCATGTTGGTGGTCCGATGAGAGGTTCTGGCGCTGAAAAAAGCTCATTCTTAATGAGACCAGTGCAAGAAAGCAAAATAACCAAGAATCCACTAATCTTCTTTAAAAATATTGGCTACAAGCTAGACCACGAGCATCTGAGAGTCGGTTTTGCATTTAATTTCCAAAGAGATGCCCTGATAACTGTATCAGTTTCTTCCATCAATAAGATGTTGAAACTTCATACTATCGATGATGCAGTGCCCGTGACTCCAGGCATACATCTAGTTGAAGTGACCGCACCAACTTCATCTTCAAATTATAATGAAGTTGTTGCGTCTGTATCGTCCTTCTATGAATATCTTGCACCGTAAGCATCTTTATATTGGTTTGTTGTCCATAATAATAATTGGCTAGTTGTACCTGGTATAATATATTTGATCACTTTTTTAAATGATCGTATGCCGAACATAAAAATGATTTTTTTTTGTTTTCAGGCTCCTTCATTTGTCAAAACCTGGTGTCTCAATAGGGGTTGTTCCTACCGCTGCTGCAGCTGCTGTGTCTCTCAAGTCGGATGGTTGAGGCACCGATTAACTAAAATATAGTATTACTCAGTGCCATATTTCTGTCTCAAAAAAACTAAGTTTGTTATACAGTGACTGCTAAATGGCTGGAGGACTCTTGTTCTCTTTGATCTATAATCGTTTTCTCTTAGATATTTTATACATTCCTTGTTGATGTGTTAAGCTCAAAGCACATGAAATGTTTAAATGTTTTTTGTCTGTGATTATTACAGTAAGCTTTCTGTTTCAAATATTATATGTATGTAATTGTTGATGATTTAGGAATGTGGATATTCAGATTAAGGCGGAAGTGACTTTTAAATTGTATATGACAAAAATACTGTAAAAAATATGCCAATTAAACAACATATTAAAGTACTTCACAAAAATTGTACTAAACAACATATTAAAGTACTTCACAAAAACTGTACTTTGTCATTAAAAAGTATCCTACTAGAAAAAAAAGGTTAAGATTTCTATCAAAAAGAAGAGAATTTGAGAAAAATTATGCTTGATTTGAAGTTTGAACTTTGATCAAATTTGTAGAATGCAAGATTGCGTGTAGCTTACTTTTTATTTTAAAAGTTCTTTGTGTTGTTTGTGAAAATTTCACCTCTTCCAAATGGTAATATTCACGCACATGCAAATATCAAACTTCAAACGACAAGAAATTTTAGTACATGAAGTATTAGGTAGCAAATACAATATCAAATAAAATGTCTTAAAATCCTCTTTCCAAAGCCACTGCGTTTGCTAATTTTCAAACTTGTATGAGGGAGATATGCCCGTTTGAAGTTGGGTTGTCTAGATATTGAAAATTATCTAAACTTAAAAGGAGTATTTTGGTCTTTTCAATACCTAATTAATTATTTAATTTATTGTAATTAAGCAGGGGTCTAAACTGAAATTGTTCAGTTTACGCACTCAAAATTCCCCGGTAGAGTTGTAGAGAAAAGAACTCAAGAGGATAAAAGAGAAGAAAATGTCAAGATTCTTCAAGTTCTTGAGATTTTGGTTGTGGATTACACCAAGGATTTATCCCTAAGAGGTATGTGAGTTCACAGAGCGTTGATTTCGTTCACCCACATACAAAATATGTTTATTTCAGCGTAAACAACATCCTACAAAAGTTTAAAGTTTGATATTCTTGATGTGTGTTCTTGAATTTGCTTTCGTTCTTGAATAGGCCTGAGATCCGTACGTTTCTTGAGATAATTGTGTTGATTATTAGAGTTGTGTTTGAGTTAGATTATTGTGTACATGTTTTGGGTAATTGGATCTAAGAAAGATTGAGAAAAAGAATAAAAATTAATTGAATTAAGGTCAGAAAAATAGTTGAAAAATTCGCCAGGAAAGCCTAAGGATGAGTTGCTGCAGCACGCCCCAGATGCGCTAGAGAGGCTGGGAGGCGCGCCACCAGTGCGTGGGTCTCTGAACTTTAGGGCTAGCGCGCTGCTCCAACACTATGCTTGGGATGTTTGCCCCAACCTATTTTCACAGTTTAGCCCGTTTTAGTCCTTGCAAAGTGTAGTAACACTTCCGATTGATTCTAACTTCGCTGAATGAGTTCTAAACATATAGAAATTATCCATAAAGATGAGTGAAGAGCCAAGTCTATAGAGTTCTTAGAGTCATTTCAAAAGTATTTTTAAATTGTTTTTTGAACTTGTTTCAAGACTTGAGCGATGAATTGAGTAAGAGTAAGAGTGAACTTTATTTTCTTTAAAAGATTATATGCAAACTAAGTGCTCCGGCCCTAAGAGTAAGGGGCTGTTTGGTTAATGGTTAGAGTTATGCAGGTATTAGCTATGCAGGAATTAGTTATTAAGGTATTAGCTATGCATGATTTAGTTATGCAGGTATTAGTTATACAGGGTTTGATTAAGCAGGTATTAGCTATACAAGGTTTAGTTATGTAGGGTTTAGAGATTACAATACATGAATTATTTATTATTAAATATTAAACTTGTTGTAAATTATTAATATATACTAGGTAATTTGTCCGCGCTTCGTGCGGTCATAAATAATGATTGCATTGATCTTGCAAATGATTTTTTTTAATAATATCCATACATTAAAAATAATGGAAAATAGGTTCTTAAAAACTATTTACAATTTTCAAACATAAATTTGATTATTTATCATTATCAAATAACTCAAGAACCTTTAATGAATGAATTATTCATGAAATAATGAATCATTGGTTCTTCAATCAACATTAAAAGGAAAATAAATAAGAAAATAAGAGTATATACAAAGGTATTTCATAATAAAATAAATATTTAAGTTGCATAGATTATAGAATTGTGATTATATGTCTTAGGAGAAAATTCAAAAAATTGTTAACGTATTAAAAAAATAGAAATTAAGCTTGAACATGAAATAAATTATAACTTTTGAACTTGCATAATGATTTTCTTCAATTGATAAGTGAGAATTTTCATATCTATGCAAACATACATAATATATAAGCTTATATATAGTACTTTTAAGTTATAGAATTTGATATAGAATATCAAAACATGAATTTTTGGAACTGAGTGCAATAATTTTTTTTTGCATAATGAATATATATGTTCAATATCACCGGAGACAATAACATTGCAGAATCATAAAGAACAGAGTTTAAAACATGTACTGAAAAACAACAATAAATATCATAAGAATAAATTAATGAGTGTAAGAAAACTACACCAACATATGTAAAATTGAATGAAATAGAAAGGAAAAATTGAGTCCACTGAATGCACATTGAACCCTTAAAAAAATTATTTCTCTTTAATACCAGATGTTTAAAGAATTACATTAGCAAAGTACACGAATATTTAATTTTGTGGAAGTTGAAGAAGAGAATCACAATTTTGGTTGTTTTAAAATTAGAGGAAATCTCTCTATTTATATACAACAAAGGGTAGTGTGAACAAATATTTATAAAAGCCACAACTTTTCATAAAGTCGCAACTTTTCATAAAAGTCAAAACTTTTCATAAAAGTTGCAACTCTTAATTAAAGTCGCAATTTTTTTAGAAAAGTCACAACTTTTGATAAAAGTCGCAATTCTTCATTAAAGTCGTAACTTTTCATAAAAGTCACATCTTTCACGAAAGAGGAGGGTTAGTTTTGGGAAAACTTTTGATAAAAGTCGCAACTCTTCATAAAAGTAACAACTTTTCATAAAAGCCACAACATCTGATAAAAGTCACAACTCTTCATTACAGTCACAACTTTTCATAGAAGTTCCAACTCTTCATTACAGTCACAACTTTTCATAAACATCACATCTTTTCATGAAAGATGAAGACTAGTTTTGAATATAAATAAATTTAACAGGAAA
Organism: Solanum chilense; assembly: GCA_032847665.1. Classification (NCBI taxonomy): domain Eukaryota; kingdom Viridiplantae; phylum Streptophyta; class Magnoliopsida; order Solanales; family Solanaceae; genus Solanum; species Solanum chilense. The sequence continues at coordinate 13,765,566 of CM064965.1, forward strand.
TTCTTGCTTGTGGTGGCACCACGTAGGCGGGCCTAGGGTTCTCTTTTATATAAATATATGATTATTTACAAATAATAATACATACTAATAAAATGTGAAATATTTGGAATAATATATAATGCAAATATTTGATTAGCATATGTACCGTTAAAAAATATACAATTAATTTCTAATATTTACTAAATATTTATATTTGTATAAATCAATCTGGTAAGTATATAAAAAGAAATGAAAATAATCTATATGTAATAAGAAATAAAAACAATACATGTTGATAGGAAACAATAAAGCTTCCAATTAAAAAAATAAAAGAAATAAATATGGTCGAAAGATAAAAAAGAAATAAAAACAACAAAGTTATAATAAGAAATAAAAACAACACATGTTGATAGGAAACAATAAAGTTTCCAATTAAAAAAAATAAAGAAGCAAAAATAGTCTAAATATAAAAAAGAAATAAAAACGACAAACTTGTATATAGGAAAACAATAAAGTTTTCAATTAAAAATAATAAAATAAATTAATAGGGTAAATGTGTAATTTATCATTTTAATACATGCATTATTAATACCCACATAATTTTTTTTACCTTCTACCCTACATAAATTTATACATATACTCCCACATAAGTTATGTTGGTATTAATTATGTAGAACGACAAAAATGCAACCAAACATGGTATAAGTAATGTTGACATTTCTATTTAAACAAAAATTTCAACCAAACATTGTATAACTTAATACACTGTTTTACACATGAATAAGAGGCAAGTTTTACCATAACCAAACGACCCCTAAATGCTTTCACATTTAAGAAAGAGAGGAAACAATGATTTCCAAGAGAGCCTTTGAGCTAGTTTTTGAGTCATTGTATCATACCACAGAAAGAGTCATATTTTAGACATATGATCTAAGAATATTTGGGGAGTATCATTGAGAAACGATAACCAACGTGGGTAGAAAAAGTGATACTTTTTAGATGATAACCTCCGACAACTTCTACTTCTACTTTCTTATGGTGGGAGTTGTATATTATATCATCATACATTGTACTACCTTAGTAGCTCTTGTACCTATTTAGACTAGTTCTTTGGGAGGGTTTTTAGTTAATTGTAAAAAAAGATTCTTATATTCGAGTTTCATGTTTATTAATTTGTATTATATTAAAAAGATCTCTTGTTATTAATTTTTGCATGGCGTGTTTTCAATTGGATAGTAAGAGTTCTCCTATCTAGGTGTTATAGGAGGTTTACGAATGACCCGATTGTGACATATATTGACTCAATCATTTAATCCTACGAATTATTTTCACTTTCATCAATCAATAGAGTTATCTTCCATAGAATAAAATGATTTTTCTAGCTCTACTTAAGCTAATAATTCCGTAGTTATAAATTACAATGAGAAATGGATGAAAGTCAAAATTTTTGAGAAATATTTACCAATACAATATTTTTTTTATACAAGAAGTGAACCAATACAATTTAATATTTCAAGTCTAAAATACAAATCAAATATAAATTTTTATATACAAGAAAAGAAGATTCGTCCATTATGATATATATTTTCTAACTTGTAGACCTGTAAGAATTTTAACTCACAAATACGTATCAAGTAATATAAAGAACGACAAAATATTAATGAAATTTTAGGTCTAATAATTTGTACCTTATACTATATATCTAGGGTTCAAAATATAAGTAAATAATTCATAACAGATTGACGTGTTTATGTATTACAGAATTGAAGTTATTCACCCCCGTATTGATAAACCATTAAATCATTAAATATAAAATTTTAAACAAGTTGCCAACTAATAATACGATAATTCAACACTAATAAGCCAATTAACCAAGTTCAAGATTAGCTTATCAATTATAATTCTATTTTAAATAGTCCTATCTTTTAGTATCTATACCGGTTGTCATGTAATTACAATATCTTCTTTTTAGAAAGAAGAATAAACCATATAAAAGAGATATTTTAAGAAATATAATAAATAATAATAATACAGAAATAAATTTTTTGTGAAGATTTTATGTGGATAAAATAAGGAAAATTCTTTATGGTCAAATGTCTACTTAATTGAAATTATATTTTAAGAAATATAATAATAAATATATATTTATTTTTGAAGATTTGAATAGAGAAAATAAGGAAATTCTTTAAAATATATTTATTTTTGAATATTATAGAGAAAATAAGGAAAATTCTTTAAAATCTATACTCAGTTTTCTTCTCTTCTTTTCCTCCATTTTTTTTGCAGTCATTCTCTGAATTTTTGCTGAGCTTGTTAAGTGGAATATAGATGATAACCGTAAGTTTTGTTTCTTTATTTATATATTTACTATTTGAATGAATCATTGCATAAACAATCTATTTTGATGGATACTTGTTCTTTCATGTCTCTGCATTTTTTCTTTTTCTTGTTTGTTGGTTGCCTGGTGGCTTGTGTGTGGATTTTTGAGTTAAGTATATAATTTTACTTTAGGATAAAAGGAAGGTGTTTGATCCTTTGGACTCAAATCATGCATTAGTATTAGCAAATTTTGAGAACATGTCAGTGAAATTTTACTAGTCGAGTCTAGAGAGGATAGAGTGTATATAAGATGCTATACGTATGTAGAAATACATTTGCCAAACAAGGTGTTCAACTATGTGTATAGTGATTTAATTGATAGAACCTGATAGCATTCCAACATTACCACCTAATTTCTTGAAGGAACTTAGTAAGTTTGATGTTGTTATAGCTAATGATAGGAGCAAGTCTGATAGTTTATTGTGCATATTGGATCAAACATTCCACCCAAAAGTAAATTCATATGAAAATCCATTAATGTCAACGCTAATATGGTAAATCAATTACTTCGCTTTAGCTATTCTATGTTCCAAGTATGATGCATTTGATTGTATATTTTTCTTTTATATTAATTAAATCGTTTATTTGACTGCAAGCAAGAGTTTGATAAACAAAAAACTGACTTGTAAGAGGATTACTTATAAGAACATTAAACTTATTTACTCGTTTGGCAAACATCAAAAGTACTTATAAGCTAATATTTTCAAGTAATGCACTTCTCATATGAAGAGTGTTCACTCTGTTATGATTTCGGTTAGGTATCAGATTTTACTTTTTTTACTCTTCAATTCAACTTAATTTATTTTTTAATTCACAGGTTTGTTATAAAGAATTTGTTGCACGTGTGTTAGAATAAATTGAAGTGAGAAATGGAGTGTGTTGTTCAAGGAATTATTGAGACTCAAGTAAGTTCCCTATCTCTCTTTTTTCTTCTTTTTGTCACGACCCAAAACCGAGCCGCGACTGGCACCCACACTTACCCTCCTATGTGAGCGAATCAACCAATACAAAACCCAACATTTCAATATAATACCAAAATACAATGCGAATGACTTAAACTCATTAATGAAAATCGATTCAATAAACTTCTAAAAAAATTCAACAACTATTATTATCCCCAAAATCTGGAAGTCATCACCACAAGAACATCTATCCTCTAATTACTAAACTAAGAATGTCTAAGAAACTAAAATAAATAAAAAGCTAGTCCATGCCGGAAGTTCAAGGCATCAAGACATGAAGAAGAAGATCCAGTCCAAGCTAGAAGCATTAGCTCACCCTGAAATCCGGTGTAATGAAGACTGGCTAGAATTGCGGTTGAGTTGAAGACGACGGCACGTTTGCTGCACTCCACGAATAACAAAGAAAGAAACATACAAGTAGGGGTCAGTACAAAACACAAGTACTGAGTAGGTATCATCGGCCAACTCAAAATAGAAAACAGTACATATCAGTTAATATCATAAATCAACTACAATACTCAACATGTAGCAACAACAAGTACTATAATCATCAATAAGTGCAACCAAGTTCATCCATGAGGACTCAAGCCTCAATGCCATACTCATTTGAGAATTTGGTTCATTAGATTGAGTATATTAACATCTTTCCAGATTCATTATCTTTCTTCCTCTTGTGTCGGTACGTGACACTCCGATCCCCTACTACTATATGTCGGTACGTGACACTCCGATCCCCTAATTCTACGTGTCGGTTCGTGACACCCGACCCCCTATTACTATGTGTCAGTACGTGACACTCCGATCCCCTAATTCTATGTGTCGGTTCGTGACACCCGATCCCCTAATACTATGTGTCGGAACGTGACACTCTGATCCCCTAATTCTACGTGTCGGTTCGTGACACCCGATCCCCTAATACTATGTGTCGGAACGTGACACTCTGATCCCCTAATTCTACGTGTAGGTTCGTGACACCCGATCCCCTAATACTATGTGTTGGTACGTGACACTCCGATCCACTAATCTCATTCTATCAATTCATCAAGCCTTCTCTTATACCAAGGCATCATCAATCTCATTACTTTAGTTCATCAAGCCTTCTCTTATACCAAGGCATCATCAATCTCATTACTTTAGTTCATCAAGCCTTCTTTTATACCAAAGCATCATCATTAATAAAGTAGATTAGGGTTTCTTTCAAGATTTAGGATTCAATAGCTTTATCATGCTTATTTTATCACAACTATATAATCACATTCATGCAAGCATACAATTAAGCATATAGAAGGGTTTACAATACTACCAATACATATCATTCGCTATTAAGAGTCTACTACGAATAGTATCAAACCATAACCTACCTCCACCGAAGATTAGTGATCAAGCAAGCAAATTCCCCAAAAGCTTTGTTTCCTCTTCGTTTCTCCTCTTCTCGTTCGATCCCCTCTCTCTCTCTCTTTGTTCTTTCTATTTTTATTATTCAAACCCTCTTTTTTTACCCTAATTAGCATATAATTAAGTATAAAAGATGAGGAATTTTCCCAATAATTAACTCAAGGTTATCTCTTTTAACCCCCAAGAATTTGAGTTATTAATATTAACCCACAAAATTTATAATTATAGCAGGAATAGTCCAAAACGCCCCTTTAAAACTTAAACAGAAATCCGACCCAGCCTGGGATTACGCAACCTGTGACGGTCCGTCCTGCAGGTCCATCGCAGAGTTCAGAGACTCAATTTCCTTGAAGAGTCTGTGACGGTCCGTCGTACCCACGACGGTTCATCCTGCAGGTCTGTCACAAAGTTGAGAGAGTCGATTTCAGTACCCAAATTTCAGAATTCTAAGTGTTTTGGAACGAGACACCCTCGACGGTCCGTCGTGCCCATGACGGTCCGTCGTGGGTTCCGTCGTCTCAGACAGTTTTTCCAGAATTAAAATCTGCTGCTCAAAACGACTAAACAGGTCGTTACAATAGATACCAATTTACCCATCGTTCGTCCTCGAACGATCACAAGAAAAGAAACAAGGGCGAAAGCAAGTACCTGAATCTGTAAACAGATGTGGGTATTTTTCTTGCATATCGGCCTCCTTCTCCCAAGTGTCCTCTTTAACTGGTCGATTCTTCCATTGAACTTTGATGGATGCAATCTCTCTCGACCTCAACTTGCGAACTTCTCTATCTAAAATAGCAACAGGTTCCTCCTCATAAGTCAAATTCTCATCAAGCAGAACTGAATCCCAACGAATGATGTAGTTTCCATCCCCATGGTATCTTTTCAACATAGACACGTGAAATACCGGATGCACTCCTGACAGCCCTGGAGGCAAGGCTAATTCATAAGCCACCTCCCCTACTCGCTTAAGCACTTAAAATGGTCCAATATACCTTGGACTTAGCTTACCCCTTTTACCAAACCGCATCACCCCTTTCATGGGTGAAACCTTCAGCAAGACTTGTTCACCCTCCATGAACTCCAAGTCTCTAACCTTTCGATCCGCATATTCCTTTTGTCTACTTTGAGCTGCTAAAAGCTTTTCTTGAATAGCTTTCACCTTCTCCAAGGAATCCCTCAACAGATCAGTACCCCAAGGACTGACCTCAAATGCATCAAACCAACCAATGGGAGACCTACATCTCCTCCCATACAATGCTTCAAATGGAGCCATGTCAATGCTGGAGTGATAGCTATTATTGTATGAAAACTCCGCTAAGGGTAAGAAGTTATCCCAATGACCACCAAATTCTATCACACATGCACGAAGCATATCCTCCAACACTTGAATCGTTCGCTCAGACTGACCATCAGTCTGAGGGTGAAATGCAGTACTAAGGTCCAACCTAGTACCTAATTCCGCATGCAATGTTCTCCAAAACTTAGAAGCAAACTGCGTACCTCTATCTGATATGATGGAGAGTGGAACTCCATGCAATCGAACAATTTCTGAGATATAGATTTTGGCCAACTTCTCTGCATTGTAAGTCACCTTGACCGGGATGAAGTGAGCAGACTTAGTTAATCTGTCCACAATTACCCAAATAGAGTCATACTTACCCATTGTCTTTGGAAGACCAACCACGAAGTCCATTGCGATTCTCTCCCACTTCAATTCAGGAATGGGCATTCTCTGAAGTGTTCCTCCGGGCCTCTGGTGTTCATATTTTACTTCCTGACAATTTGGACATTTGGCAACAAAATCCACAATGTCATGCTTCATGCTACTCCACCAAAAGTGTTGCTTTAGGTCACGGTACATCTTGGTTGCACCAGGATGTATAGAATATCCGGAACTATGAGCCTCTGTGAGAATAGTGTGGATCAAATTATTAACACGGGGCACACATACCCTTCCCTTAATCCTCAAAACACCTTCCTCATCCATTATTGCCTCTTTAGCCTCTCCTCGCAACCCTTTATCTCGGATCCGGATCAATTTCTCATCATCAAACTGCTTTCCCTTAATTTCATCAAGGAAGGAAGATCTTGCCTCCACACGAGCCAAAAATCCTCCCTTCTCATTTACTTCTAACCTCATAAGGTCATTAGCCAAGTTTTGGATTTCTCTAGCCAATGGACGTCTAGAAACTTGCAAGTGAGCTAGACTTCCCATACTTCCTGTCTTTCTACTTAAAGCATCTGCCACAACATTAGCTTTTCCCGGATGGTACAGAATAGTGATATCGTAGTCCTTCAGTAGTTCCATCCATCTCCTCTGTCTCAAATTCAAATCTTTCTGAGTAAAGACATACTGTAGGCTACGATGATCCGTATAGACTTCACACTTAACCCCATATAAATAGTGCCTCCATTGCTTTAATGCAAATACTACCGCGGCCAACTCCAAATCATGGGTCGGATAATTACGTTCATGCACCTTTAATTGCCTTGAAGAATAAGCAATCAAATTCTTCTCTTGCATTAGCACTGCACCCAAACCCGAATAGGATGCATCACAATAGACAATAAAATTCTTACCTTCCACTGGCAGGGTAAGGATTGGTTCAGTAGTCAACAGGGTCTTGAGCTTCTGAAAGCTTTCCTCACATTCATCCGACCATACAAATGGAACATTCTGCTTAGTCAAGTTCGTCAATTGGGAAGCAATAGAAGAGAATCCCTTGACAAATCGGCGGTAGTAGCTAGCTTACCCAACAAAGCTCCTTATTTCTGACACGTTTGTAGGCCTTACCCAATTCTTCACTGTCTCAATCTTAGATGGATCCACCATCACTCCATCCTTAGAAACCACGTGCCCCAAGAAAGACACTGAATCTAGCCAAAACTCACACTTGGAGAATTTGGCATAAAGCTTTTTCTTCGTCAACAACTCTAATACCATTCTCAAATGCTCCTCATGTTCCTTCTTACTCTTTGAGTATATCAGTATATCATCAATAAATACGATCACAAAGAGTTCCAGATATGGCGTAAAAATCCCGTTTATCAAGCTCATGAAAGTAGCAGGGGCATTCGTAAGACCAAAAGACATTACCACAAATTCGTAATGCCCATACCTAGTTCGAAAAGCAGTCTTTGGAACATCCGTTGCCCGTATTTTCAATTGATGATAACCGGATTCTCAAGTCAATCTTAGAGAAGACACAAGCACCTTGTAACTGATCGAACAAGTCATCAATGCGAGGAATGGGATACTTGTTCTTAATAGTACCTTGTTCAACTGCCGGTAGTCTATGCACATCCTAAAACTCCCATCCTTCTTCTTCACAAATAACACCGGAGCACCCCAAGGGGATGCACTTGGTCTAATGAAACCTTTACTTAACAACTCTTGAAGTTGGGCCTTTAACTCTCTTAACTCCGCGGGAGCCATTCTATAAGGGGGTATAGAAATGGGGCGAGTACCCGGTTCCAGATCAATGCAAAAGTCGATATCCCTATCCGGTGGCATACCAGGAAGGTCTGCAGGGAACACATCCAAAAACTCACGGACTATCGAAACCGACTCAATTGAAGGTACTTGGGTAGTGTCATCCCTGAGATGTTCCAAGAAAGCTAAACACCCCTTACTAACCATTCTCTTAGCACGAAGAAAGGAGATGATGCGAACCGGAGTGGAAGTGTAGTCACCCTCCCACACTAACGGATCTGTCCCAGGCTTGGCTAACGTCACAGTTTTAGCATTACAATCCAAGATTGCAAAATTTGGAGAAAGCCAAGTCATACCCAGAATCACATCGAAGTCAACCATTTCTAAGATAACCAAATCTACATAAGTGTTGCTCCCCACGAAAGTCACCAGACAAGACCTATATATTTTTTCAACTATCACAGACTCACCCGCCGGAGTAGAAACACGAATAGGCATGTGAAGCAATTTACAATGTAAATTAAGACCAGTAGAAAATGAGGAAGATACATATGAAAACGTGGAGCCAGGATCAAATAATACAAAAGCCATGCAATCACAAACCAAAAGATTACCTGTGATAATAGCATCAGATGTCTCCGCTTCAGACCTCCCAGGGAAAGCGTAACAATGGGACCTATCGCCTGTCTGTCCGGTACCCCTACCATGTTGTGCAGTTGTGGATCCAGTTTGCCCATCACCCCGACCGTTTTGGTGACCACCATTACCTCGGCCACCACATCCTCCAGAATAACGGCCTCTACCATGACCACCTCTACCTCTAGCTATTGGGGGTCTGTAACTCTGTTTTGGACAATTCCTCCCAATATGTCCAGTCTCCCCACATCCATAACACTCTCTGGAGTCAAGCATAGGTCTCTCAGAGAAGTGTTGACCGGTCTGAGGTGGACCCCCAACTACTGTCTGTAGTGAAGACTGAATTCGTCGGACTGAGTAACCTCCTGAACCCTGTCTTCTAGAGTAAGAACCATGAAACTCACCTCCCTTCCGAAACCTTTTTGATGTCGATGTCGAGGTGAAGTCATCTGGCTTCACTCCTTCCACCTCTATCACGAAGTCTACCACTTCTTGGAAGGATTTTGCCGTAGCCGCTACCTGTAAGGCTGAAATCCGCAATTCTGACCTCAACCCCTTCACAAAACGGTGAATCCGCTCTTGTGGACTGAAACAAAGTTGGGTGGCATACCTGGATAATGCACGAAACTTAGCCTCATATGCAGTAACCGACATCCTACCTTGCTCTAGGCTCAAGAACTCATATCTTTTCCTATCCCTCAAAGTCTGGGGGATATACTTCTCCATAAACAAGCTAGAGAATGATGCCCAAGGCATAGGTGGTACCTCTGTTGGTTGACACTCAACATGTGACCGCCACCATATTTTGGCGTTCCCTTGAAACTGATAACTCACGAACTCAACACCAAACCGTTCTACTATACCCATCTTGTGTAGTAGCTCATGACAGTCAACCAGAAAATCGTAAGCATCCTCAGATTCAGCACCCTTGAAGGCTGGGGGTTTCAATTTCAAGAACTTACTGAAAAGTTCATGCTGATCATTTGTCATTATAGGCCCTGTAGTCAGACGTGGGAACGTGCCTATCTCCGGAACCTGAGGTGCTGGTGCAGAAAACACTGGAGGTGTCTGGCCCTGATCATATAACCCGCTAAGATAAGCAAGAACCTGATTGATCATCTCTGGGGTAGGTTGGGGTGGCAATTCCTCGTTCTGCACTTGTTCATTCTCACCTTCCTCACCCTCTCTTATCACTTCCTCAGTCGGTGGAAGAGTCACCGACCCTAGTACCAGATGGGCTAGGTGCTTTTCCTCTTCCTCTAGAGGACGTCCTCCCACGACCTCTTCCACGGCCTCTCGCCGCTACTCCTCTTCGAGCTACAGCCCCAGTGGCTGGCTCAGACGTTTCTTGTCTTGCCGGTGTTGGTGTTGGTGCAGTCGTTGCTCTAGTTCTAACCATCTGCGAAATAGTGTGAAGATGGTCAGATACCAATTTGTATCACCTAGATACCAATTGGATCCAAGTAATAGCACGAAAGAAAGAAAGAAAGAATGGAATTTTCCTAAAGTATTATAGCCTCTCAAAGAAAAATAAAGGCGTCCCCCTACCGTTCCTTAAGACTCTACTAGACTCGTTCTTGTGTGATGAGACCAACGAACCTAATGCTCTGATACCAAGTTTGTCACGACCCAAAACCGAGCCGCGACTGGCACCCACACTTACCCTCCTATGTGAGCGAACCAACCAATACAAAACCCAACATTTCAATATAATACCAAAATACAATGCGGAAGACTTAAACTCATTAATGAAAATCGATTCAATAAACTTCTAAAAAAATTCAACAACTATTATTATCCCCAAAATCTGGAAGTCATCACCATAAGAACATCTATCCTCAAATTACTAAACTAAGAATGTCTAAGAAACTAAAATAAATAAAAACCTAGTCCATGCCGGAAGTTCAAGGCATCAAGACATGAAGAAGAAGATCCAGTCCAAGCTAGAAGCATTAGCTCACCCTGAAATCCGGTGTAATGAAGACTGGCTAGAATTGCGGTTGAGTTGAAGACGACGGCACGTTTGCTGCACTCCACGAATAACAAAGAAAGAAACATACAAGTAGGGGTCAGTACAAAACACAAGTACTGAGTAGGTATCATCGGCCAACTCAAAATAGAAAACAGTATATATCAGTTAATAATATAAAATCAACTACAATACTTAACAGGTGGCAAACAACAAACACATGAACCATTGACAATAACACCATAATAAGTACACTATCAACCACAACATTAAGCATATAGAAGGGTTTACAATACTACCAATACATATCATTCGCTATTAAGAGTCTACTACGAATAGTATCAAACCATAACCTACCTCCACCGAAGATTAGTGATCAAGCAAGCAAATTCCCCAAAAGCTTTGTTTCCTCTTCGTTTCTCCTCTTCTCGTTCGATCCCCTCTCTCTCTCTCTTTGTTCTTTCTATTTTTCTTATTCAAACCCTCTTTCTTTTACCCTAATTAGCATATAATTAAGTATATAAGATGAGTAATTTACCCAATAATTAATTCAAGGTTATCTCTTTTAACCCCCAAGAATTTGAGTTATTAATATTAACCCACGAAATTTATAATTATAGCAGGAATAGTCCAAAAACACCCCTTTAAAACTTAAACAGAAATCTGACCCAGCCTGGGATTACGCAACCTGTGACGGTCCGTCATAGCTGTGACGGTCCGTCCTGTAGGTCCGTCGCAGAGTTCAGAGACTCAATTTCCTTGAAGAGTTTGTGACGGTCCGTCGTACCCACGACGGTTCGTCCTGTAGGCCCGTCACAAAGTTCAGAGAGTCGATTTCAGTACCCAAATTTCAGAATTCTAAGTGTTTTGGAACGAGACACCCTCGACGGTCCGTCATGCCCATGACGGTCTGTCGTGGGTTCCGTCGTCTCAGACAATTTTTCCAGAATTAAAATCTGCTACTCAAAACGACTAAACAGGTCGTTACACTTTTATAATTAGTAAGGTAAGGTATGTTACTTCTAAAAACTGGGCCTGCAGCATTTTGAAAAGAAATTAATACTGCTAATCATACCTGCAGCATGTCGAAGCCCTTGAAATTCTTCTCAAGGGCTTTGTGGTGTGCGTAAACAAGGCTTAAGGATCCATGAACCTCGCCTCAAAAGTGTTCCAAACTTAGGTAAGTGAGATTTCTCATTGAACTGTTAGTTACTAAGAATTAACTCAATGGTCAGGTATGTATTGATGTGATTGACACAAATGTTTGCAACCATCAATGCATTCGTATGGAGGTTTGCTCGCCTTAGAGTTTTGACATATATAAATTTCTTCGCAGTTGTCTACATATGATCACAATTCACATATTTGTTTAACACTAATTTCTCCTCTTAGTTAAACGAGAATAAAAAAAAGTATGATCATTCAAATGTAATTTTTAAAATAATGTCTAAAAATCATTTATGGCTTCTCCCATTATTTTCCTTTTCCCCTTTCATGCTTGGTTTGTCTGTGGGTTATATTGACCATGTGGTGTGTTGCTTACCATTCTCAGGGTCAGTAGAATCACAAATACGGCTTGTATGTGATCTTGAGAAGCCAGAAGACACATGGTAAGAGATTTGGTTCGTTGTGCTCCTATCTCTGAGGATACGTGATGCCTAACATTTTTTATGTGATCAACAATAGGACTGTTAGGCATGTTGGTGGTCCGATGAGAGGTTCTGGCGCTGAAAAAAGCTCATTCTTGGTGAGACCAGTGCAAGAAAGCAAAATAACCAAGAATGCACTAATCTTCTTTAAAAATATTGGCTACAAGCTAGACCACGAGCATCTTAGAGTCGGTTTTGCATTTAATTTCCAAAGAGATGCCCTGATAACTGTAACAGTTTCATCCATCAATAAGATGTTGAAACTTCATGCTATCGATGATGCAGTGCCCGTGACTCCGGGCATACATCTAGTTGAAGTGACCGCACCAACTTCATCTACAAATTATAATGAAGTTGTTGCGTCTGTATCATTGCGTCTGTATCATCCTTCTGTGAATATCTTGCACCGTAAGCATCTTTATATTGGTTTGTTGTCCATAACAATAATTGACTAGTTGTACCTGGTATAATATATTTTATCACTTTTTTAAATGATCGTATGTCGAACATAAAAATGATTTTTTTTGTTTTCAGGCTCCTTCATTTGTCAAAACCTGGTGTCTCAACAGGGGTTGTTCCTACCGTAGCTGCAGCTGCTGCGTCTCTCATGTCGGATGGTTGAGGCACTAATTAACTAAAATATAGTATTACTCAGTGCCATATTTCTGTCTCAAAAAAACTAAGTTTGTTATACAGTGACTGCTAAATGGCTGGAGGACTCTTGTTCTCTTTGATCTATAATCGTTTTCTCTTGGATATTTTACAGATTCCTTGTTGATGTGTTAAGCTCAAAGCACATGAAATGTTTAAATGTTTTTTATCTGTGATTATTACAGTAAGCTTTCTGTTTCAAATATTATATGTATGTAATTATTGATGATTTAGGAATGTGGATATTCGGATTAAGGTGGAAGTGACTTTTAAATTGTATATGACAAAAATACTGTAAAAATTATGCCAATTAAACAATATATTAAAGTACTTCACAAAAACTGTACTTTGTCATTAAAAGTATCCTACTAGAAAAAAAAGGTTAAGATTTCTATCAAAAAGAAGAGAATTTGAGAAAAACTATGCTTAATTGGAAGTTTGAACTTTGATCAAATTTGTAGAATGCAAGATTGCGTGTAGCTTACTTTTCATTTTAAAAGTTCTTTGTTTTGTTTGTGAAAATTTCACCTCTTCCAAATGGTAATATTCACGCACATGCAAATATCAAACTTCAAACGACAAGAAATTTTAGTACATGAAGTATTAGGTAGCAAATACAATATCAAATAAAATGTCTTAAAATCCTCTTTCCAAAGCCACTGAGTTTGCTAATTTTCAAACTTGTATGAGGGAGATATGCCTGTTCGAAGTTGGGTTATCAAGATAAGGAAAATTATCCGAACTTAAAAGGAGTATTTTGGTCTTTTCAATACCCAATTAATTATTTAATTTTTTGTAATTAAGTAGGGGTCTAAACTGAATTTGTTCAGTTTACGCACTAAAAATTCCCCGCTAGAGTTGTAGAAAAAGAACTCAAGAGGAGAAAAAAGAAGAAAATGTCAAGATTCTTCATGTTCTTGAGATTTTGGTTGTGGATTACACCAAGGATTTATCCCTAAGAGGTATGTGAGTTCACAGAGTGTTGATTTCGTTCACCCACATACAAAATATGTTTTGTTTAGCGTAAACAACATCCTAAAAAGTTTAAAGTTTGATGTTCTTGATGTGTGTTCTTGAATTTGCTTTCGTTCTTGATTTGGCCTGAGATCGCTAAATTTCTTGAGATAATTGTGTTGATTATTAGAGTTGTTTTGAGTAAGATTATTGTGTACATGTTTTGGGTAATTGGATCTAAGAAAGATTGAGAAAAAGAATAGAAATTAATCGAATTAAGGTCAGAAAAATAGTTGAAAAATTCGCCAGGAAAGCCTAAGGAGGAGTTACTGCAGCACGCCCTAGATGCGCCAGAGAGGCTGGGAGGCGCGCCACGAGTGCGCTTGAAATAGGTCTCTGAACTTTAGGGCAAGCGCGCTGCTCAAAAACTGTGCTTGGGATGTTTGCCCCAACCCATTTTCACAGTTTAGCCCGTTTTAGTCCTTGCAAAGTGTACTAACACTTCCAATTGATTCTAACTTCGCTGAATGAGTTCTAAACATATAGAAATTATCCATAAGATGAGTGAAGAGACAAGTCTATAGAGTTCTTAGAGTCATTTCAAAAGTATTTTAAAATTGTTTTTTGAACTTGTTTCAAGACTTGAGCGATGAATTGAGTAAGAGTAAGAGTGCAGTTTATTTTCTTTAAAAGATTATATGCGAACTAAGTGCTTCGGCCCTAAGAGTAAGGGGGTGTTTGGTTAATGGTTAGAGTTATGCAGGTATTAGCTATGCAGGATTTAGTTATGCACGTATTAGCTATGCATGATTTAGTTATGCAGGTATTAGTTATACAGGGTTTGATTATGCAGGTATTAGCTAGACAAGGTTTAGTTATGTAGGGTTTAGAGATTACAATACATGAATTATTTATTATTAAATATTAAACTTGTTGTAAATTATTAATATATACTAGGTAATTTGTCCGCGCTTCGTGCGGTCATAAATAATGATTGCATTGATCTTGCAAATGATTTTTTTAATAATATCCATACATAAAAAATAATGGAAAATAGGTTCTTAAAAACTATTTACAATTTTCAAACATAAATTTGATTGTTAATCATTATCAAATGACTGAAGAACCTTTAATGAATGAATTATTCATGAAATAATGAATCATTAGTTCTTTAATCAACATTAAAAGGAAAATAAATAAGAAAATAAGAGTATATACAAAGGTATTTCATAATAAAAATAAATATTTAAGTTGCATAGATTATAGAATTGTGATTATATGTCTTAGGAGAAAATTCAAAAAATTGTTAACGTATTAAAATATAGAAATTAACTTTGAACGTGAAATAAATTATAACTTTTGAACTGGCATAATGATTTTGTTCAATTGATACGTGAGAATTTTCATATCTATGCAAACATAGATAATATGTAAGCTTATATATAGTACTTTTAAGTTATAGAATTTGATATAGAATATCAAAACATAAATTCTTGGAACTGAGTACAATAATTTTTTTTTGCACAATGCATATACATATTATATGTGTATATGTTCAATATCACCGGAGACAATAACATTGCAGAATCATAAAGAACAGAGTTTAAAACATGTACTTAAAAACAACAATGAATATCATAAGAATAAATTAATGAGTGTAAGAAAACTACACCAGCATATGTAAAATAGAATGAAATAGAAAGGAAAAAATTGAGTCCACTGAATGCACAATCAACCATTAAAAAAATTATTTCTATTTAATACCAAATGTTTAAAGAATTACATTAGCAAAGTACACGAATATTTAATTTTGCGGAAGTTGAAGAAGAAAATCACAATTTTGGTTCTTTTAAAATTAGAGGAAATCCCTCTATTTATATACAACAAAGGGTAGTGTGGACAAATATTCATTGTGCCTTATCAGAAAGGTAACAACTATTTTGAAAAGTTTCAACCCTTCGGAAAGTTCACAACCTTTTATAAAAGCCACAACTTTTCATAAAGTCGCAACTTTTCACAAAAGTCAAAACTTTTCATAAAAGTTTCAACTCTTCATTAAAGTCGCAATTTTTCAGAAAAGTCACAACTTTTGATAAAAGTCGCAATTCTTCATTAAAGTCGTAACTTTTCATAAAAGTCACATCTTTTCATGAAAGATGAGGGTTAGTTTTGGGAAAACTTTTGATAAAAGTCGCAACTCTTCATAAAAGTCACACTTTTCATAAAAGTCACAACTCTTCATTAAAGTCACAACTTTTCATAAAAGTTCCAACTCTTCATTACAGTCACAACTTTTCATAAACATCACATCTTTTGATGAAAGAGGAAGACTAGTTTTGAATATAAATAAATTTAACAGGAAATTTAGTGGCGCCACGTAGGCGGGCCTAGGGTTCTCTTTTATATAAATATATGATTACTTACAAATAATAATACATACTAATAAAATGTGAAATATTTGGAATAATATATAATGCAAATATTTGATTAGCGTATGTACCGTTAAAAAATATACAATCAATTTCTAATATTTACCAAATATTTATATTTGTATAAATCAATCAAACGGTAAGTATATAAAAAGAAATGAAAATAATCTATATGTAATAAGAAATAAAAACAACACATGTTGATAGGAAACAATAAAGTTTCCAAATAAAAAAATAAAAGAAGTAAATATAGTCGAAATATAAAAAAGAAATAAAAACAACAAACTTATAATAAGAAAAAAAAACAACACATGTTGATAGGAAACAATAAAGTTTCCAATTAAAAAAAATAAAGAAGCAAAAATGGTCTAAATATAAAAAAGAAATAAAAACAACAAACTTGTATATAGGAAAACAATAAAGTTTTCAATTAAATATAATAAAATAAATTAATAGGGTAAATGTGTAATTTATCATTTTAATACATGCATTATTAATACCCACATAATTTGTTTTTACCTTCTACCCTACATAAATTTATACATATACTCCCACATAAGTTATGTTGGTACTAATTATGTAGAACAACAAAAATGCAACCAAACATGGTATAAGTAATGTTGACATTTCTACTAAAACAAAAATTTCAACCAAACATTGTATAACTTAATACACTGTTTTATACATGAATAAGAGGCAAGTTATACCATAACCAAACGACCCCTAAATGCTTTCACATTTAAGAAAGAGAGGAAACAACGATTTCCAAGAGAGCCTTTGAGCTAGTTTTTGAGTCATTGTATCATACCACAGAAAGAGTCATATTTTAGACATATGATCTAAGAATATATAGGGAGTAGCATTGAGAAACGATAACCAACCTGGGTAGAAACGGTGATACTTTTTAGATGATAACCTCCGACAACTTCTACTTCTATTTTCTTATGGTGGGAGTTGTATATTATATCATTATACATTGTACTACCTTAGTATCTCTTCTACCTATTTAGACTAGTTCTTTGGGAGGGTTTTTAGTTAATTGTAAAAAAACGATTCTTATATTCGATTTTCATGTTTATCAATTTGTATTATATTAAAAAGATCTCTTGTTATTAATTTTTGCATTGCGTGTGTTCAATTGGATAGTAAGAGTTCTCCTATATGGGTGTTATAGTAGGTTACCGAATGACCCGATTGTGACATATATTGACTCAATCAGTTAATCCTCCGAATTATTTTCACTTTCATCAATCAATAGAGTTATCTTCCATAGGATAAAATGATTTTTCTAGCACTACTTAAGCTAATAATTCCGTAGTTATAAATTACAATTAGAAATGGATGAAAGTCTAAATTTTTGAGGATACATGAACGTATATTTTTTTAAAAACAAATATTCACCAATACAATATTTTTTTTTATACAAGAAGTGAACCAATACAATTTAATATTTCAAGTCTAAAATACAAATCAAATATAAATTTTTATATACAAGAAGTGAAGATTCGTCCATTATGATATATATTTTCTAAACTTGTAGACCTGTAAGTATTTTAACTCTCAAATACGTATCAAGTAATATAAAGAACGGCAAAATATAAATGAAATTTTAGGTCTAATAATTTGTACCTTATACTATATTTTCTAGGGTTCAAAATATAAGTAAATAATTCATAACAGATTGACCTGTTTATGTATTACAGAATTGAAGTTATTCACCCTCGTATTGATAAACCATTAAATCATTAAATATAAAATTTTAAACCAATTGCCAACTATTAATACGATAATTCAACACCTATAAGCCAATTAACCAAGTTCAAGATTAGCTTATCAATTATAATTCTATTTTAAATAGTCCTATCTTTTAGTATCTATACCGGTTGTCATGTAATTACAATATCTTCATTTTAGAAAGAAGAATAAACCATTTAAAAGAGATATTTTAAGAAATATAATAAATAATAATAATACAGAAATAACTTTTTTGTGAAGATTTTATGTGGAGAAAATAAGGAAAATTCTTTATGGTCAAATGTCTACTTAATTGAAATTATATTTTAAGAAATATAATAATAAATATATATTTATTTTTGAAGATTTGAATAGAGAAAAATAAGGAAATTCTTTAAAATATATTTATTCTTGAATATTATAGAGAAAATAAAGAAAAGTCTTTAAAATCTATACTCAGTTTTCTTCTCTTCTTTTCCTCCATTTTTTTTGCAGTCATTCTCTAAATTTTTGCTGAGCTTGTTAAGTGGAATATCGATGATAACCGTAAGTTTTGTTTCTTTACTTATATATTTAATATTTGAATGAATAATTGCATAAACAATCTATTTCGATGGATACTTGTTCTTTCATGTCTCTGTTTTTTTTCTTTTTCTTGTTTGTTGGTTGCCTGGTGGCTTGTGTGTGTGTGGATTTTTGAGTTAAGTATATAATTTTACTTTAAGATAAAAGGAAGGTGTTAGATCCTTTGGACTCAAATCATGCATTAGTATTAGCAAATTTTGAGAACATGTCAGTGAAATTTTACTAGTCGAGTCTAGAGAGGATAGAGTGTACATAAGATGCTATACGTATGTAGAAATACATTTGCCAAACAAGGGGTTCAACTATGTGTACAGTGACTTAATTTATAGAACCTGATAGCATTCCAACATTACCACCTAAGTTCTTGAAGGAACTTAGTAAGTTTGATGTTGTTATAGCTAATGATAGGAGCAAGTCTGATGATTGTGCATATTGGATCAAACATTCCATCCAAAAGTAAATATGAAAATCCATTAATGTCAACGCTAATATGGTAAATCAATTACTTCGCTTTAACTATTCATGTTCCAAGTATGATGCATTTGATTGTATAACTTTCTTTTATATTAATTAAATTGTCCATTTGACTGCAAGCAAGAGTTTGATCAACAAAAAACTAACTTGTAAGAGGTTTACTTATAAGAACATTTCACTTATTTACTCGTTTGGCAAACATCAAAAGTACTTATAAGCTAATATTTTCAAGTAATGCACTTCTCATATGAATAGTGTTCACTCTGTTATGATTTCGGTTAGGTATCAGATTTTTCTTTTTATACTCTTCAGTTCAACTTAATTTATTTTTTAATTCACAGGTGTGTTATAAAGAATTTTTTGTACGTGTGTTAGAATAAATTGAAGTGAGAAATGTAGTGTGTTGTTCAAGGAATTATTGAGACTCAAGTAAGTTCCCCCTATCTTTCTTTTTTCTTCTTTTATATTTAGTAAGGTAAGGTATGTTACTTCTAAAAACTGGCCCTGCAGCATTTTGAAAAGATATTGATACTGCTAATCATACCTGCAGCTTGTCGAAACCCTTGAAATTCTGCTTCAAGGGCTTTGTGGTGTGCGTAAAAAAGGCTTAAGGATCCATGAATTGTGCCTCAAAAGTGTTCCAAACTTAGGTAAGTGAGATTTCTCGTTGAAATATTAGGTAATAAGAATTAACTCAGTGGTAAGGTATGTATTGATGTGATTGAGACAAATGTTTCCAACCATCAATGCATTCGTATCGAGGTTTGGTTGCCTTAGAATTTTGACATATATAAATGTCTTCAAAGTTGTCTACATATAATCACAATTCACATATTTGTTTAAGACTAATTTCTCCTCTTGGTTAGACAAGACTAAAAAAAATATTTGATCATTCATATGTAATTGGTAAAATAATGTCTAAAAATCATTTATGGCTTCTCCGATTATTTTCCTTTTCCCCTTCCTGCTTGGTTTGTCTGTGGGTTATATTGACCATGTGGTCTGTTGCTTACCATTTTCAGGGTCAGTAGAATCAGAAATACGGCTTGTATGTGATCTTAAGAATCCAGAAGACGTGGTAAGAGATTTGGTTCGTTGTGCGCCTATCTCTGAGGATACGTGAAGCCTAACATTTTATATGTGATCAACAATAGGACTGTTAGGCATGTTTGTGGTCCGATGAGAGGTTCTGGCGCTGAAAAAAGCTCATTCTTGGTGAGACCAGTGCAAGAAAGCAAAATAACCAAGAATGCACTAATCTTCTTTAAAAATATTGGCTACAAGCTAGACCACGAGCATCTGAGAGTCGGTTTTGCATTTCATTTCCAAAGAGATGCCCTGATAACTGTAACAGTTTCATCCATCAATAAGATGTTGAAACTGTTGGGTTTTAGCAAGTGTGAATGGGAAAAGAAAAGAGAGAATATGAAAAGTGAGGGAACTACTTTGGAGGGAAAATGAAAAGTCATTTGCAAAGTGCAAATGAAAAGTCATTTCTCCCATATCGGCAAAAGAAATGGAAATTGTTGTCCTTATAGAAGGAAACACTTCCATTACTTCTTTAAGAGCTAAGAAGAAGATGCCCCCTCGCGCCGTCGTCGTCGTCGCTCGCTCGGCTCAGTTTTGGCTTTGGCTTTGGCTTTGGATTTGGATTTGGCAAATGATGTGATTGATTGATAAATTTTTTGGACAAAATTTATTTAATCAATTTTTGTTAAACCAAATAAATCCTTTTAATATTATCTCTTATAAATTTGCGGGTAAAGGTAACATTCCGAAAAGTCATTACTTTCCAAAAAATAGTTATTTTCCTAACAGACACAATTTTTCGAAAAGTTGTTATTTTTTCCAAAAGACACAACTTTCTGGATAAAATGGGTCTTAACAGATTTCACTGACAGACATGTTCCTTACTGAAAATGGCTATAAAAGGAAGTCAATTTTTGTTTTTTTAATCACTGAAATTTTTCTTTTTTTAATCACTGAAATTTTTCTTTCTCTGCATTTATTTTTCTCTCAAATAAAATCAAAGTATCGATTGACTGAGTCTGTGTGACTTGTTGCTGTTCTTAAGTTCGTTGAAGTTAAAGAAGTTTGAGGTACCTCTATTTCTTTAACAGGTTTAATCCATTTTATCTTGGAAGAAATTAATCCATAACCTTGGGTATAGTGAGGGGATTAAATTTCTTAAGGACACACAGTAGTTTCTGTGGACTCGGATTAATTCTTGTATTCTATATTATTTTCTGCTTCATCTTATTTCTGTTTCTGTTTATGTTTATTAACTTTATAAATACAAGTTTTTGTAAGAATAACAATCTTAAGAAATTTAAACAGTTTCTGTATTTGAGGTTTCTGGAGATTAAAACCTTTATGGTTTTTTTACTCTGCTTGAATTTTTAAAATTCATTCGATTAACGATTAAAAGAACATAAAAACTTTATCGTTAAATCAGAAACAGTTTGTGTAAAGATTTGTTCTTTACTGTTAGTATTTTAAATACTTAATTTATCTGCCATTTGTGACAGAAAAAAAGACTAATTCAAGTCAAACAAACGCTGGAACAGTAAGTGCTGCAACAACAACGGTTGCACATAATCGTTCAAATGCTGCCTTAGCACCGGCTAGGAAACTTGCAAAGTTTTCTGGAGTCGACTTTAATAGATGGCAGCAAAATATGTTCTTCTATCTCACTGCGTTGAGTCTGCAGAAGTTCATCAATGAGAATATTCCTGTTATGTCAGATGAAACTCCGGCTGATGAACGATTCTTGGTAACAGAAGCATGGACACACTCAGATTTTTTGTGTAAAAATTATATTTTGAGTGGTCTGCAAGATGATCTGTACAATGTGTACAGCAATGCAAAAACCTCAAAAGAACTCTGGGATGCTTTAGAAAAGAAGTACAAAACAGAAGATGCCGAAATGAAGAAATTCATTGTGGCAAAATTTCTGGACTTTAAGATGATGGACAGTAAGACTGTCGTCACCCAAGTTCAAGAATTGCAGGTCATAATCCATGATCTCCTTGCTGAAGGATTGATGGTGAATGATGCTTTTCAAGTGGCTGCAATTATTGAAAAGTTACCTCCATTGTGGAAGGATTTTAAAAACTACTTGAAACACAAACGCAAGGAGATGACTGTTGAAGATCTCATAGTAAGGTTGAGAATCGAAGAGGATAATAAGGCTGCAGAAAAGAGGTCACGTGGTAATTCAGCAATATCTGGAGTAAATTTTGTTGAAGAAGATTCCACAAAATTAAAGAAAAGAAAGAAAGCATCTGGTCCAAAAAGCAATCCTCCTAAGAAGAAATTTAATGGAAACTGTTTTAATTGTGGTAAACATGGTCATAAGACTAATGAATGCCGGGGTCCTAAGAAGGACAAGAAAAAGAAGGATCAAGAAAACTTGGCTGAATCCAAAGGAGAAATGGACGATCTCTGTGCAATGCTTTCAGAATGTAACTTGGTTGGAAATCCAAGAGAATGGTGGATAGATTCTGGTGCCTCATGCCATGTTTGTGCCAACAAAGAATTATTTCCATCATATACTCCAGCACTTACCGATGAAAAATTGTTTATGGCAAACTCCACTGTTGAAAAGGTGGAAGGAACTGGCAAAGTCCTATTAAAGATGACATCAAGCAAGGTGGTGTCTTTGAATAGGGTCTCATATGTTCCAGAATTGAGAAAGAATTTAGTTTCAATTCCAGTTCTGACCAAGAATGGATTTAAATGTGTATTTGTTTCTGATAAAGTAGTAGTAAGCAAAAATGATATGTATGTAGGAAAAGTCTACCTTAGTGATGGCCTTTTCAAACTCAATGTAATTGCAGTTGATATGAATAAAGATTTTGCTTATTCTTGCTTGAGTCTAAATGTTTATGGCATGAACGTTTGGGACACGTTAATAACAAAACCTTGTGAAAACTGATTAACTTAAATATTTTGCCAATATTTGAGTGCAATAAATCAAAATGTCAAATTTGTGTTGAATCAAAGTATGCTAAGCATTCTTATAAATCTGTTGAAAGGAATTCAAATCCTTTAGAATTGATTCACACTGATATTTGTGACATAAAGTCAACACCATCACCTGGTGGGAAAAAATATATTTCATAACATTTATTGACGATTGCACTAGATATTGTTATGTCTATTTGCTAAATAGTAAGGATGAAACAATAGATGCATTTAGGCAATATAAAACTGAAGTTGAAAATCAGTTAGATAAAAAGATCAAAATGATCAGAAGTGATAGAGGTGGAGAATATGAATATCCATTTGCAGAAATATGTTTAGAAAATGGAATAATCCATCAAACTACTGCTCCCTACACTCCTCAGTCTAATGGAATTGCAGAAAGAAAAAATCAAACTTTAAAATAAATGATGAATGCATTACTTATAAGTTCAGGTTTACCACAGAACTTGTGGGGGAAAGCTATCCTTATAGCAAATCAGATACTTAACAGAGTGCCTCACTCAAAGACAGATGTAATTCCATATGAGAAATGGAAAGGTAGAAAACCCAATTCGAAATATTTCAAAGTGTGGGGTGTCTAGCCAAAGTCCAAGTTCCTATACCTAAGAGGGTAAAAATAGGACCTAAGACTGTGGATTGTGTATTCATTGGATATGCGACAAAGAGTAAGGCATGTCGATTTTTGGTTCATAAGTTCGAACATCCGGATATTCATGATAATACGGTAATGGAATCAGATAGTGCTAAATTTTTTGAACATATCTATCCGTATAAAACTAGACTTGAGTCATCTAGTGGGGGATCTAAACAACCTAGAGAAGAACCAAAAGAGAATGAACAAAATAAAGAAAGTCCAAGACGCAGTAAACGTCAAAAGACATCTACTTCATTTGGATCAGATTTTGTAACATTTCTTTTTGAAAGTGAGCCTCAAACATTCAAGGAAGCAATGTTGTCTAGTGACTCAACCTTTTGGAAGGAGGATGTTAATAGTGAAATTGAATTAATCTTAAGCAATCATACTTGGGAGTTGGTTGATCTTCCTCCAGGGAACAAATCCTTGGGTTCAAAATGGATCTTTAAAAGGAAGATGAAAGACGATGAAACTATTGACAAATATAAAGCAAGACTTGTTGTCAAAGGTTTTAGACAAAAAGAAGGTCTTGATTATTTTGACACATACTCGCCAGTGACTAGGATTACATCAATTCGGATGTTAATTGCACTAGCTGCAGTATACGGTCTTGAAATTCATCAAATGGATGTAAAAACAGCCTTCTTAAATGGAGAGCTTGAAGATGAAATTTACATAGAACAGCCTAAGGGTTTTGTAGTTCCTGGTAAAGAAAAGAAAGTGTGCAAACTTATTAAGTCACTTCATGGGCTAAAACAAGCACCAAAACAATGGCATGCAAAGTTTGATCAAACCATGTTGTCAAATGGATTTAAGATCAATGAATGTGATAAATGTATTTACATTAAAGATAATCCAAATAAGGAAGTTATTTTATGACTATATGTAGATGATATGCTTATAATGAGCAAAGACATTGCTAATATAAAAGCTACAAAGTGTATGCTTGCTAGTAAGTTTGATATGAAAGATTTAGGAGTTGCTGATGTGATATTAGGAATTAAAATTCTTAAAACTCCTAACGGTCTAGCATTGTCTCAAACTCATTATATTCAAAAGATACTTGAAAAATTCAAATTTTTTGAATTTTAAAAGGGCAAAGACTCCAATTGATGTAAATCTTCATCTTGCAAAGAATAAAGGCGAAAGTCAGTCTCAATTGGACTATGCTAGCGTATTGGGAAGCTTAATGTATGTCATGAATTGTACACGACCAGACATAGCTTGCGCTATCAGTAAACTGAGTCGATACATAAGTAATCCTAATCATAATCATTGGTTGGCAATGAAGAGAGTTTTGGGATACTTATATGACACTCAAAACTATGCTTTACATTACAACAGATATCCAGCCATTCTTGAAGGATATAGTGATGCAAATTAGATTACTGGGTCAACTGAAACAAAATCCATAAGTGGATACGTTTTTACTATTGGTGGAGGAGCAATATCTTGGAAATCATCCAAACAAACATGTAACGACCTGTTTAGTCATTTCGAGCAGTAGAATTACTTTTAATAAAAACTGACTGTGTCGACGGATTACACGACGGACCGTCATGGTCACGACGGATCGTCGAGGATCTCCGTCCCAAAACACTTAAACTCTGAAATCTGGGTACGGGGATCAACTCTCTGAACTTCACGACGAAACTGCAGCACGGACCGTCGTAGACACGACGGACCGTCACACGCCCTTTACTGAATTTAACTCTCTGAACTTTGTGACGGACCTGCAGGACGGACCGTCGCAGATACGATGGGTCGTCACGAGCTGCGTAACCCTGACTGGGTCGGATTTCTGCTAAAAGTTTTTAAAGGGTGTTTTGGACTATTCCTGATTATAATTAGGAAATTAGTGGGGTAACTTTAATAATTTAATTACTTGGGAGTTAAAGGAGATAACTTTAGAATAAAGAATGGGTTACTTTCATCATAATGAATTATATGATAATTAGGGTAAAACAAAAAGAATCGGGAGAAGGAAAAAGAGAAAGAACAAAGAGAGAGGGAGAACGAGCGAGAGAAGGGATAAGAGAAGAGGAAAGCAAGGACATTGGGAAGTAGCTTGATTGATTACGATTCTTCGGTGGAGGTAGGTTATGGTTTATGCTATTTCATAGTAAACTCTAAATAGCGATTGATATGTATTGGGTAGTATTGTAAAGTCTTCTATACGCTTAATTGTGTGGTTGTATGATGTGATTATGTAATTGTGATGGATTAGAATGATGAGGCTGTTGAATCTTAAACCTTAAATCCTCTCTATTAATGATGATGCCTTGACATAAAGGAAGGCTTGATGAACTAGAAAATAATGAGATTAGGGGATCAAGTGTCACGAACCGACACGTAGAATTAGGGGATCGGGTGTCACGAACCGACACGTAGTATTGGGGGATCGGGTGTCATGAACCGACACGTATAATTAGGGGATCGGGTGCCATGAACCGACACGTAGTATTAGGGGATTGGAGTGTCACGTACCGACACGTAGTAGTAGGGGATCGGAGTCTCACATTCCAACACAAGAAGAATAAAGAGAATGAATCTTGAATTATGTTAATATACTCAAATTTAAAGAAAACATTTCCCAAATGAGTATGGTTTGGAGGCTTGAGTCCTCATAGGTGTGCTTGGTGTTGTGGCCAAGGGTTCTTGTACTTGTTGTTGTCACCTGTTTGGTATTGTAGTTGGTTTTATATTATTATTCGATATATATTGCTTTCTATTTTGAGTTGGCAGATGATACCTACTCAGTACATGTTCCTTGTACTGACCCCTACTTGTATTTTTCTCTTTGTTATTCGTGGAGTGCAGCAAACGTGTCATCGACTTCGACTCGCCCTCAACTCTAGCCAGTCTTCATCACTTCAGATTTCAGGGTGAGTTATTGTTCCTAGCTCGGACTGGATTCTCTCCTTCACGTCTTGATATCTTGAAGTTCGGACATGGACCATTTCTTTTACTTATGTTAGCTTCTTAAATACTCTTAGATTTAGAATTTTTGAGGATAGATGTTCTTGGTGTGATGACTTCCAGATTTTGGGGATAATAGTTGAGAAATTTTAGAAGCTTATTCATTGATTATATTAATAAGATTTTGAGTCTTCCGCATTGTATTTTTTTCATTATGGTTGAAATATTGGTAAATGATTGGGGTTCAGAGTAGTTGGTTCGCTCATATAGGAGGATAAATGTGGGTGCCACTCGTGGCTCGTTTTGGGTCATGACAAACTTGGTATCAGAGCGTTAGATTCGTTGGTCTCATCACACAAGAACGAGTCTAGTAGAGTCTTGAGGAACGGTTGGGGGACGCCTTTACTTTTCTTTGAGAGGCTATAGGACTTTAGGAAAATTCCATTCTTTCTTTCTTTCGTGCTATTACTTGGATCCAATTGGTATCTAGGTGATACAAATTGGTATCTGACATCATCACTCTATTTCGCATATGGTTAGAACTAGAGCAACAACTGTGCCAACACCAACACCGGCAAGACAAGATGCGTATGAGCCAGCCACTGGGGCTGTAGCTCGAAGAGGAGCAGTGGCAAGAGGCCGTGGTAGAGGTCGTGGGAGGACGTCCTCTAGAGGTAGAGGACAAACACCTGGTCCAGCTAGTACTAGTGGTGACTCTTCCACCGACTGATGAGGTAGTAAGAGAGGGTGAGGAAGGGGAAAATGAGCATGTGCAAGATAAGGAATTACCACCCCAACCTACCCCAGAGATGATTAACCAGGTTCTTGCTTATCTTAGCGGGTTATTTGATCAGGGCCAGGCACTTCCAGTGTTTTCTGCACCATCACCTCAGGTTCCGGGAGTACAACATGCAGCTGCTGTGGCTCCCCGCATGGATGCCTCATTGGAAGTAGGCACGTTTCCTCGATTGACTACAGTACCTATAATGACGAGTGATTAGTATGAACTTTTCACTAAGTTCTTGAAATTGAAACCTCCAGTCTTCAAGGGTGCTGAATCTGAGGATGCCTATGATTTTCTGGTTGATTGTCATGAACTGCTACATAAGATGGACATAGTAGAACGATTCGGTGTTGAGTTTGTGACCTATCAGTTTTAGGGGAATGTCAAAATGTGGTGGCGGTCGTATGTTGAGTGTCAACTAGTACAAGCACCACCTATGACTTGGGCATCATTCTCTAGCTTATTTATGGAGAAGTATATACCCCGAACTTTGAGGGATAGGAGGAGAGATGAGTTCCTAAGCTTAGAGCAAGGCAGGATGTCTGTTACTGCTTATGAGGCTAAGTTTCGTGCACTATCCAGGTATGCCACCCAGCTTTGCTTCAGTCCACAAGAGCGGATTTGCCGTTTTGTGAAGGGATTGAGGTCGGATTTGCAGATCCCAGCCTTACAGGTAGCTGCTACAGCAAAATCCTTTCAGGAAGTGGTTGATTTTGTGATAGAGGTGGAGGGAGTGAAACCAGACGACTTTACCATGGCGTCGACATCTAAGAAGTTCTGTAAGGGAGGTGAGTTTTGTGGTTCTTACTCCAGAGGGCAGAGTTCAGGAGGTTACCCATCCCGACCTATTCAGTCTTCTCTGCAGGCTGTAGCTAGGGGTCCATCGCAGACCAGCCAACATTCCTCTGAGTTTGGAGGTTATCCCCAGACTTCGTCGTTCTCACAGAGACCTATGCTTGACCCCAGAGAGTGTTATGGATGTGGGGAGACTGGACATATTAGGAGATATTGTCCAAAACAGAGTTACAGACCCCCAATAGTCAGAGGTAGAGGTGGTCATGGAAGAGGCCGCCATTCTGGAGGACGCGGTGGCCAAGGTAATGAAGGTCACCAAATAAACCGGGGTGGCGGTCAAACTGGAGCTACTGCAGCATAACATGGTAGGGGCAACGGGCAGACAGGTGATATGGCCCATTGTTATGCTTTCCCCGGGAGGTCTGAAGCAGAGACATCTGATGCTGTTATCACAAGTAATCTTTTGGTTTGTGATTGCATGGCTTCTGTATTATTTGATCCTGGATCCACATTTTCATATGTATCTTCCTCATTTGCTATTGGTCTTGATTTACATTGTGATTTGCTTGACATGCCCATTCGGGTCTCTACTCCTGTGGGTGAGTCTGTGATAGTTGAGAAGGTGTATAGGTCTTGTCTTGTGAATTTTGTGGGGAACAATACTCATGTAGACTTGATTATTCTAGAGATGGTTGATTTCGATGTAATTCTGGGTATGACTTGGATTTCTCCAAATTTTGCAATCTTAGATTGTAATGCTAAAACTGTGACATTGGCCAAGCCTGGGACAGATCCACTAGTGTGGGAGGGTAACTATACTTCCACCCCAGTTCGTATCATCTCCTTTCTTCGTGATAAGAGAATGGTGAGTAAGGGTTGTTTAGCTTTCTTGGCTCATCTCAGGGATGATACTTCCCAAGTACCTTCGATTGAGTCTGTTTCGATAGTCCGTGAGTTTCTGGATGTGTTTCCTGCAGACCTTCCTGGTATGCCACCGGATAGGGATATTGATTTTTGTATTGATCTGGAGCCGGGTACTCGCCCCATTTCCATACCCCCTTATAGAATGGCTCCAGCAGAGTTAAGGGAGTTAAAGGCCCAACTTCAGGAGTTGTTAGGTAAAGGCTTTATTAGACCAAGTGCATCCCCTTGGGGTGCTCCTGTTTTATTTGTGAAGAAGAAGGATGGAAGTTTTCGGATGTGCATAGACTACAGGCAACTGAATAAGGTAACTGTTAAGAACAAGTATCCTCTTCCTCACATTGATGATTTGTTCGATCAGTTACAAGGTGCTTGTACCTTCTCAAAAATCGATTTGACATCTGGTTATCATCAATTGAAAATACGGGCAGCAGATGTGCCAAAGACTGCTTTTCGAACCAGGTATGAGCATTATGAATTCTTAGTGATGTTTTTTGGACTTACGAATGCCCCTGCTGCTTTCATGAGCCTGATGAACGGGATTTTTAAGCCATATCTGGATCTCTTTGTTATTATATTCATTGATGATATACTGATATACTCAAAGAGCAGGAAAGAACATGAGGAGCATTTGGGAATTGTATTAGAAGTGTTGAGGGAGAAAAGGCTTAATGCCAAATTTTCCAAGTGTGAGTTTTGGCTAGATTCAGTGTCCTTCTTGGGGCACGTTGTTTCTAAGGATGGGGTGATGGTGGATCCTTCTAAGATCGAAGCAGTGAAGAGTTGGGTAAGACCTACCAATGTTACAGAGGTAAGGAGCTTTGTTGGTTTAGCTAGCTACTACCGTCGATTTGTCAAGGGATTTTCTTCTGTTGCCTCCCAACTGACAAATTTGACTAAGCAGAATGTTCCATTTGTATGGTCGGACGAATGTGAAGAAAGCTTCCAGAACCTCAAGACCTTGTTGCCTACTACACCAATTCTTACCTTGCCAGTGGAAGGCAAGAATTTCATTGTTTATTGTGATGCATCTTCTTCTGGGTTGGGTGCAGTGCTAATGCAAGAGAGAAATGTGATTGCTTATGCCTCAAGGCAATTAAAAGTGCATGAACGTAACTATCTGACCCACGACTTGGAGTTGGCTGCAGTCGTGTTTGCATTAAAGCAATGGAGACATTATCTATATGGGGTCAAGTGTGAAGTTTACATAGATCATCGAGTTTACAGTATGTCTTTACCCAGAAAGATTTGAATTTGAGGCAAAGGAGGTGGATGGAACTACTAAAGGACTATGATATTACTATTTTGTATCACCCGGGAAAACCTAATGTTGTGGCAGATGCTTTAAGTAGAAAAGCAGGGAGCATGGGAAGTCTAGCCCACTTAGAGGTTTCTAGATGCCCATTGGCTAGAGAGGTCCAGACTCTGGCTAACGACTTTATGAGGCTGGAAGTACTAGAGAAAGGAGGATTTTAGCCTGTGTGGAGGCAAGATCTTCTTTTCTTGACAATATTAAGGGAAGGCAGTTTGATGATGAGAAGCTGAGCCGAATTCGGGATATGGTGTTGCGAGGAGAGGCTAAAAAGGCAATAAGATGAGGAAGGCGTTTTGAGAATTAATGGAAGGGTATGTGTGCCCCGTGTTGATGATTTGATCCACACTATTCTTACAAAGGCTCATAGTTCAGGATATTCTATACATCCTGGTGCAACCAAAATGTATTGTGACCTAAGGCAACATTTTTGGTGGAGTAGGATGAAGCGTGACATTGCTGATTTTGTTGCCCAATGCCCGAATTGTCAGCAGGTAAAGTATGAACACCAGAGGCCCGGAGGAACACTTAAGAAAATGCCCATTCCTGAGTGGAAATGAGAAACAATTGCAATGGATTTTGTGGTTGGTCTTCCAAAGACATTGGGTAAGTTTGATTCTATTTGGGTAATTGTTGACAGATTAACTAAGTCTTCTCACTTCATTCTGGTTAAGGTGACTTACAATGCAGAGAAGTTAGCCAAACTCTATATCTCAAAAATTGTTCGATTGCATGGAGTTCCACTTCCATCATATCAGATAGAGGTACGCAATTTACTTCTATGTTTTGGAGAACATTGCATGCTGATTTAGGTACTAGGTTCGATCTTAGTACTGCATTTTACCCTCAGACCGATGGTCAGTCTGAGCGAACAATTCAGGTGTTGGAGGATATGCTTCGTGCATGTGTGATAGAATTTGGTGGTCATCGGGATAACTTCTTACCTTTAGCAGAGTTTTCATATAATAATAGCTATCACTCAAGTATTGATAAGGCCCCATTTGAGGCACTATATGGGAGGAGATGTAGGTCTCCCATTGTTTGGTTTGATGCATTTGAGGTGAGACCATGGGGTACCGATCTCTTGAGGGAATCATTAGAGAAAGTGAAATTCATTCAAGAAAATCTTTTAGCGGCTCAAAGTAGGCAGAAAGAATATGCAGATCGAAAGGTTAGGGACTTGGATTTCATGGAGGGTGAACAAGTCTTGCTGAAGGTTTCACCCATGAAAGCGGTGATGCGGTTTGGTAAGCGAGGAAAGATTAGTCCAAGGTATATTTGTCCATTTGAAGTGTTGAAGCGTTTGGGGGAGGTGGATTATAAATTGGCATTACCTCCAGGACTCTCAGGAATGCACCCGGTATTTCATGTGTCTATGCTGAAAAGATATCATGGAGATGGAAACTACAATATTCGTTGGGATTCAGTTCTTCTTGATGAGAATTTGTCTTATGAGGAAGAGCCGGTTGCTATTCTAGATAGAGAAATCCGCAAGTTGAGATCAAGGGAGATTGCATCCATCAAGGTTCAATGGAAGAATCGGCCAGTTGAAGAGTCCACTTGGGAGAAGGAGGCTGATATGCAAGAAAGATAACCACACCTTTTTACAGATTCAGGTAATCTTTCTCGCCCATGTTTTTCCTTGTGATCGTTCGAGGATGAACGATGGGTAAATTGGTATCTATTGTAATGACCTGTTTAGTCGTTTCGAGCAGTAGAATTACTTTTAATAAAAACTGAATGTGTCGACGGATCACACGACGGACCGTCATGGTCACGACGGATCGTCGAGGATCTCCGTCCCAAAACACTTAAACTCTGAAATCTGGGTACGGGGATCAACTCTCTGAACTTCACGACGGAACTGCAGCACGGACCGTCGTAGACACGACGGACCGTCACACGCCCTTTACTGAATTTAACTCTCTG
Source organism: Solanum chilense (assembly GCA_032847665.1). Taxonomy (NCBI): domain Eukaryota; kingdom Viridiplantae; phylum Streptophyta; class Magnoliopsida; order Solanales; family Solanaceae; genus Solanum; species Solanum chilense. The sequence goes on from CM064965.1 coordinate 13,798,076, forward strand.
AACTTTGTGACGGACCTGCAGGACGGACCGTCGCAGATACGACGCGTCGTCATGAGCTGCGTAACCCCGACTGGGTCGAATTTCTGCTAAAAGTTTTTAAAGGGTGTTTTGGACTATTCCTGATTATAATTAGGAAATTAGTGGGGTAACCTTAATAATTTAATTACTTGGGGGTTAAAGGAGATAACTTTAAAATAAAGAATGGGATACTTTCATCATAATGAATTATATGATAATTAAGGTAAAAGAAAAAGTATCGGGAGAAGGAAAAAGAGAAAGAACAGAGAGAGAGGGAGAACGAGGGAGAAGCGAAGAGGAAAGCAAGGACATTGGGAAGTAGCTTGCTTGATCACGATTCTTCGGTGGAGGTAGGTTATCGTTTATGCTATTTTATAGTAAACTCTAAATAGCGATTGATATGTATTGGGTAGTATTGTAAAGTCTTCTATACGCTTAATTGTGTGGTTGTATGATGTGATTATGTAATTGTGATGGATTAGAATGATGAGGCTGTTGAATCTTAAACCTTAAATCCTCTCTATTAACGATGATGCCTTGACATAAAGAAAGGCTTGATGAACTAGAAAATAATAAGATTAGGGGATCGAGTGTCACGAACCGACACGTAGAATTAGGGGATCGGGTGTCACGAACCGACACGTAGTATTGGGGGATCGGGTGTCACGAACCGACATGTAGAATTAGGGGATCGGGTGCCACGAACCGACACGTAGTATTAGGGGATCAGAGTGTCACGTACCGACACGTAGTAGTAGGGGATCAGAGTGTCACGTTCCGACACAAGAAGAATAAAGTGAATGAATCTTGAATTATATTAATATACTCAAATTTAAAGAAAACATTTCCCAAATGAGTATGGTGTGGAGGCTTGAGTCCTCATAGGGTTGCTTGGTGTTGTGTCCAAGGGTTCTTGTACTTGTTGTTGTCACCTGTTGGGTATTGTAGTTGGTTTTATATTATTATTCGATATATATTGCTTTCTATTTTGAGTTGGCCGATGATACCTACTCAGTACGTGTTCCTTGTACTAACTCCTACTTGTATTTTTCTCTTTGTTATTTGTGGAGTGCAGCAAACGTGCCATCGACTTCAACTCGCCCTCAACTCTAGCCAGTCTTCATCACGTCAGATTTCAGGGAGCTATTGTTCCTAGCTCGGACTGGATTCTCTCCTTCACGTCTTGATGTCTTGAAGTTCGGACATGGAACATTTCTTTTACTTATGTTAGCTTCTTAAATACTCTTAGATTTAGAATTTTTGAGGATAGATGTTCTTGGTGTGATGACTTCTAGATTTTGGGGATAATAGTTGAGAAATTTTAGAAGCTTTTTTATTGATTATATTAATAAGATTTTGAGTCTTCCGCATTGTATTTTGTTCATTATGGTTGAAATATTGGTAAATGATTGGGGTTTAGATTAGTTGGTTCGCTCACATAAGAGGATAAATGTGGGTGCCACTCGCGGCTCGTTTTGGGTCGTGACAAAACATGTATAGCTTGCTCTACAATGGAGTCTGAATTCATTGCTTTAGAAAAGGCAGGTGAAGAAGCTGAATGGCTCCGGAATTTCATAGAAGATATTCCATTTTGGCCCAAACCAATGGCCCCTACATGCATACATTGTGATAGTCAAGCAATAGGAAGGGCTGGAAGCATTATGTATAACGGCAAGTCTCGTCACATAAGACGAAGACATAACTCTGTGAGACAACTACTCTCTAGTGGAATTATCACAATTGACTATGTGAAGTCAAAAGATAATGTATCGGATCCATTTACAAAAGGCCTAAATAGAGAGGGAGTTGAGAAATCATCGACGGGAATGAGACTATGTCCGAGAACAAGTCATCGTGGCGGTAACTCTACCTAGAAGACTGGAAATCCCAAGATCTAGGTTCAAGGAGATAAAACAAAGTCATTGATGACGGTTCAACATTGTCAAGAAAAAAAAATATTATTATTATTTTATGGTCCATTCTCATGATGAGACTATGTTTAGTAACCAGGATAAAGACATAAGGACTTTTTAATGGTTTCTAAGTTTGATACAGGGAATATCAAATGGTGTATCTATGGGATAACACATTTAGAAATCACCTATGTAAGTGTGAAGTGTAAGCCGCTTCAAGGAGAATCTGGTAAGGCCAGTTCTTTAAGCACTTACTATCCAAGATGTGTTTATGGCTGAAACGAACAAAACAATGAGAACTAAGAACAGTTCAAGGGTTGATTGTGTGACATATGTTGTCTAGGTATACACCAAAGCTCGACGGTTCAAAGATATCAAATCTACCGATTGACCGAGTATATCCGATATATGTTCACTACGGAAAGTTTAATGGGAAACCTACTTATCCAGATGCGATTAACCTTTACCTACAAGACACACAAGTTTTTTCATGCATATGTTTTAACAATAGCCTTCCCCATTCATGTGGGGGATTGTTGGGTTTTAGCAAGTGTGAATGGAAAAGAAAAGAGAGAATATGAAAAGTGAGGGAACTACTTTGGAGGGAAAATGAAAAGTCATTTGCAAAGTGCAAATGAAAAGTCATTTCTCCCATATTCGGCAAAAGAAATGGAAATTGTTGTCCTTATAGAAGGAAACACTTCCATTACTTCTTAAAGAGCTAAGAAGAAGATGCCCCCTCGCGCCGTCGTTGTCGTCGCTCGCTCGGCTCGGTTTTGGCTTTGGCTTTGGCTTTGGATTTGGCAAATGATGTGATTGATTGATAAATTTTTTGGAAAAAATTTATTTAATCAATTTTTGTTAAACCAAATAAATCCTGTTAATATTATCTCTTATAAATTTGCGGGTAACGGTAACATTCCGAAAAGTCGTTACTTTTCTGAAAAGTCGTTACTTTCCAAAAAATAGTTATTTTCCTAACAGACACAATTTTTCGAAAAGTTGTTATTTTTTCCAAAAGACACAACTTTCTGGATAAAATGGGTCTGAAAAGATTTCACTGAACAGACATGTTCTTTACTGAAAATGGCTATAAAAAGAATTCAATTTTTATTTTTTTAATCACTGAAAATTTTTCTTTCTCTGCATTTATTTTTCTCTCAAATAAAATCAAAGTGTCTATCGACTGAGTCTGTGTGACTTGTTGCTGTTCTTAAGTTCGTTGAAGCTAAAGAAGTTTGAGGTACCGCTATTTCTTTAACAGGTTTAATCCGTTTTATCTTGGAAGAAATTAATCCATAACCTATGGTACATTGAGGGGATTAAATTTCTTAAGGACACACAATAGTTTATGTGGACTCGGATTAATTCTTGTATTCTATATTATTTTCTGCTTCATCTTATTTCTGTTTCTGTTTATTAACTTTATAAATACAAGTTATTGTAAGAATAACAGAAACTTCATGCTATCGATGATGCAGTGCCCGTGACTCCGGGCATACATCTAGTTGAAGTGACCACACCAACTTCATCTACAATTTATAATAAAGTTGTTGCGTCTGTATCGTCCTTCTGTGAATATCTTGCACCGTAAGCATCTTTATATTGGTTTGTTGTCCATAATAATAATTGGCTAGTTGTACCTGGTATAATATATTTTATCACTTTTTTAAATGATCATATGTTGAACATAAAAATGATTTTTTTGTTTTCAAGGCTCCTTCATTTGTCAAAACCTGGTGTCTCAACAGGGGTTGTTCCTACCGCTGCTGCGGCTGCTGCGTCTCTCATGTCAGATGGTTGAGGCACCAAGTAACTAAAATATAGTATTACTCAGTGCCATATTTCTGTCTCAAAAAAAACTAAGTTTGTTATACAGTGACTTCTAAATGGCTGGAGGACTCTTGTTCTCTTTGATCTATAATCGTTTTATCTTAGATATTTTATACTTTCCTTGTTGATTTGTTAAGCTCAAAGCACATGAAATGTTTATATGTTTTTGGACTGTGATTATTATAGTAAGCTTTCTGTTTCAAATATTATATGTATGTAATTGTTGATGATTTAGGAATGTGGATATTCGGATTAAGGCGGAAGTGACTTTTAATTGTATATGACAAAAATACTGTAAAAATTATGCTAATTAAACAACATATTAAAGTACTTCACAAAAACTGTACTTAGTCATTAAAAAGTATCCTACTAGAAAAAAAAGGTTAAGATTTCTATCAAAAAGAAGAGAATTTGAGAAAAATTATGCTTGATTTGAAGTTTGAACTTTGATCAAATTTGTAGAATGCAAGATCGCGTGTAGCTTACTTTTCATATCAAAAGTTCTTTGTTTTGTTTGGGAAAATTTCACCTCTTCCAAATGGTAATATTCACGCACACGCAAATGTCAAACTTCAAACGACAAGAAATTTTAGTACATGAAGTATTAGGTAGCAAATAAAATATCAAATAAAATGTCTTAAAATCTTCTTTCAAAGCCACTGCGTTTGCTAATTTTCAAACTTGTATGAGGGAGATATGCCCGTTTGAAGTTGGGTTGTCTAGATATGGAAAATTATCTGAACTTAAAAGGAGTATTTTGGTCTTTTCAATACCCAATTAATTATTTATTTTTTTTGTAATTAAGTAGGGGTCTAAACTGAATTTGTTCAGTTTACGCACTCAAAATTCCCCGCTAGAGTTATAGAGAAAAGAACTCAAGAGGAGAATAGAGAAGAAAATGTCAAGATTCTTCAAGTTCTTGAGATTTTGGTTGTGGATTACACCAAGGATTTATCCCTAAGAGGTATGTGAGTTCACGGAGCGTTGATTTCGTTCTTGAATTGGCCTGAGATCGGTAAGTTTCTTGAGATAATTGTGTTGATTATTAGAGTTGTTTTGAGTTAGATTATTGTGTACATGTTTTGGGTAATTGGATCTAATAAAGATTGAGAAAAAGAATAGAAATTAATCGAAAAAAGGTCAGAAAAATAGTTGCAAAATTCGCAAGGAAAGCCTAAGGAGGAGTTGCTGCAGCACGCCCCAGATGCGCCAGAGAGGCTGGGAGGCGCGCCACCAGTGCGCTTGAAATGGGTCTCTGAACTTTAGGGCTAGCGCGCTGCTCCAACACTGTGCTTGGGATGTTTGCCCCAACCCATTTTCAAAGTTTAGCCCGTTTTAGTCCTTGCAAAGTGTACTAACACTTTCGATTGATTCTAACTTCGCTGAGTGAGTTCTAAACATATAGAAATTATCCATAAAGATGAGTGAAGAGCCAAGTCTAAAGAGTTCTTAGAGTCATTTCAAAAGTATTTTAAAATTGTTTTTTGAACTTGTTTCAAGACTTGAGCGATGAATTGAGTAAGAGTAAGAGTGAAGTTTATTTTCTTTAAAAGATTATATGCGAACTAAGTGCTCCGGCCCTAAGAGTAAGGGGCTGTTTGATTAATGGTTAGAGTTATGCAGGTATTATCTATGCAGGATTTAATTATGCAGGTATTAGCTATGCATGATTTAGTTATGCAGGTATTAGTTATACAGGTTTTGATTATGCAGGTATTAGCTATACAAGGTTTAGTTATGTAGGGTTTAGAGATTACAATACATGAATTATTTATTATTAAATATTAAACTTGTTGTAAATTATTAATATATATTAGGTAATTTGTCTTCGCTTCGTGCGGTCATAAATAATGATTGCATTGATCTTTCAAATGATTTTTTAAAATAATATCCATACATTAAAAATAATGGAAAATAGGTTCTTAAAAACTATTTACAATTTTCAAACATAAATTTGATTATTTATCATTATCAAATAACTCAAGAACCTTTAATGAATGAATTATTCATGAAATAATGAATCATTGGTTCTTTAATCAACATTAAAAGGAAAATAAATAAGAAAATAAGAGTATATACAAAGGTATTTCATAATAAAATTAAATATTTAAGTTGCATAGATAATAGAATTGTGATTATATGTCTTAGGAGAAAATTCAAAAAATTGTAAACGTATTAAAAAAATAGAAATTAAGCTGGAACATGAAATAAATTATAACTTTTGAACTTGCATAATGATTTTCTTCAATTGATAAGTGAGAATTTTCATATCTATGCAAACATAGATAATATGTAAGCTTATATATAGTACTTTTAAGTTATAAAATTTGATATAGAATATCATAACATGAATTCTTGGAACTGAGTAAAATAATTTTTTTGCACAATGAATATACATATTATATGTGTATATGTTCAATATCTCTGGAGACTATAACATTGCAGAATCATAAAGAACAGAGTTTAAAACATGTACTTAAAAACAACAATTAATATCATAAGAATAAATTAATGAGTGTAAGAAAACTACACCAGCATATGTAAAATAGAATGAAATAGAAAGGAAAAAATTGAGTCCACTGAATGCACATTGGACCCTTAAAAAAATTATTTCTTTTTAATACCAGATGTTTAAAGAATTACAATAGCAAAGTACACAAATATTTAATTTTACGGAAGTTGAAGAAGAAAATCACAATTTTGGTTGTTTTAAAATTAGAGGAAATCCCTCTATTTATATACAACAAAGGATAGTGTGAACAAATATTTATTGTGCCTTATCAGAAAGGTAACAACTATTTGGAAAAGTTTCAACCCTTCGGAAAGTTCACAACCTTTTATAAAAGCCACAACTTTTCATAAAGTCGCAACTTTTCATAAAAGTTGCAACTCTTCATTAAAGTTGCAATTTTTCAGAAAAGTCACAACTTTTGATAAAAGTCTAAATTCTTTATTAAAGTCGTAACTTTTCATAAAAGTCACATCTTTTCATGAAAGAGGAGGGTTAGCTTTGGGAAAACATTTGATAAAAGTCGCAACTCTTCATAAAAGTCACAACTTTTCATAAAAGTCACAACATCTGATAAAAGTCACAACTCTTCATTAAAGTCAAAACATCTGATAAAAGTCACAACTCTTCATTAAAGTCACAACTTTTCATAAAAGTTCCAACTCTTCATTACAGTCACAACTTTTCGTAAACATCACATCATTTGATGAAAGAGGAAGACTAGTTTTTAATATAAATATCTTTAACAGGAAATTCTTGCTTGTGGTGGCGCCATGTAGGCGGGCCTAGGGTTCTCTTTTATATAAATATATGATTATTTACAAATAATAATACATACTAATAAAATTTGAAATATTTGGAATAATATATAATGCAAATATTTGATTAGCATATGTACCGTTAAAAAATATACAATCAATTTCTAATATTTACCAAATATTTATATTTGTATGAATCAATCAAACGGTAAGTATATAAAAAGAAATGAAAATAATCTATATGTAATAAGAAATAAAAACAACGCATGTTGATAGTAAACAATAAAGTTTCCAATTAAAAAAATAAACGAAATAAATATGGTCGAAATATAAAAAAGAAATAAAAACAACAAAATTATAATAAGAAATAAAAACAATACATGTTGATAGGAAACAATAAAGTTTCCAATTAAAAAAAATAAAGAAGCAAAAATGGTCTAAATATAAAAAAGAAATAAAAACAACAAACTTGTATATAGGAAAACAATAAAGTTTTCAATTAAATATAATAAAATAAATTAATAGGGTAAATGTGTAATTTATCATTTTAATACATGCATTATTGATACCCACATAATTTTTTTTACCTTCTACCCTACATAAATTTATACATATACTCCCAAATAAGTTATGTTGGTATTAATTATGTAGAACGACAAAAATGCAACCAAATATGGTATAAGTAATGTTGACATTTCTACTTAAACAAAAATTTCAACCAAACATTGTATAACTTAATACACTGTTTTATACATGAACAAGAGGCAAGTTATACCATAACCAAACGACCCCTAAATGCTTTCACATTTAAGAAAGAGTGGAAACAACGATTTCCAAAAGAGACTTTGAGCTAGTTTTTGAGTCATTGTATCATACCACAAAAAGAGTCATATTTTAGACATATGATCTAAGAATATTTAGGGAGTAGCATTGAGAAACGATAACCAACGTGGGTAGAAAAGGTGATACTTTTTAGGTGATAACCTCAGACAACTTCTACTTCTATTTTCTTATGGTGGGAGTTGTATATTATATCATTATAATTGTACTACCTTAATAGCTCTTGTACCTATTTAGACTAGTTCTTTGGGAGAGTTTTTAGTTAATTGTAAAAAAAGATTCTTATATTCGATTTTCATGTTTATTAATTTGTATTATATTAAAAAGATCTCTTGTTATTAATTTTTGCATTGCGTGTTATCAATTGGATAGTAAGAGTTCTCCTATCCCGATTGTGACATATTGACTCAATCATTTAATCCTCCGAATTATTTTCACTTTCATCAATCAATAGAGTTATCTTCCATAGAATAAAATGATTTTTCTATCTCTACTTAAGCTAATAATTCCGTAGTTATAAATTACAATGAGAAATGGATGAAAGTCTAAATTTTTGAGGATACATGAACGTATTTTTTTAAAAAACAAATATTCACCAATACAATATTTTTTTATACAAGAAGTGAACCAATACAATTTAATATTTCAAGTCTAAAATACAAATCAAATATAAATTTTTATATAGAAGAAGTGAAGATTTGTCCATTCTGATATATATTTTCTAACTTGTAAACCTGTAAGAATTTCAACTCACAAATACGTATCAAGTAATATAAAGAATGGCAAAATATTAATGAAATTTTAGGTCTAATAATTTGTAACTTATACTATATATCTAGGGTTAAAAATATAAGTAAATAATTCATAACATATTGACCTGTTTATTTTTTACATAATTGAAGTTATTCACCCCCGTATTGATAAACCATTAAATCATTAAATATAAAATTTTAAATCATTGCCAACTATTAATACGATAATTCAACACTAATAAGCCAATTAACCAAGTTCAAGATTAGCTTATCAATTATAATTCTATTTTAAATATTCCTATCTTTTAGTATCTATACCGGTTGTCATGTAATTACAATATCTTCTTTTTAGAAAGAAGAATAAACCATATAAAATAGATATTTTAAGAAATATAATAAATAATAATAATACAGAAATAACTTTTTTGTGAAGATTTTATGTGGAGAAAATAAGGAAAATTATTTATGGTCAAATGTCTACTTAATTGAAATTATATTTTAAGAAATATAATAATAAATATATATTTATTTTTGAAGATATGTATAGAGAAAATAAGGAAATTCTTTAAAATATATTTATTTTTGAATATTATAGAGAAAATAAAGAAAATTCTTTAAAATCTATACTCAATTTTCTTCTCTTCTTTTCCTCCATTTTTTTTGCAGTCATTCTCTGAATTTTTGCTGAGCTTGTTAAGTGGAATATCGATGATAACCGTAAGTTTTGTTTCTTTACTTATATATTTACTATTTGAATGAATCATTGCATAAACAATATATTTTGATGGATACTTGTTCTTTCATGTCTCTGTATTTTTTCTTTTTTTGTTTGTTGGTTGCCTGGTGGCTTGTGTGTGTGGATTTTTGAGTGAAGTATATAATTTGACTTTAGGATAAAAGGAAGGTGTTTGATACTTTGGACTCAAATCATGCATTAGTATAAGCAAATTTTGAGAACATGTCAGTGAAATTTTACTAGTCGAGTCTAGAGAGGATAGAGTGTATATAAGCTGCTATACGTATGTAGAAATACATTTGCCAAACAAGGGGTTCAACTTTGTGTACAGTGACTTAATTGATAGAACTTGATAGCATTCCAACATTACCACCTAATTTCTTGAAGGAACTTAGTAAGTTTGATGTTGTTATAGCTAATGATAGGAGCAAGTCTGATAGTTTATTGTGCATATTGGATCAAACATTCCATCCAAAAGTAAATTCATATGAAAATCCATTAATGTCAACGCTAATATGGTAAATCAATTACTTTGCTTTAACAATTCTATGTTCCAAGTATGATGCATTTGATTGTATAACTTTCTTTTATATTAATTAAATCGTCTATTTGACTGCAAGCAAGAGTTTGATAAACAAAAAACTGACTTGTAAGAGGTTTACTTATAAGAACATTAAACTTATTTACTCGTTTGGCAAACATCAAAAGTACTTATAAGCTAATATTTCCAAGTAATGGACTTCTTATATGAAGAGTGTTCACTCAATTATGATTTCGGTTAGGTATCAGATTTTTCTTTTTTTACTCTTCAGTTCAACTTAATTTATTTTTTAATTCACAGGTGTGTTATAAAGAATTTGTTGCACGTGTGTTAGAATAAATTGAAGTGAGAAATGGAGTGTGTTGTTCAAGGAATTATTGAGACTCAAGTAAGTTCCCCCTATCTCTCTTTTTTCTTCTTTTTTAATTAGTAAGGTAAGGTATGTTACTTCTAAAAACTGGCCCTGCAGCATTTTGAAAAGATATTGATACTGCTAATCATACCTGCAGCATGTCGAAGCCCTTGAAATTCTGCTTCAAGGGCTTTGTAGTGTGCGTAAACAAGGCTTAAGGATCCATGAATTGTGCCTCAAAAGTGTTCCAAACTTAGGTAAGTGAGATTTCTCGTTGAACTGTTAGGTACTAAGAATTAACTCAATGGTCAGGTATGTATTGATGTGATTGAGACAAATGTTTGCAACCATCAATGCATTCGTATGGAGGTTTGCTCGCTTTAGAGTTTTGACATATATAAATGTCTTCGCAGTTGTTTACATATGATCACAATTCGCATATTTGTTTATGATTAATTTCTCCTCTTGGTTAGACTAGAATAAAAACAATTATAATCATTCAAATGTAATTGGTAAAATAATGTCTAAAAATTATTTATAGCTTCTCCCATTATTTTCCTTTTCCCCTTTCCTGCTTGTTTTGTCTGTGGGTTATATTGACCATGTGGTTTGTTGCTTACCATTCTCAGGGTCAGTAGAATCAGAAATACGACTTGTATGTGATCTTGAGAAGCCAGAAGACACATGGTAAGAGATTTGGTTCGTTGTGCGCCTGTCTGTGAGGATACATGAAGCCTAACATTTTTTATGTGATCAACAATAGGACTGTTAGGCATGTTGGTGGTCCGATGAGACGCTGGAAAAAGCTCATTCTTGGTGAGACCAGTGCAAGAAAGCAAAATTACCAAGAATGCACTAATCTTCTTTAAAAATATTGGCTACAAGCTAGACCACGAGCATCTGAGAGTCGGTTTTGCATTTCATTTCCAAAGAGATGCCCTGATAACTGTAACAGTTTCATCCATTAAGATGTTGAAACTTCATGCTTTTGATGATGCAGTGCCTGTGACTCCGGGCATACATCTAGTTGAAGTGACCGCACCAACTTCATCTACAAATTATAATGAAGTTGTTGCGTCTGTATCATCCTTCTGTGAGTATCTTGCACCGTAAGCATCTTTATATTGGTTTGCTATCCATAATAATAATTGGCTAGTTGTACCTGGTAAAATATATTTTATCACTTTTTTAAATGATCATATGTTGAACATAAAAATGATTTTTTTTTGTTTTTCAGGCTCCTTCATTTGTCAAAACCTGGTGTCTCAAATTTAATGATTTGGTTGTGGATTACACTAAGGATTTATCCCTAAGAGGTATGTGAGTTCACGGAGCGTTGATTTCATACATCCACATACAAAATATGTTTAGTTCAGCGTAAACAACATCCTAAAAAGTTTAAAGTTTGATGTTCTTGATGTGTGTTCTTGAATTTGCTTTCGTTCTTGAATTGGCCTGAGATCGGTAAGTTTCTTGAGATAATTGTGTTGATTATTAGAGTTGTTTTGAGTTAGATTATTGTGTCCATGTTTTGGGTAATTGGATCTAAGAAAGATTGAGAAAAAGAATAGAAATTAATCGAATTAAGGTCAGAAAAATAGTTGAAAAATTCGCCAGGAAAGCCTAAGGAGGAGTTGCTGCAGCACGCCCCAGATGTGCCAGAGAGGCTGGGAGGCGCGCCACCAGTGCGCTTGAAATGGATCTCTGAACTTTAGGGCTAGCGCGCTGCTCCAACACTGTGCTTGGGATGTTTGCCCCAACCCATTTTCACATTTTAGCCCGTTTTAGTCCTTGCAAAGTGTACTTACACTTCCGATTGATTCTAACTTCGCTGAATGAGTTCTAAACATATAGAAATTATCCATAAAGATGAGTGAAGAGCCAAGTCTATAGAGTTCTTAGAGTCATTTCAAAAGTATTTTAAAATTGTTTTTTGAAAGACTTGAGCGATGAATTGAGTAAGAGTAAGAGTGAAGTTTATTTTCTTTAAAAGATTATATGCGAACTAAGTGCTCCGGCCCAAAGAGTAAATGCTTTCACATTTAAGAAAGAGAGGAAACATCGATTTCCAAGAGAGACTTTGATCTAGTTTTTGAGTCATTATTTCAAACCACAGAAAGTCATATTTTATACATATGATTTATGAATTAAGGGAGTAGCATTGAAAAATGATATGGCAATGAGTTCATAATAACTCAAGTCTCCATAAACCACATAACCAACGTGTGTAGAAAAGATGATACTTTTTAGATGATAACCTCCGACAACTTCTAATTCTCTTTTCGTATGGTAGGAGATGTATATTATTTCATTATACATTGTACTATCTTAGTAGCTCTTGTACCTGTTTAGATTAGTTCATTGGGAGAATTTTTTGGTTAATTATAAAAAAAAAGATTCTTACATTCGAATTTCATGTTTATGATATAGTATTACATTAAAGAGATCTCTTGTTTATTCATTTCCGCATTGCTTGTTTTAAATTGGATAGCAATAATTCTCCTATCTAGGTGTTATAGTAGGTGACCGAACGACCCGATTGTGACATATTTTGACTCAATAATTTCATCCTCCGAATTATTTTCACTTTCACCAATCAATAGAGTTATCTTCCATAGAATAAAGTGATTTTTCTAGCTCTACTTAAGCTAATAATTTCGTAGTTATAAATTACAATGAGAAATGGATGAAAGTCTAAATTTTGATGGTGCATGAACGTATATTTTTTAAAAACAAATATTCACCAATACAATATTTTTTATACAAGAAGTGAACCAATACAAATTAATATTTCAAGAATAAAATACAAATCAAGTGTACATTTTTATATACAAGAAGTGAAGATTAGTCCAATATGATCCAGACTTGCTAACTTGTAGATCCGTTAGAAGTTTAACTCACAAAATACGTATCAATTCATATAAAGAGCAGCAAAATATTAATGAAATTTTAGGTCTAATAATATGTACCTTATACTATATACGTAGGATTAAAAATACAAGTAAATAATTCTTAACAGATTGATCGGTTTATATAATACAAAATTGAAGTTATTCATCCTTGTATCGATAAATCATTAAATATAAAATTTTATACCAGTAGTCAACTATTAATACGATAATTCAACACTAATAAGCCAATTAACCAAGTTCAAGATTAGCTTATCAATTATAATTCTATTTTAAATAGCCCTATCTTTTATCATCTATACCGGTTGTTATGAAATTACAATATCTTCTTTTTAGAAATAAGAATAAACTATATAGAAGAAATATTTTTTAAAAAATATGATAAATAATGATAATACATAAATAATTTTTTGTGAAGATTTTATGTGGAGAAAATAAGGAAAATTCTTTATGGTCAAATGCCTACTTAATGATAGATATATTTTAAAAAATATAATAATAAAGATATATTTATTTTTTGAAGATTTGAATAGAGAAAATAAGGAAATTCTTTAAAATATATTTCTTAAAGATATATTTATTTTCGAAGATTTCAATAGAGAAAATAAGGAAATTGACAGTGTGACATTTCTGTTGTGTGTGTGAGATCAATAATTCAGTCATGATATTCTGTTGTGTGTGTGAGATCATAACTTCAGTCATGACATTCTGTTGTGTGTGTGAGATCATTACTTCAGTCATACTATGTATACCAATTTAGAACTTGCCTTATTATTCTTGGTTTGGTGATTGACTGTTATTAGAAAAGGATCATAGACGGTTATTGAAAATATTCCACTTAGCCTAAAAGAAACCAACCAAATTAAAGTTATACCCCTGAATACAAATCTTTGAACCTTAAACCGTTCTTTTATTTAATTACCCAATTCACGTCCCCGTCGTTCATTATTGACTTATATTTTGGCTTTGGTCTCTCCTTGATCTATAATTGTTTTTTCTTAGGTATTGTATACGTTTCTTGTTTATGTGTTAAGATCAAAGAACTGTTTACATGTTTTTGGTCTGTGTTTACTACAATAAATCTTGTATGTATGTAATTGTTAGGAATGTGGATATTCGGATTAAAGGCGGAAGTGGATTTTAATTTGTCAATCACAAAAATACTTTATACATTAAAGTAATTAAACAACTTATTAAAATACTTCACCAAAACTGTACTTAGTCATTCAAAAGTATCCTACAAGAAAATAAATGTAAATAGTTCTTTCAAACAAAAGAGAATTTTGAGAAAAATCAGGCTTGATGTGAAGTTTGAACTTCGGTTAAATTTGTGGAATGCAATAATTCTACCTGAAGCTTACTTTTTATTTTAAAAGTTCTTTGTTTTATTTGTGAAAATTTCACCCCTTCCAATTGGGAATACTCATGCACATGCAAAGAGCGAATTTAGGAATGCCAAAGAAGAGTCACATGACACTATTTCTTCAGAAAAATCTATTAAATATGTACATATAGTGAGAAGTAAAAACATATATTAGAGATGTATTATGTAAAATGACACTTTTTAAACTAGAGTTGTGCATACCTAAATTGGTTTAGCGCAGAAATTTTACATGTTAAATTGTGTTTAAACCTACGTAGCCTCATTTTGATACATTTAAAAAAATGAAATTCAATGAATAAAAGTTGTTTTCATTGTATAAAAAATTATATTATTTTTATTGATGTTATTTTGATTCACTTCAAAACAAAGAGAAAATCCATCAAGAAGTTATAAAATGTAATTTAATTTTGTTAAGAAGTATAGTACTTTACGTGAATTATGTCTTGTTTATATTTTATTCCTTTTTAATATCATGTTACATTATTTATTTATAGTTTCTTATTTTAAAAGGTGACACTATTGACGAAATATGTTGTGTAGGCCAATATACACACATATCCTTGATCAGTAACAATGTCAAAATCTCAAACCTCGAGTCATGATGACACTTACCATAACTCAACAGTAGGTAAGCCAACTCATATCCTAGAATAACAAGTAACTAACATATTAGGTAGAAACAATAACCAACAAAAGAGATAAAGAGCTATTCAAGGAAAACAGTGGTAAATGACAACATCAAAAATATATACAAATCCACAATAGATCCCGTTGACACCCAATTTATTTTGTCCCAACTAACTTCTTCCAAATTATTTTCTTTATACGTCTAATGATTTTGAAAACTTAATAGTGTATCAGCTATTATAATCGTCTTTAACTTTTTTTTTTTTTAAAAAAAGAAATGATCTACGTAGTTTACTATCTGTTATATTACTCTCATTGTTAAATTTATTGTTATTTTGTAGAAGATGTCATATTGTTAGTTTGTTTAATCTATTCATCTATGTTGGCAGTCTTCTTTTTTAAAAAATAATTCACCAATTGTAACGACCTTAAGTACCCCTAGGCGTTACCGGCGTGTTCTTCCTCAAAGAGGACTTACACTAGCCCTTAGCATACGTCATGGGATATCATATGTAAAGAAAAGTGTGGAAAATTAAAACTTTTACATAGTGAAGTATACTTAGACTTCTCGTTTATTATTAATGGATTTTACATAGACTCCTCGCTTATAAAATTTACATAGACTTCTCATTTAGCATATTAACATCAACATAGTCTAATACTTGTCTCACATATAACCATCTAAATAGAGTTAAAACATTTGGGCATAGCCCTTACAAGTACAATATGCCACATATAGGCTTACAACAAAGTCTCAACATAAGAAATGAATAAGTGTCTTTAGACATAGACAAAACTACTAAAATCTTGATATGTGACACCATCCTCGAAACTTTGAGGACTCACCAACAACTTGGGAAAAGATCCAAGTCTTCCTTTCAAATGGGCACAAACTCCTCAATGGCCCGAACCTTAAATGTTTGGGAAAAAGGGAGAAATATGGATTAGTACATCACACATACTAAGTATGACTTCTATGTACAAAAACATCAATGCATGAGAAAAAGGACATTTTAGTCAAAATCATGTTTTCTATCAATTTAACTCAACATGCACATATACCAAGCATAGTAACTCAATTCAACATGATATCAACCCAACATGTAGATAACCTAAGTAATACTTGTGCAGTTCTAAGGAAAGAATCCCATAACCCTATCCCAAGCTAAGTACCACATTAGATCACCCACTTCATACATACTACATAACTTCATATATCATCATGGCATGATTTATGCATAAGGACCACACATATAAATTGACATGCATTCCATATAATCAACTTAAATCATAAAGAACACTACTAGAACCATCTTTCAAGAACCCACAAGTGCAATGTGTAAGAGAAGTCTCATACCCTCCCTGACACTATGTAGAAACTTAAGGAAAAACCCTTATATGAGTTCATACACTTACTTGTTCATTTACTTTTATATTAGGGAAATAAGTGCAATAACCGACATTAGACCATGTGAGCTACCTGGAATATGGTGTTCTACTCCACACCTAAAAGAGAGGGTTAAAACTTGCCTAACGTGTAACCATTCGTACATAGCTATCTAGGTGGATCCACTAAGTTATAGTCCTATGTGGGCACATAAAGGTCAAGGAGTTTGTTGCTAAGAACCCTAACTTACTAACGTGGTGGTTCACATCTCATTAGACAACACATAACATGGGAATTCGTACATACTAAACGTGAGAAAACCCATGTGGGAGGCCGGACTTACGCCACATGAGACCAACATCTCATTTACATGCCCTTTCGGTGCTAAACATCTATTCCTTTCTTATAACCATCTTTATTATTTCATAAGTTCACACTAGACTTTACTAGGCCGTTATGTAAACATTTCAACATAATAGCTCATAGATAATTACAAGTGAGAACATCCCTTTCACTTTAGAAATCAATACACATGTCCACTTAGCACTTTATTATAATCATGAAAACATTATCAATCATATAATAATCATATTATAAGATGCATACATATTTCATGGCTATTTTCGATGTCTAGGGTTAAGGATGAGGAACACTTATTATCATCATCACAACCACACAAAACAGACATAGAAGAAGTGGCTTGCCCAGATTTTTGTCCAGGGGGTTCGAAAAATAAATATATAAATGTGTATATAAGCCAATATAAAAATTAAAGGAAGTAGTAGTATATAATTTTAGTGGCGGACCCTTGAATTTTTTTGGGTTTAAACCCACACTTTTAGCATGTTTTATAAATAAAAATGAAAAAAGTGAAAACCGGAACTGAAATTAAAAAAGAGAAGAGAAAACTGAAAATAAGAAAAAGAAAATGCAAACGCGGGGATTTAATCCCTCGGCATGAATTGGGCTATCTGCTCTACTTTGTCATTTAGGGGGTTCAAAATGCACGTATCCACATAAATACAGAAAATTACCTTATATATATTGTGTAATTTTTTGCCGAGGGATTTTGGGTGAACCCTCTGGAAGCAACGTGGGTCCGCCCCTGCATAGAAGTATTACTATCTAAGCAACATCATCGTTCATAATTGAATGCAAGAAGATTCAATCAACATATCCCTTGCTCTTTCATGACCTTCATACTTCCATTACCAATAATACACAATTCAATACATAAACAAGCTAAATTCAAGAAGTAATACATAGAAATTAGTATTCTACATAATCTATAACTCATCATCTTCCACAATTACATAAAACTTTCAACATAAAATGAGTTTAGAGAAGAACAAGGGTCTGAGGTGGGATCTCAAGTAATCATAAAAACTAGCCATAATTCCATATTTAGTCAACAATAAAAGATCATAATTCATCATAATTGAACAACAATTTCGTTTTGATAAGAGGGATCATGTATAGATTGAAACCCTAGTCTTGGAGGATTTAGAAATTCATCTTTTGGATGGACCTCTTGGGGAAACGAATCCCAACAGTGAAAGAAACCATAACTTAGGGATGATTTGCCACTATTTTGAGTTGTATTACTTGGTGAATTTGTCTCCTTCTTGAAGCTCTAGTATTCTTTCAATAGAGGTTTGAGTTGGGGAGAGTGAAAGTTGAGAGTAGTTGGAGCTAAGTGAATTTGGAGAAATAATAGGGTGTTAGGTTAGTTAATGAGTTGGAACCCTTTTTATAGTCCTTAATTAACTTAATTAACCACCACTTAAACCCTAATTAATTACCTAACTAATTAACCAACTATCCCAAATTAATGAAAAACTTGGCAGTGAAGTGGGGTTCCAAATGATAGAACCCCGTTTACGGTGCGCAGACCAAACTACGACACCGTACTGGTGCTCCGAGGTTTTTGTAAGAGAGTGCATTTTGGAGCCTTTCCAATATTTGACTTAGTGTCAACCAACGGCCCCAAACTATGTAGCATCATTCAAACGAAGGCTCGTCGTTTCTGTTTGTGGTTGCACACTGTCAAATGGGACAATTTTAGGGTCAATGGATGGGTCCTGCTCAAGGACCTTTAGGGTGGTCCTTGGGGAGTCTTACCCTGATGTTTAAACCTAAAAAATATCTAACACATTTTAATACATTTTTACCAAATTTGAGTGAATTTCGACTCTTAAAACCCCTTGAAACATGCCAAAGTACACTAGCACAAATTTCACTAGTCTCCGGATGTATAGGTCGTCCCTTGACTTTATGACTCTAACACATCCTAATTCGGTTTATTAATTTTGTTTTAGCTCTAAAACGTCTTTATTAAACAGATGAGTCTGTAATCTAGGTCATGGAATTAACTGGGTGTTACAATATCCATCCCCGAATGACACCTTAAACCTTCTATTAATAAAAAGGAGAAGACTCAAGACTAGCAGCCCAACAACAAGCAATATCATCATCATGAGTCACAGATCATATGAGGAATTTCAACTCCTTTCAACACATAAACATAGCATCAACATATAGGAACTTAATCCACATTTCAAGAAACATAAAAGCTTATCATTTACGTCACATAAGGATGAATAACCTTCTCCATATTAGCATGAGCTCAATATGGACACCTTTTAAGAGTTGACATGAAAATTCCTTATCAAGATAACGCTAAACATGTTCAATAAAATTCTCATGAAAACAATATAGCATACTACATATTTAAGTGCAAGTTAACCATGAGAGGCACACTTCATAAAAACCCAATTTAGGCATGAATTTCAACAAAAATATGCACATACTAGATATACATGATAAGTCCAATATTTTCCATAATATTCATTTAAGGGTACTACTAATCTCAACCTTGGCTAGGAGTAAGAGGAAAAATATGAGGGTAGCGGGACTTCGTGTCGGCCTCCCATGTTTCTCTCTCAACTAGATGGTTCCTCCATAGAGATTTTACAGAGGCAACCTCTTTATTCCTTAATTTCTTAACTTACCGATCCAAGATCTCAACCGAAACCTCTTCATAAGAAAGGTTCTCATTAACCCCTAAACCTTCTAGAGGGAGAACGACTATGGATCATCTATACACTTCTTGAGCATTGACACATGGAACACCGGATGAACCGAGGCCAATTCAATCAAAAACTTTAACTCATATGCCACTTCCCCAACTCTCTTTAATATTTTGTAAGGGCCCACATGACAGGGACTAAGTTTCCCTTCTTTCCAAACCTCATCACCCCTTTTATGGGTGAAATTTTCAAGTAGACCCAATCTTTGACTTCTAATTCAAGGTCTCTCTTTCTATTGTCGACATAAGATTTTTTCCTACTATAAGACGTTTTCAACCTCTCTTTAATGGGGTCAAACTTTCTCGGTGGCCTCATATACTATTTCAGGACCAAGAAGAGCAAACTCACCCACTTCAAACCATCCAACCGGGGATCGACACCTCTACCATAAAGTGCTTCAAAAGGTGCCATAGCGATACTCGAATGGTAGTTATTGTTGTAGGTGAACTCTATCAAATGTAGGTAATCATTCCAATTCCCTTTGAAATCAAACACACATATAAATTGACATGCATTCCATATAATCAACTTAAATCATAAAGAACACTACTAGAACCATCTTTCAAGAACCCACAAGTGCAATGTGTAAGAGAAGTCTCATACCCTCCCTCACACTATGTAGAAACTTAAGGAAAAGCCCTTATATGAGTTCATACACTTACTTGTTCATTTACTTTTATATTAGGGAAATAAGTGCAATAACCGACATTAGACCATGTGAGCTACCTGGAATACGGTCTTGTATCCACACCTAAAAGAGAGGGTTAAAACTTGCCTAACGTGTAACCATTCGTACATAGCTATCTAGGTGGATCCACTAAGTTATATTCCTATGTGGGCACATAAAGGTCAAGGAGTTTGTTGCTAAGAACCCTAACTTACTAACGTGGTGGTTCGCATCTCATGAGACAACACATAACATGGGAATTCGTACTTACTAAACGTGAGAAAACCCATGTGGGAGGCCGGACTTACGCCACATGAGACCAACATCTCATTTACATGCCCTTTCGGTGCTAAACATCTATTCCTTTCTTATAACCATCTTTATTATTTCATAAGTTCACACTAGACTTTACTAGGCCGTTATGTAAACATTTCAACATAATAGCTCATAGATAATTACAAGTGAGAACATCCCTTTCACTTTAGAAACCAATACACATGTCCACTTAGCACTTTATTATAATCATGCAAACATTATCAATCATATAATAATCATATTATAAGATGCATACATATTTCATGGCTATTTTATATGTCTAGGGTTAAGGATGAGGAACACTTATTATCATCATCACAACCACACAAAACAGACATAGAAGAAGTGGCTTGCCCAGATTTTTGTCCAGGGGGTTCGAAAAATAAATATATAAATGTGTATATAAGCCAATATAAAAATTAAAGGAAGTAGTAGTATATAATTTTAGTGGCGGACCCTTGAATTTTTTTGGGTTTAAACCCACACTTTTAGCATGTTTTATAAATAAAAATGAAAAAAGTGAAAACCGGAACTGAAATTAAAAAAGAGAAGAGAAAACTGAAAATAAGAAAAAGAAAATGCAAACGCGGGGATTTAATCCCTCGGCATGAATTGGGCTATCTGCTCTACTTTGTCATTTAGGGGGTTCAAAATGCACGTATCCACATAAATACAGAAAATTACCTTATATATATTGTGTAATTTTTTGCCGAGGGATTTTGGGTGAACCCTCTGGAAGCAACGTGGGTCCGCCCCTGCATAGAAGTAGTACTATCTAAGCAACATCATCGTTCATAATTGAATGCAAGAAGATTCAATCAACATATCCCTTGCCCTTTCATGACCTTCATACTTCCATTACCAATAATACACAATTCAATACATAAACAAGCTAAATTCAAGAAGTAATACATAGAAATTAGTATTCTACATAATCTATAACTCATCATCTTCCACAATTACATAAAACTTTCAACATAAAATGAGTTTAGAGAAGAACAAGGGTCTGAGGTGGGATCTCAAGTAATCATAAAAACTAGCCATAATTCCATATTTAGTCAACAATAAAAGATCATAATTCATCATAATTGAACAACAATTTCGTTTTGATAAGAGGGATCATGTATAGATTGAAACCCTAGTCTTGGAGGATTTAGAAATTCATCTTTTGGATGGACCTCTTGGGGAAACGAATCCCAACAGTGAAAGAAACCATAACTTAGGGATGATTTGCCACTATTTTGAGTTGTATTACTTGGTGAATTTGTCTCCTTCTTGAAGCTCTAGTATTCTTTCAATAGAGGTTTGAGTTGGGGAGAGTGAAAGTTGAGAGTAGTTGGAGCTAAGTGAATTTGGAGAAATAATAGGGTGTTAGGTTAGTTAATGAGTTGGAACCCTTTTTATAGTCCTTAATTAACTTAATTAACCACCACTTAAACCCTAATTAATTACCTAACTAATTAACCAACTATCCCAAATTAATGAAAAACTTGGCAGTGAAGTGGGGTTCCAAATGATAGAACTCCGTTTACGGTGCGCAGACCAAACTACGACACCGTACTGGTGCTCCGAGGTTTTTGTAAGAGAGTGCATTTTGGAGCCTTTCCAATATTTGACTTAGTGTCAACCAACGGCCCCAAACTATGTAGCATCGTTCAAACGAAGGCTCGTCGTTTCTGTTTGTGGTTGCACACTGTCAAATGGGACAATTTTGGGGTCAATGGATGGGTCCTGCTCAAGGACCTTTAGGGTGGTCCTTGGGGAGTCTTACCCTGATGTTTAAACCTAAAAAATATCTAACACATTTTAATACATTTTTACCAAATTTGAGTGAATTTCGACTCTTAAAACCCCTTGAAACATGCCAAAGTACACTAGCACAAATTTCACTAGTCTCCGGATGTATAGGTCGTCCCTTGACTTTATGACTCTAACACATCCTAATTCGGTTTATTAATTTTGTTTTAGCTCTAAAACGTCTTTATTAAACAGATGAGTCTGTAATCTAGGTCATGGAATTAACTGGGTGTTACAATATCCGTCCCCAAATGACACCTTAAACCTTCTATTAATAAAAAGGAGAAGACTCAAGACTAGCAGCCCAACAACAAGCAATATCATCATCATGAGTCACAGATCATATGAGGAATTTCAACTCCTTTTAACACATAAACATAGCATCAACATATAGGAACTTAATCCACATTTCAAGAAACATAAAAGCTTATCATTTACGTCACATAAGGATGAATAACCTTCTCCATATTAGCATGAGCTCAATATGGACACCTTTTAAGAGTTGACATGAAAATTCCTTATCAAGATAACGCTAAACATGTTCAATACAATTCTCATGAAAACAATATAGCATACTACATATTTAAGTGCAAGTTAACCATGAGAGGCACACTTCATGAAAACCCAATTTAGGCATGAATTTCAACAAAAATATGCACATACTAGATATACATGATAAGTCCAATATTTTCCATAATATTCATTTAAGGGTACTACTAATCTCAACCTTGGCTAGGAGTAAGAGGAAAAATATGAGGGTAGCGGGACTTCGTGTCGGCCTCCCATGTTTCTCTCTCAACTAGATGGTTCCTCCATAGAGATTTTACAGAGGCAACCTCTTTATTCCTCAATTTCTTAACTTACCGATCCAAGATCTCAACCGAAACCTCTTCATAAGAAAGGTTCTCATTAACCCCTAAACCTTCTAGAGGGAGAATCGACTATGGATCATCTATACACTTCTTGAGCATTGACACATGGAACACCGGATGAACCGAGGCCAATTCAATCAAAAACTTTAACTCATATGCCACTTCCCCAACTCTCTTTAATATTTTGTAAGGGCCCACATGACAGGGACTAAGTTCCCTTCTTTCCAAACCTCATCACCCCTTTCATGGGTGAAATTTTCAAGTAGACCCAATCTTTGACTTCTAATTCAAGGTCTCTCTTTCTATTGTCGACATAAGATTTTTTCCTACTATAAGACGTTTTCAACCTCTCTTTAATGGGGTCAAACTTTCTCGGTGGCCTCATATACTATTTCAGGACCAAGAAGAGCAAACTCACCCACTTCAAACCATCCAACCGGGGATCGACACCTCTACCATAAAGTGCTTCAAAAGGTGCCATAGCGATACTCGAATGGTAGTTACTGTTGTAGGTGAACTCTATCAAATGTAGGTAATCATTCCAATTCCTTTTGAAATCAAACACACAAGATCTCAACATATCTTCTAGGGTTTGAATGGTGCGATCCGCTTGTCCATATGTTTGGGGGTGGAAAGTTGTGCTATGTTTTACTTGATTATCAAGCCCATTGTGGGAAGATCTCCAAAAATTCAAAGTGAATGGGGCTCCTCTATCGGAAATGATCAACAAGGGGCCCCCATGCAACTTTATGATCTCCTTAACATACAATCTAGCATACTCCTCCGTTGAGTAAGAGACTTTTATACGAAAGAAGTCGGATAACTTATTCAACCTATCCATTATAATCCAAATGGATTCATGTAGTCTACGCGTTTGAGTCAAACCTACCACAAAGTCCATGTTGACATCTTCCCACTTCCAATTGGAGATATCAATATCTTGTGGTAGACCTCCCAGTCCTTGATGATCGGCTTTGACTTGTTGGCTATTTGAGCACCTAGCCACAAAATTAGCTATCTTTCTTTTCATTATATTCCATTCCACCAATAAATCTCACGCAAGTTATGATACATCTTGGTGGCTCCCGGATGGATGAAATATCGGGATCCATGATTCTCTCCCTTAAACCATCCACATCCGGCATTCATAACCTTCCTTGGTACCTAAGTACACCATCCTCCCCTTTGGAGAAATATTCATTATACTCTCTAAGTACCGATTATTTCCACTCCATCAATAGAGGATCAAGATGTTGCTTAGACTTCACATACCCACTAAAGAAGACTCGGAGTTATGACGGATCATATAACCATCCTTTGAAGATTCTTCTAGTAGGATAACCTATCGGGCCAATCTATGAAACTTCTTCACTAGCTCTTTTTTTCATTAAACACATGAGTCACACTACCCATGGACACTCGACTCAACGCATCCACAACCACATTCACTTTTCCGGGATGGTAAAGGACAATCATGTTATAATCCTTTAAAAGTTCTAACCATATTATTTGGCATAAATTCACGTCTTTTTGAGTGAACAAATATTTAAAACTATTGTGATAGGTGAACATATCAATATGTACCCCATAGAGGTAGTGTATCAAAATTTTCAAGGAAAATACTACGGATGCAAGCTCAAGGTGATGAGTTGGATAATTCTTCTCATGTGGCTTGAGTTGCCTAGAGGCATACGCTATCACTTTGACATATTTCATGAGCACACATCATAGAACCACTCGGAAGGCATCACAATAAACCAGAAATCCTTCGGTTGCCTCCGATAAGGTCAATATCGGAGTTTAGGTGAGTCTATTTTTCAATAATTGAAAGCTCTGTTCACACGGTTCCGACTTTTCAAACATGGAATTCTTTTGGGTCAAAGCCGTTAATGGAGATGGGAAAGACAAAAATCACTCAAAAAATAACCTATAATAACCGTTCAACCCTAGAAAACTTTGGATGTCGGTATGATACAAAGGTCGAGGCAAAATTTTAACCACTTCCGTCTTCCTGAAATCAACCTCTACCTCTTCACTAGAGACAATGTGACCAATAAACGCAACAAATCTCAACCAAAATTCACATTTACTAAACTTAGCAAAAAGTTGTTTATCCTTGAGAACTTGCAAAACTATCCTCAAATGGCTCATTGATCATTGTCACTCCTAGATTATATTAAAATGTCATCAATGAAGTCAAAAACAAACAAATCAAGATAATTTCTAAAAACTCGATTCATAAGGTCCATGAAAGCAACCGGGTCATTGGTTATACCAAAGGACATAACTAGGAATTCAAAGTGACCATATCTTGTTCGGAATGTCGTTTTTGGAATTTCAACCTCCGTCACTCTAAGTTGGTGATAATCTAACCTCAATTCAATCTTTGAAAATTAACTCTTGGAGTTTATCAAACAAATCATGAATCCTAGGGAGTGGGTACTTATTCTTTATGGTGACCTTGTTCAATTTATAATAGTTGGTACACATTTCAAAGACCTTGAGTGAGAACATCCCTTTCACTTTAGAAACCAATACACAAGTGAGTAAATCTTCCACTTAGCACTTTATTGTAATCATGAAATCATTATCAATCATATAATAATCATATCATAACATGCATACATATTTCATGGCTATCTTAGATGTCTATGGTTAAGGAGGAGGCACACTTATAATCATCATCACAACCATACACAATAGAAATAGAAGTATTACTATCTAAGCAACATCATCTTTCCTAATTGAATTCAAGAAGATGCAATCAACACACCTCCTTGAACTTTAATGGCCTTCATACTTCCACTACAAAGAATACACAATTCAATACATAAACAAGGTAAATTAAAGAAGTAATACATAACAATTAGCATTCTACATAATCTATAACTCGTCATCTTCCACAATTACATAAAACTTTCAAGATATAATAAGTTTAGAGAAGAACAAGGGTCAAAGGGGAAATCTCAAGTAATTATTAACAATTAGCCATAATTCCATAGTTAATCAACAATAAAAGATCATAATTCATCACAATTAAACAAAAGTTTTGTTTTGAAAAGAGGATTCATGTATAGATTGAAACCCTAGTCTTGGGGAATTTAGAAATTTATCTTTTAAAGGGACATCTTAGGGAAAGGAATCCCAAAAGTGAAAGCAATCATATATAAGGGATAATTTCCATGATTTTGAGTTTTATTCCTTGGTGAATTTGTCTCCTTGTAGAAGCTCTAGTGTTCCTTCAATGGAGGATTGCGTTGGGGAGAGAGAAAGTAGAGAAAAGTTGGAGATAAGTGGGTTAGGGGAAATAATGGGGCGTTAGGTTTGTTAATGAGTTGGAACCCTTTTTGTAGTCCCTAATTAACTTAATTAACAAAACTTTAGCCCCTATTAATTACCTACTAATTAACCTACTATCCCAAATTAATGAAAAACTTGACAGTGAAGTGGGGTTCCAAAAGATGGAACCCCGTCTATGGTCCGTAGACCAAACCACGGCACCATACTGGTGCTCCGTGGTTTTGATCAGAGAGTGCATTTTGTATCCTTTTAATATTTTACTAAGTGTCAATCAACGTACCTAAATGACGGAGAATCGTTTAAACGATGGCTCTTCATTTGTGTGTGTGGTTGCACACTATCAAATGGGATAGTTTTGGGGTCAATGGATGGGTCTTCCTCAAGGACCCTTAGGGGGTTACTTGGGGAGTGATACTCAGATGTTTTGACCCTAAAACAATATAACACATGTTTAATACCTTTTTACCAAATTTGATTGAATTTCGACTCTTAAAACCCCTTGAAACATGCTAAGGCACACTAGCAAAAATTTCACTAGTCCCCGGACGTCTTTATCTTGCCTTGACGTTATGACTCCAACACATCGTAATTTTGTTTAGTACTTTTTTTAGTTATAAAATATCATTATTTGATAAATGAGGCTCTAATGTAGGTCATGGAATTTTCGGGGTATTACACCTGTCCTTCATTTATACTAAAATAGATACACTTTGAAAAGTTATAAACTTTGACTTCTTAATTTTAATCAAAGATGTCATTCCTTATTTTCAATGTTGATATGGAATGTTCCTTACAAGTAGTAAATTTCTAACTAAAATGCTTGGGACAATTTATACTTGTAGGTAACTTCGAAGTAGTAAATTTAATTAATCATAGAGTATGTTGTTTAGATAAATACTTGAATTAGTAGTCTAAATTTAATTTCCCATACATTGACTTAACCTTGAGAATATCTTTTTTTTTATATATAAAAAAAGGAGACTTATTTTTTAGTAATCATAATTAGGCAAATCATTTATATTATGAGCTAATCATGAAGGCACTTGGCTAAAGTATTTTATCATCTTAAAAATCTTATTTTAGTTAGGACGTGTGAACAATTTCCCTTTTTCTAACTTTGTTTTTTTAGCTATATGGATATTATTTATTTATATATGTAAAGCCTAGATGTCTATTACATTAGGGATATTAGAGTTCCCAAACTTAGCTAGGTTACTACAAATTGCTATCACTGGTGTACTAGTGTGTCCTACTAGGTCCTCCGCTAATTGGTGTGCCACCATAGTAGGAGGGGTTACAAAAACTACAAAGTAATCATTATTACTACTAGTTCTTGCTTGACTTGCTAAAATGTGGGCCACTTTATTGCCTTCTCTAAATTTATGTTGGTGCACCAGATTTTCCGTTTTTCTTCGCCAGTACCTGTAATTAGAGATTAAGGAGGTAAACATTGAAGCTTGAGAACATGTGAAAAGGTTGATTACCTCTGTTGAGTCAATTTCAATAAGGAGTGGAAGAAAACTGTGTTGTAAAGCACTTTCAGCACCATTAAGAAAGGATATGATTTCCATAAAAGTAGAATTTAAACATCAAAGACTTTGGTTATATCCCAATTTCTAGTTACCAAATTGTCCAAGATGAATCCTCTGATGCCGCTGACTCTCGTAGTTGTGGAAACGGAGCCATCAATTTTAAGTTTATAGTAAGGTGGAGGAGGAGATTACCGATATATTTGAATGGATATCCTATCTGAGGGTTAAGTAGGGAAGGACTTAGTATTATACTTATACTCGATGGCGTGAGCAAAAACTTGGGGGGTCAAGATTCGACTACACATGTTATGGAAGACATTGTTGTTCCCATTGATCCAAATATGCCAAATTGCGAATAGGTACAACGCGTTCCAATTAATGAGATGATTTGAAGGGGGGATAAAGATTTTTTAGAACAAGAATCCAATCGATAATGTTAACCACTATGTTTATAATAGTGTCACTGAGCCGCAATTCTCTCTAGAAAGCCCGGTCAATAAGACACTCTAAAAAGATATGTTTAGTAGATTATATACATGTGTTGCAGATCTTACTCTAATTTGTGGTAACTACTTTGAGTTTATGGAGATAAACACTTGAGGGAATCCTATTATGGTAGAAAAGCCATAAGAAGAATTTATTTTAGTGAGGGTTTCTAGACACGAAATCCAATGAAAATCTATGTGGTGCTGCTAGTTGGGATGGGGGTCAAGACCTTGTAAACAGAGTTTATGGTGAATTTACCATTGTCATTAAGGGACCATCAAGGTGTATCCCCTTTGAGATTATTAATGATAGGGGTTGAATGAATTTTATCTAGGATATATCTAGGGAAGTCGAAAGAACACAAATCAAAGTTCCACTGGTTATTAACCCTTAACTCAACGACTTTTTGTGAAGTTGGAGATGTTAATAGGAACCTCAATAATCTATCCAAGGTTAGTGGTGGGAATCCAGCTATACGATCAAATGTTGGCTCGAACATTTGTCACAATAAGTCATCTATAGCCTTAACAACAATATTTCCACGCTAACATGACATTTTTCCAGATAAAGGACATGTTCTTCCTATAGAGCCTATAGTTGTTATAATAATACAAACAGTTTTCCTAGGGTGATTAGGATCACTAAAAATTCTCTAGGCTAGACTGGTCAACATGGCTTTATTGTTTGTGTTAACATCACAAATTCCTAACCCTCCAAGATGCTTGGAAGAGGTGATGGTGTCCCATTTAAGATAATGAATTTTCTTCCTACTAAAGGAGCTACCCCAAATAAAATCTCATTGAATTTTTTAGATACCTGGAAGGGTCTTTTCGGGGAGTAAAAGGTAGGGTAATTCGGTATAGAGTTAAGGGTGGAATATTCTACGGTGATTCTGCCCGCCATGGAGAGAAAATTAATCTTCCAGTCCCCTACATTTTGATTCATCCTATCTAGAATGAAAAGGAAGTCTAGAGGCATAGGACAGTTGTATAGAATAGGAAAACCTAAATACTTGACGAAATTCCTAGTATGGTCAATTCAAAAGGTAGTAGTTCGCTGGGAGACTGTGATAGTACTACACTTAGATGAAAGGTTGATCTTGGATTTTTTTTTACTAACACTTTGTCCAGAAACTTGGCAGAAGATCTCAATACTTTGGGCCCATAAAATGGATGGAGTTACTGTTTTCTTTAGCCATAAGGGTAAGATTATCAACATAGAATAGATGGAACCAAAAAAAGCAACGAGTAGAAAGCTTTATAGGATTCTATAGACCTATATCAACCTGGTAATTAATGTAATTGGAAAGAATTTCCATTCTCATGATGAAAATATAGGGGGAGAGAGGGTCCTCCTGCCGGATTCCTCAGGTGGGGTTAAAAAAACTAGTTTTTAGACGAGGTAGTAAGACAAGGAATGATGAGTTTAGAGATGTTCTGGGAAATTTAAGGTAAACCAGAGCACTATAAATAAATGACCACTCAAGCTTATCATATGCTTTCTCTAGGTCAAGTTTGAGCATAAAATTTCCTACCGAGGAATGCTTAAAGTTGTTGATAACTTCTTGGATCACAATGGCATTATCTGCAGGTCATCTACACTTAAGAAAAATGGATTTGAAGGAGCAAATAATTTTTTGAAGAAAGAGTTTCATTCTAAAATATTACAATCTTCAAAATAATTTTCTAAACAGAGCCATATGGGTCGGAAGTTTCTAATGATGTTGGAATTTTGCATCTTTAGAATTAGACAAAGATAACTCTCATTGATAATAAGAGGGACTTTCGAATTTTTGAAAACCTTATGATTCAGATCCCTCACGGCCGGACCAATAATATGCTAGTATTGTGGACAAAAGAAAGGGTGTAACCCGTCTGGGACAGGAGCTTTAAAAGGTTGGAAAAAGTTTATCGCCAGAGTCTTTTCCAAATCCCTTAAAGGGAGATCAAGTCCGGCAATGTCAATATTGTGAAATAATTTAGTAATGTTTGCAGTGGTGCTGAAAGAGGACAAGTTGTGATAGGTGGTAAAGATTTTAAAAAGGTAATCAACAGTATGCCGAAGTATACAATCATGATTGGTAATCCAATTGCCTTGGTCATCCGCAAAATTAGGAAATTTTATTGCATCGACGTCTATTGAAAACAGAGATAAAAAGACCTAGTATTTCTATCCCCATCATTAAGCTAGTAAATGTGAAATCTCATTTTCCAGTGCTTTTCCCCAATTTTCAGAATTGTTTATTCAATTCTAAGCACATGATCTAGATTCAAAAGAAAGGAACTAGAAGGAAAATTTCTGATTATTGAATTCCAGCTAGTTGGGCTAGTAGGTGGGCCTTTTTTTAAAATAAAAACCCCCAAACAATTTTCTACTGCAGGCTTATAAAATCTCTTGAAACTACAGGTTTGCATGGATATGGTTTTGGTTACTCCAACACTTCTGGACAAGGACTTGGAACTCTTGGTGGGCACACTAATAGGTTTCTAGACGGAAGAGTTTTCTCCTAGAACCAACACGGTTAGAGTTAAGAGTGAGGAAAATAGGGGAGCGGTCAGAGAGAGTTCGAAGAAGATAGGTCACATCAACATTTTCATATGAAAGAAGCCATTCTTTATTAGCAAGATAACAATCAAGTCTTTGAAGAATCAGGCCATTTTTATGTCGATGATTTGACCAAGTGTAACGAGACCTTTTAAAACCTAGGTCCAACAATGAGCAGTAATTGCAATCAACAAACTTATTAGCCCTACTAATATTATATGGTCACCCTTCCCGCCCCCTATTTATCGTCTTGATAGGTGATTTCATTAAAATTTCCCCTAAAAGCCATGGACTCATATAAGAATCACTAATTTCTTTTAGAATATTCCATAACATATTACGAGTAACAATGTTAGTACAGGCATAAACAACACTTAACATCCAAGATTTTTTATTAGGGTTTACCTGGACCATTGCATACAATTCCTAGTTGGAATTCCTCACTTGGTTAATAATAACCAAATTATTGTGCCATAGAAGCACACTTCCTCAAGAATGTCCCATAGCAGTGACCTGTAACATTCCACTGAACTGCAAATCATCCTTCAGGGTTAAATGTTTCTATAGTCTAATATCAATTAGAAATAAAATGCAAGGACTATGACTCCTAGTAACATATTTAATATTTCTTATGGAAACATCATTATGAGCACCACAATATTCTAGATATTTATACTATGGCTTGATTCATAAGATTAAAGTTTGTTATGGTCACTCATTCCTCTATTTGAGTCCTCGGGGTTGGACTAAGGAAAACCGCTATTTTTGCTTCTTGGGTCATGAATGGCAGACAAAAGTCGATTGAGAACTTTTTAGGATTTTCTTGACAGTTAAAAATGTACTTCTTGTCTTCCATCTCCTGGAAGAGCATAAGGGATACACCTCTAAGACTTACTATTTCTGTAAACAAGGGAGGTTGGGCCTCCTCCATAGTGACCTCTATCACTTATTCTACTCGGGGAGTAGCTAGGGGAATTGGAGTTTTGCTTGGTTGAGGTATCCATGGATTGAACAATGGATTCTCCACAGTTAGTTCCACTGGGGTGAAAAGTAAAAGGTCCTCCCTCATCATTTTTATTAGTGTATTGAAGTAGTTGGGTAGGTTCCACATATATTGCATGTGGTGAAAGAGGGTTTGGGCTATTGAGGGAGCTAGAGGGTTCAACACATTTTTCAACCAGACCCGATTTATATAATTTTCCATTTCTAGAGCATGCCCTCCAATATTATCTGTGCTATAAAATTTAGATTTTGAAGTATGATCAACATTTCTCATCCCTAATAATTCAGAGTAAAGAAAATGGCTTGTCCGTGGAGTGTTTGATCCATGACTGAGAAGGTTGGGATAGTGGGAGGGTTGATGTGGTGTTGATTAATGGATGGGTATCCTAGTTGATGGTAACGGTGTCTTGTACATCAATTGTTCTTAGGGCCATTGGATTTAACCTGTGCCTTTTCTATATAAGAGGACTCTTGGTGTTGCGTTAAGACTGTAGGGAGTGAGAGTATCGAATACAGTCGAAGGGCTTGGTTCAGGTATTGTAGGTTGACATAGTTTATTGAAGATCTTTTTCTTCTGATTGAGTATGCATGGGATTGGTGGCATTTATTGATTGCTTAAAGTCTTCAGTCAGGGAGTAATCCATCTCAAGCAAGTGAATCTCATCATCCACTTATCCAAAGTTAGTGCCAAGTATGAAGGGGACCTAATTAATTTGTCATTTTGTATAGTATGCCAAGTGTCAACCATAGTAAAATTTGAGTTACAACTATGTATATTGGCTCATGTAAAACATGTGTCTACAGAGGGAGTTGGTGTTCCATTCTGAGAGTCTTTAGCGGTGGGTTCAGCTAACATAAGAGTGTAGGGCGTCAAAGGCTGATTGTTTGCCACTTGTTGTTCACGTGTTGGAAGATTACTCGCCGAGTCCATCACCGAGGTGGAGATTTGGCAAAGGGGAAGTATGGTCCCACGAAATTCTCTCACCACAATTTTTCATTTGATCGATGTCATTAGAAGCTAAAATCTCAAATTTATTACTATTATGGTGACTAGCAGCGGGAATGGTTTGGGAAGAGGAATAGTTATTGTTGGTCTTACCAATTGGTGGATTACTTTTTCTAGTCTCTATAGTGTTATTATCAATGCTACTATAATTAGATGAAGAGGGGGAAAACTTACTTGTTGGGCTCCTCAAAGCGTTATTTGCAGTTTCCATAGACGAGCCTGACAACTTACTTTTATCTTGATTGGCCCTGGCATGGTACTTTTTTTGCGAAATTTATTGTGTTTCATTCCTCTATAGTTGGATGTGGTTCAAGTGGCTCTATTGGCGAAGGTTGTTTTGGGGTTGTACAATTACATTGTGTCCTCAAGTGGACAATTCTACCACAAGTCTGGCATAGTTTTCCAACTCCTTCATAGCATATTTCCTTAGTATGATTATCAATTTTGATTTTGAGTATTTCAATGTCTTATCCATTGGCTCATACATACACAACCTTGCATATCTTCCTCGAATGGTTGCACTTGTACAAACGTTAATTTTCAGCAATTTTCCTATGACATTACCAATCTTTTTAGTATAATACCGTCATTGAACTCAGTGGAATGAT
Organism: Solanum chilense; assembly: GCA_032847665.1. NCBI lineage: Eukaryota > Viridiplantae > Streptophyta > Magnoliopsida > Solanales > Solanaceae > Solanum > Solanum chilense. The sequence goes on from CM064965.1 coordinate 13,831,853, forward strand.
GGGGTAGTTTGATCCAAACGACTGTTTTGTGGAAGTTGCTCTATTATATATGAAATTTGGGACCCATTTCTGAATTAAAAGGAAGTGGTTGTTAATAAACAAAAGCCCTGCTTCTAGAATACTATTAAAGTTGTTCTTTACTGGTAAGTTGGCAATAAAGAAATCAGGGCCTAAGTCGATTAAAGGGAAATCCGAGGTTATCCTCCAGATTGTTTTGAGCTTTGATTTTAAAATTTGGTGTAAAATTCGCATAACAATGAGTTAACTATAACAGAATATTTCCATGGGAAATATATCCTTGTTTTGTCTTCATCTGTGAGGAGAATTTGGTCCAACTATGTTGTGATTTCCTGTTCCTTCCCCACCATTGCGGCGTGTTAAGTTTGCTCGTCATGTCGTAGTCCAATAAGTCATTTATTATGGTCTCTTTTGACAGAAGAGAGTCTTTATATGTAGTAGGCTCTTGAGGGCATGATCTACGGGCAAGATCTAGAGGTTTTGGAGGGATTTCATGATTGCAGAGGTCCATATTTTGGTTTTGGAACTCTATGTTCGTATGTTCTCTAGCTTGAGAAGGATGATATATGTTTAGAGAGAAAGCACAGAAATCATAAGATTGATTTGATTTTAGTTTGATACTAAGAAACGAGGTTTAACTTATGAGTTTATTTTTTCAAACTTATTACAAACCATTTCTTACATCTCTTAAAATACTTATAACACATTTTCCATTAATATTTATATTTATGTCATAGAGAGATGTTCTAATGGGCCTCTATACTTGTATTACTTTGAATTATGAATCCTTCTACTTGACTCTCTGCAAAATAAAAATTTATACTCAGTAAAACATAAAATATCAAACCTTTCTAACCAACACATTAAAGGGAAAGTGAAGGTCATACTAAATTATAAAATGGTAACATTATAAATAATTGATTTTAAAAAGAAATGTAAAATTTCTTCCAAATAAAATCAGAAAAAAGGGTCTTCTTCTCTCCAACCCAAGTTTTTTTAGACATCATTCTCTTTTTCAATCAACTCCTCACCTGAGTCAACCTCATCCACGCCGCAATATCCTTTTTCATTTGTCATACCTTCTTGTCTTCGTCTTCAGCAGATCTATCCATCTCTTCTTGTGTGTGCTTCCAATGTTGACACACTAAAATTTCAAGCGACCCATTTCCAATTTTTTCTCAGTCCCCTCTTTCTTCCTCACAAATCGGCATCAAACTTTACATTCAAATTAATCTCTGATTTTTCTAATTTGTTCTCTCCTCTATATATTGGTAGTTATTCGAGCTACTATTACAACTGGTTTTTTGGGTTTCTTGGTTATTATGTTGTTGTTGATGTAGATTTTCAAGATTCAAGATTCTTTTAAGACTTTCATTCTCGATATTGAAAAAATTGAACAAAAAAAAAAGAGAATGAAGGTGATTATAATGTTGAATATGAGGATGGTGGTGTGTGGTTGTGGTTTGGGGGAGGTGGAGGTGGAGGTAAGCTAGATGGGAGGTGAGAGAAATAGATTTTTTTCTTGGAAAAATTAGTTTACCTTTTATATAGTATTTTGAATATTAATTTTTAAAATAGTCAATAAAATTAATTATGACCTGGTATTTTTTTTTTGTGACATGGATTTGTCATATAAGGTAGAGTGAGAGACACACATGATAGGAGGAGTTTAAAAATAATTTTTTTAATTGAGTTTAAGGGTTTAATATGTAAATGATTAAGTAGAAATACAAACACATACAAGTACAAGATTCCATTAGAGAATTTTGCCTATTTTAAAATCAAGTCTTACCGAGTTTAAGTTTTAAAAGTTATGATAAGTATTATCTCAATTTAAAGGGGGTCTTCATATGTAAAGTTATCACGTATTAATATTTTATACATTAATGTTTTTTCATAAGGATTTTCGATTTTAATATATTAGATATAAACATTGTCTTAAGCATTTCAATAGTATATAACATAATTTTCTTTAATTAACCTAATTTGGTCTGTAAATTATTTTTTAACAAATCTTAAAGAATAATTTACCCTTTCCCTTTAAGATAACTGAAATCCTTACCTAGAATCATATAAGATCAAGCAAACCTTAATTTAGAGTTAACTTAGAATCAATTTAGCAAAATACGTGCCCTAATTCATCTTTAAAATAATTAGGTTGAAATTCTTCAAATTAGCATAAGAATCACCATACTTTGTAGACTATTAGACCCTGAGTTAAAATGGAGTATAAAAGATTCAGTTCCACGATTTGGTGGACACAAGTACCGAGATAATAAAAAGAGCACAAGTACCCAAAAGTGGACAAAAATACATATTTGTATCATATACAAAAGACGTGTCTCGTATAGGCTAAATTGGATGCTATAAGTTGACCCTTAGTCTTTGAAGAAGCCCGCAATTGACTCAATCTCAATGTTGACAACCTGTGCTTGGATCTTCATATAAAAATAGATGAAGAGTGCAGTATGAGTACCAAAATAACAAGTACCAGTAGGCATCATGGTATCACTAATCTAGAAAAATAAAGAGAATAATGAATAGCGAAAAAGCAAACCAAGTAGAGGTCATAGAACAAAACAGAAACAAAAACCTATCTGCGAAGCACACGAGTCTAGGAAAGTGTGATAAAATTAATAGGTAACTATAACCCAACTAGAGTACCATAAGCTAGAAGCTACACTCATCCACAAATGAAATTAAATAAACCAAATTCACCCACATAAGTCTGATGAATAACAGAAGAACTAAGGAACTACTAGCTAAGTTTAAGAGTACGAAAAACTTCTACAACCATCCACAGAGTTGAACCACAGTAAAAGTCCTCATGCATCCAATAGATTCACCAAGTCAAGACTCAAACCTGACTAATAAAAGTGATGCTCGAACTTTCACCAAGGATAATAGAAAGATGTCCTGTCCTTGAATCATGACTTAAAGAGGTACACCACAATATTAATTACTGTCTAAAAGAAGATATGTTAGGGACTCGACACATTGATAAAAAAATATATGTAAGGACCTTGAACTGTTGCTAAAATAGTATACACGTAGGCCTCTAACCTAGGATGAAGAACTCCAAATGCCTATAAATCTCCAGTTCTTAGTCATCCAAGACCACTCCATAGAGCACAACAATCATTAGAGCCACCAGGACCCACTCCAGCTCCAAACCCAAGATTCGATTATACTAGCCTACGAGACATGAAATTGACAAAGAACCCACCTTGGTTGAATCACAATGGAATTTATGGATGAACGATCATATGAGCTGAGTTTCCACCTATAAAAGGATCATACTATCATACCCAAATATGCTAAATTAGTCTATAGGGAGCTAAGCCATCTAAGATAACGTCAAATAAACTATAGACCTAACGACTCCCAATGCAAGCAATCACTAGCCTCAGTCAAGGCTAAGGAAACTAACAAGCTATCAATAACAACAAAAACAAAATTACGAAAATCACAAGGTAATATATAATCAACACAGCAAAACTAGAGATGCTCAAGCTTGTGTGAATATGATTACAAAAGAATACAAAGTGTACCATTGGGGATTTCAAGCCTTGTTGAATAAGCTGGAACCTTCTTGAACCATTTGTTGCGCATTAGTTGGTGTATCCCATATTCATATTTGCGTTCACGCACCCTAGGCCGAGTTCATGATGACTAATGAAGCTACAATTGTGAAGCCTTGGGGGATCCACCTTCCATAAAACTGGTCTTTCTCTCCCATTTGCCACCATAGTGTGATAACGCCTATGCCTCACTTTGGAAAATTGTATCTTAACTCGAGACCCAGTAGTGGTTGTGGATAACATTATGGAAAGTTACAGATTGAATTTTGCCCGATTTCTTATCGAGGAGGTTCATGAAAGGGTATTTTGTGGTTCCATGAAATGACCTTCCCATGTTTATTTTATAGGCTCTGTTAGGACTCCTGAACATTCTATGCCCTTCTATGCCGATGGTAGATCAATTAACTGATGTGGACCGGACTCGCGATGCAAAAATGACACAAATCTGTCTAAAGAGAGACACACTCCACAACTAGATATGAGATTTCTAATTTTGTTTGTGAGACCAACTGCAAAGTATATTGTTGATGGATATGTTCCAAAAGTGGACCCCACTACTATTCTTGGAGTGGTCACTAGTATACCTCTCACTAGAACCCCGACTGACATACCATACTCATATGATGCTAGCTTTGTTATAATATTGATCAAGCTCTTATAGTGTATAATGTAGAGACGAACTCAACTAGAGTCTTGTTTAGCCTAGTTGATCCAACAGATCAGGCCATGGGTCTGCACTCTGATTGCTCAGACCGTTGTGGAGACAAAGGAGTAAGTAACTATGAGGATTTAGACAATTGTGAATGAAGTGGCTTGTGCTATACAGGGGTGGATAGATGCTTTTGTACAAAGGATGATGATGCATCTTCATACCACACAATTCCAGATGTTTAGGGTTTTTAAACTAACTTAGAGAAGCTTCGATTAGATCAATTCCTTGGTCACTGTATCATCACCACTCATTTCCAGATTTACTATGCATATATTTGTTGACTTACCATATGCAATTATTAATCTATTTGAAGATAAGGACCATCTACGGTCAGTTAGAAAGTAGTCACATAATGATGATGACACTTTGAATGAGCCAGAGGATCATGCTAGAAAGAGTGGCGTGAGATTCAGGTGGACAAACATGCCTACATAATAAATGAGTAGATTTGGGTGGATAGAGAAAGGTATAAGGCTAATGAGATTTGAGTTCAGGATTTACCACTGATGTTGTCCCATTGATTGTGAAGATCTGGTTGTAGCCTCGGGTTTCACGCCAATGGACCTATCCTTCACTATTTAGGACTTTAGTTCTTCGTCACCAAAAGTTTGTCTTCACTCAATGTCTTATCTATTTAGTATAGTGTATTGGGGATATATTGTGTTTTCCTTGTGAGTGTCTCTATGAAGTCTAAGTAGTCCAGACACTTGAATGTGTCCTTAGTGTGTTCTTGCTTATATTAATTTTCTCGAAGACCTTTTAAATTTATTTTGAATTGGCATACGTAGTATGTGTTGTATGAAATAATAATAGGAAAATAGAGAATGGTTGTTAATGTTTGACTAAGAAATAAGACCCCTCAAAAATTTTATTTGTTGTATTTGTTTCGTTTATGTGTTGACTATGTGGTATCTTCGTATTACATGACATAGAACAATATGATAAGCATGACTTAAGATAAAGCATTAACCATATATTTCAATTATTGATAGTGTGACATTGTGTCGTGTGTGAGACTATTACTTCAGTCTTTCTATGTATACTAATTCAGAACTTACCCCGTTAGTCTTGCTTTGATAATTGAATAGTTAATTAGGAAAGGATTATACGACGTTATTGAAAATATTCCTCTTATCCTAAAAGCAACCGACCAAATGAAACTTGTATCCCTAGATACAAATCTTAAAGTCTTAAACCCATATTTTATTACCCAATTCAGCTTCCCCGTCGTTGACTGTTGAACTTTGTTTTGGTCGTGGTCCATCCTTCGACATTGTGCACCACAACTTAGGTAAAAATTTTGAGTTGAGTGTGGCTATAATAGAGGAAAATAAGAAAAAAAAAGTATGAAAAGAATAGTGTAACGAGAAAAAAAGGAAATAATTTGGTGTGGCCGCGCAAAAGATAGAAAAAAAATAAGAACAATAAAAAGATGAAAAATAAAATGATGAACAAAGGAAAAAGATATAAAGTAAAATAAGAGCAAAAGCCACATCCTAACATTGATGAAAAATTAAGGGGAAAAAAAAGAGAATGAGGGCTGAAATGAGTATTTGCTGTTAAATTAGAGTTAAGCGAAGGCAGTTTTAAGGAGGGCAATAGTCAATATACTATAAATATAGTATACTTGTCTCGAAGCCTACGTTACAAGCTAAAAGTCTTATAGTGATCTTAATTCAACCATTCAGAGTCTAAGTATTGAAAATAAGGGCAAGACTATGGCATTATGTGTAACATGGTTCAAATTTCTTTTGTGAAAGTGAGTGTATACCTAGTCCCCGTTCTTCAGAAAGTTTTCATATGCATGTGAAAAATTGACTTCTTTGTTATAAGGTCACAACAACCACTATCAAAAATTTGTTGATTTGGTGATTGTTTTCTTTGTGTGTAATCTTTGTCTATTGGTATAGTGGTGTCATGTATTAATCCACATGTTTTAGCTTGGTAAGAAACTATTGATGCACTGGTTTTAGAATGAGAACCTATGGTGTTATGATTGTAATGGACCGTGTGATTGTCGTAGGTTCTTGATCGTCTTTTGACAAGTGTCATTATGTGAAAGTTATGTCTCTTGAGGACAAACAATTACTTTAAGTTAAGGTGTTAGTGTACCAATGATTTATGGTACTTGTATCTTTTACACTTTGGATTTTTTGCAAGTCTATTAAGAGTTCTTAGTGGAGTTGATTGTGTTTTGCCTTTCTGTTCTAGGGAAATAGATTTTTGGCAGTTGAATTTGCTTATACAGTCTTGACAGACCTTATGTGACCCATACTACGAGTCGTGGTACTACTCATGAACCATAGATGTACTCGTACATAAATGATTTGAAAAGTTAAAGTCATGTTTCATGTCTATAAACTACCGGTATGAGTAGTAATTTGGTTGACAATTTGTATAACTATGGTCGTAGATGAAAAGATTTGAAGAAGAGGAACTCCCATACCATGAAAGAAAATTACGAGCCGTAGAAGGTTCTACGAGCCATACATGGGGGTTCGTAGATGATATTTAGAAAGTTGAAAATGAAGGACGCAAACCATAATTGGACAAAACAGGTCGTACATTGGTCTACGGATAATAACTTACACTCCTAAAAAAGTTCTTAGATATTAATTAAATGTTTCCTTATATGAGAGGACACCACGAGCCTTACAATGGACTACGGTCCATATAATTGAGTTGTAGATGCTGTGGAGTCATATTTTTTCTAGTTTTGTTTGGCTTAGGTTTTGATGTCTATAAATACTTTTATTAGGTTTTATTTATTTCATTGTCATTTTGGAGTTTGAGGATTAGTAGTGAACCACTTTTGCTATAATTCTTGAATTTATTTTATTTAAATTATACTTTTGATCGACGATTCGTGTTTTGAAATTCAGTTCAAGATTTAGGATTTTCAATACTCATCTTGTAACTTTATGATTTCTTGTAACCAAATTATTGTAAGTTGTGAAAAAACTATTAGTGGCAAGGAACCGTGAAGAATTAATGAAAGTAGACCTAATAAATGGTAATTCTTGAGAAGTACTTATGGATGTATTATTTTTTCCCTTCGCTTTGATTTCTTTTTAACGGAGGCCTACATTAGAACTCGCTTTATTCTTACTTGATAGACAATGTGATTATATAATGAAGAGTTCTGTCAATCAACCCTCATCAAATAGATTAAATGAACCAAAGGATAACTAATTCACAATTAACGGTAAGGGTTAGTAAAGCATATACCCATAGACAGACCAACTTGCATGGAGAAATTCACTTATATAGGTGATTATTCACTTAGGTGATAAATAACTTACCGATCTTGAATGTTAGACACTACACACTAGACATGAATACTACTACAAGGCTTTTTTGAGTTAAGGATTCGTGGAGAAAACTAACACCCTAGTTTCGTCTTTTATTGAGTTGAAACACAACATTAAGCTACTTTTCTAATTGTTACATGACTGCATTCCAATCGATTATATTTACATAAACACCCTGTACAAAAATAAAACGACTAAGAGAAAAATAATTATAACGATTAAACTAAGTTTGAACCTCATTCCCCGTGGGATCGATCATAACCTCTGTGTTAGGTTCTTTATTTGGACAACGACCACTTTATACTTCTTTTGGAGGTTTAATTTGTGATATCAACCAGGTGTGATAGCATCTGTCTAATCCAACCAAGATAATACAACTTAAATGAGCCTTGACAAGGGTAAATGTGTAAGTAATAAAAAAAGGTAAAGAACTAATCATAATATAAGTATATTACGGAATCCATACTATAACATAATCTTTCCTAAAAACTAGTGTAATGTGTACAAGTCACTAATTAATACAACTGATTTATACAAAATATAAGTTTTAATGTCTCCACATATAGAATACATTAAAGACATAATAAAAGAGTAAGTGACATATGCTGGGATGACTAGAAGATACCTTAAGAACTCTGTAACAAGTTACGAACCATGATATAAGGCAGATCAAAATGATTCCGGGTCATAACCTAGAAAAGTATATAAATAAAGGGAAAGAGTATAAAAACAACAACGGTACTCAATAACAACCCCTAGTTTACTGTAACACCCCGGAAACTTGTAGGTTAAACTAGAGCCTTACGTAAGAGTCTTAGAGTTGATTTAAGGTTTATGTTGAAAAATCAGCTTTTTGTTTTTAGGTTGAGGGGTTTAGGTGTAAAACTTCAATGTACTACTCCCCTAGGACCAATCAAGTGGTCCGTGAGGAGGACCCTAAAGCCTAACCCCCAAAGCCCAAAGAAAACCAAAACTTTCCCCAAAAGTTGGGACCTACGGATATGACCTATGCCTCGTAGGTACATCCACGCCCCTTTGATGGTATCCATAGGTCAAGGGCCACATTAACAGACTCGGATACAAACCACGACAGGAGAGGACGGTCCTTTGGACCCACACATGGTCCATGGGTGGGTATTCGTGGATGGCACCTGTTTTGTTGTCTTGGTTCGACCAAGTGAGGGGTGGTAATTTTCTTTTAATTAGTTTTCATTAGATTTCGGTTATTATGGGGTCATTTCGACAATATAAAATATTTTAAGTATCTAAAAACCCTATTAACCCATCATATTTCTAGACCCCAAATCAAATCCCAAACGACCCAAAGTTCCCTCCAAAATATTCTCTCTCTAAGAACTCCATAGAAGGTCAAGGTTAAAGTCAATATAGGCTCCAAGAATCAGCTTTCTTCTCCAATTTCTTGTGGAAAACAACCTAAGGTAATGATAAAATTGTGTTTTCAAGATTCCAAAATCCCCAAACCTAGGTTATTTTAATCTTAATCATGGCTCTTATTTCCAAATCGATTTCAATTGAATATGATCCATGATTTACTTGTACCATAGGGTTACTCTTATTAACCTTAGTAAGGTTTGGGTGAATGGTTGATAGATCTGAATTGATTTTTGAGCCTCATAAGGTTATAGAGTCTTGGTTATGCTTTGGGTTTGTTTGAAAGGAGTAGTATTTGACGTTTTAGAAAAAGGGGCCTACTCCCAAGGTGGAGACAATGTTCTTAGTTAGAAAAAATTGATTGAGAGTCCCGATATCCTTATACCTTTTTCTATTCATATTCAAGATTGAGACCAAGAGTTCCTTTGTACCTTGTTTTATGATTTGGGGTCATGTGTGATTATGTGTTTCCATGATTTCCTTATGTTATCCATGTTCATTATGAAGTAATCTTTAAATGATAAAAACGAGTTTACATGATTTATATTCCTCATGTGATGTGAATTTAGTATGATGTTGGTGTATTTGACTTCATGAGATGATTGAACAGACATCCTCATGTGATTGATGATGTTTACAAGTATGTTTATGGTCTTTTTTTCAAGGGTGAGATGATGTGCCTAGCTAGCAATGTTGTTACATCCTTATGTTGCTATGACTTCTATATAATGCACATTCATAAAAAATTGTGATTTTGAAAGAGAATGAGTTTTTAGGCATTGTTTCCTTCATGTTGTAGTGCTTTGATTAAGAATTTCATATTGTAATTAGCATGCTTTAGTTGGAGTTGAGAAATTCCTTCTTGAATGAAATGCTTGGTTTTGCAAAGTGGTGCATATGAAATCAATGAGAGAGTATGTTGAGCATGTTATGATTAGGATATGGTAGTTCCTCATTGAACATGGCTAGTTATGAAAATCTCATGCATAAATAGTTGTTAAAGGCAATTCATACTTCCTTATGTTGCATTGAGATGTTGAGACGGAGTGAAGTTTCCTCCTTATATATGTGCAATATGCTGATATTTCATGCATGATTGGATGATAGTCTTCAGTCTTCAAATCCCATAATTTTTTTAAAGTTTTATTCGAGGCCGAATGCTCCTAAGGGGAGATAATGTAAAATTCCTGAAACTTGTAGGTTAAACTAGAGCCATACGTATAGTCTTAGAGATTGATTTTAGGAATAGTTGAAAATTAAGTTTCTGAGCTTAGGTTGAGGGGTTTAGTGTCACGACCCGATCCTACACCCTGAACGTGGCTGGCACTCAAAGACCATTGCTGGTCCCTAAGTGAACCCTCATCCTGGCTGACTACAAGCGGAAGACTTACTTAAGCATACATAGCTTAAAAACTTATAAAACTCATGAAAGTGGAACACAATCTTCATAAACTCAACTTTCGAAACTTTAACTCAAATGAACAACTCTAAATAAAGTAATATATTGAACTAGCCATAAAATAGGCAAATTTATTTTTAAAACATTAAATGAAATAACAGATAATGCAGACTCCTCAACTATACTGACTATCTATTTATGAAGTCTCTAACTAATAAAGATGGATGTTGGGACAAGACCCATGACATCCTGACTAAACTGAAAAGTAAATGAAATCCTCCGAAAACAAGGAGGCTCACCATGGCTAACTCGAACTCTAGGATGTATCAACGAAGCTCCTATTGATGACCCTGAATACATGTGTCTGCATCATCAAAAGATGCAGGCCAAATGGCTCAGTACGTGGAATGTACGAGTATGTAAAGGAAATTCTAAAGCATAACATAAGCTTGATATTGAACAAAAATGGAAACATACTTACCTCTTTTCAACATTACTCAAAGATTAAATACTGAATTCAGAGATTAGACATTTAACTCAAAGATTAGATACTCAACTTCAAATGTACGATACTTGACTCGATGAAGCGCAGAGTAACTCAACATACTCAACTTAAGATATTCATCTCCTGATACTCAATTGAACTCATTTAAATATAGAGCAGTTTAAAATAAGTGCAATATAAAGAAAAGTTATTTAAAAACATGATGTTAACTTAAGATAATAATATTATAAAAATATCGTACTTTCTCTCAAAGTCTACTTGTGCAATGCATAAATGAAGTCTCATACCACCATTCATACTAAACAAAACTCCTTGAGGAACTATGTAACTACTGCTGTGATAGTTTCTCTAACCGACAATCATCACTTAAGATCTAGAGTGATGATACAATAGTCTACAGCACGCTGCAAGCGCATCTTATACCCGGCCAAATGTATAAGTCCTGAACTGCCTAATGGATCCACTAGTAAATTGTGAAAAGGAATCATCTAAAAAGTATGACCATTTTTCTACCCATGGTGGCTAACATGGTTTATGGGTGCTGTGACTTATCTGAACTCTCTCCCATATTGGTTCTCAATACTACTCCCAAAAAATTATACTAGCTCTTATATTTACAAACATACTGATTGTGTGATTTGAGATTAGTGCTCAAAACATAGCTTTGAAAAGCTCTCTTGAAAATCATAGTTTCCTCTTTCTTTTACTGAAACTAGCCATAAGCACTGTGAAGTTGAGCTTCCTTTCTTTCTCAAAAGTTTAAAAAATTTTTGTTTAAACTCTTAGGGATTACTTAGTTCCCTTATAACTTTTGAGAACTGAACTTAACTTTATACAATTTGCTTACTTGAAACTTTAACTCTTAGAGAATACTTAATTCCCTTATAACCTTTAAAGAGAAGAACCTCAACTTAATCTTTACTTAGCCTGAAATTTGAGTCTTAAAAATAAAGTTAAAAATGTTTAAATAAGACTCTTGAAAAACAATTAAACACATCGGTTTGACTTATTTCTGAACTTTAGACTACTCTTAGCTTCCTTAAATTGGGGTATGGATTCGAGGCTCTTGATCTCATGTTTATGGATGATTTCATGATTTTCAACTTGGAGGGTTCATGAAGAATTATGATCATGAACTACTCAACTCGAGAACTAAAAGGCACTTCTTCTCTCAAGATTGTTCGATTTATGGGGTCCATGTGAAATTATGGGCATGAACAATTTAACTAAAGGAATTAGTAGGTAATATGTAATAATCATATTATTAGGAATCAATCTCAAAGATGAACTAGGAATTCAACACTTAAAGGATTAGAACTTGAAGATCCTACTTCTCTGAAAGATGCTCAACTTACCAAGTTCATGCGGAATTATGGGCATCAAACAACTCGACTCGACCCGAAGGTCTAAGTAACTAGACGGAACTCATGTATATGACTCTCTCATTCTCTTATATACTTTCCTCAAAACTTAGTTCAAATCAACAGTTGACCTCGAAAGGATTCACAATGGAACTCAAAGGCTTTCTTGAACTCTACTCTTAACTTTCTCTTGATATGAATTATAAATTCAAGAGTTATAGTTCATGATATGAAGGAGCTAGGTGATATTGTAGACTCATGAATACATACTCTTCATTTTTATACTCACTTTATTGAGTCTTAAAAGAAGTTACTAGAAGTTGAGGAAGACTCCTCAAAAGGACTTTCTTAGAACGTTTGAAAGAATTTTCAAAACATAACTCTCAACTCTACCTTAAATTTGAATTATGAATTCAAGGTTATGATCATGTTAGGACTGATTTTAAGTGTTAATAAGTAGCTTAGATTAGTTAGAATTGAAAAGGAGTGAAGGTGCTCTTTAAATGAACTCAAACGGAGCTACCGGAGGCAAACTAGACTGGTTAGACGACCCTGGGGATATGGATGGCGCAAATCGCCAACTCTTGATGGACAGAGATGGGTTTGGGGCGCTTTTTCAGGTGCGCCGGCCAGGCCTTAACCCAGAATTTCTGTCGAGCACTTTTGCTCGTTTCTCACCCTAAATCGCCTAAATTCAAACTTTTTCTTCCCCAATCACTTGGATTCGATAACTTAATTTAATTACACTCTAATATACTGGAAAAAAAACTAAAATTACTCAATTTTATCTCAAAAAATCATCAAAACTCAAACACAACAAGACTCAGAACGAACTTCAAGAACACCTTTCAAGAACTCATCAAGAACTCAAATCTTTAAACTTTAAGCATGAAATTTCACTGAAAAATATGCATGATTGGCATGTGGGTGAACTAAAACAACACTATGGAAGCTTACATACCTCTTAGGGATTAGACGCATGGAGAAAATCCTCAAGTAAACTCAAGAACGTCGATGAACGCCTTCATCCTTGCCTCTTTTCTCCCTTTTTCTCTTCTTGCCTCTTCTTGAACTCTCAACTAAAACCCTAAGCGTGTTTTTGGATTATGAAACTGAAACTAAAAGAATTTTAACCTCAAAATGTGACTAAAAATGAATTAAATCTGATTGGGTAGGAAAAGGACCAAAATACCCCTCATTATTTTTGGCTAACTTCCTTAACTGGACAACCTAATTTCAAAAGGTCATATCTCACTCATCAAAAGTCGAACTTTTGAAAACTCGGCGGCTTTGGAAAGGTAATTCAAAGATATTTCCAATGGAATCTTGTATCACACCTAAATCATTCAGTACTTGGATTTATGGTCGTTTGAAGTTGACCCAAAACTTATACTTCGCTTAACTCTCCAATTTTCAGATTTTTGTTATTTCCAATTTAATTCTTTATGGAACTCAAGGTATTAATCTAGTGAACTGACCTTAATACTTAAGAAAATTTTAATTACTTTGTATAAATAATTCACTATGATGAACGGTTTTAGTCTTAGCTCAAAGATTTTCGGAGGTGTTACACTTAGGGGTCAAACATCAAGGTACGACTCCCTAAGGATCAACCAAGGGGTCCTTGAGGAGGAGCCAAAAGCCTAACCTCCAAGACCCCAAGAAAACCAAAACTTGCCCCAAAAGTTGAAATCTACGTATGGGAACTACGCCTCGTAGGTTTATCCACACCCCTTATATGGGATCCGTAGGCCAAGGTACCAAATGAAAAGCCTTTGATTCAAACTACAACAGGACAAGATGGTCTGTGGACCCACCCACGGTCTGTGGATGCCACGTGTTTTACTGTCTTGATTCAGCCAAGTGGGGGATGGTTCAGTAAATTTATTTTTCATTAGGGGTCGGTTATTATGGGTTTATTTCACTAATATAAAGTATTTTGAGTAGCTAAAAATCCTATTAACCCATTATATCTCAATACCCCCAAATCAAATAAGAAAATACCCAAAGTTCCCTCCAAAATGTTCTCTCTTTAAGAACTCCATTGAAGGTCTAGGTCAAGGTCAAGCTAGGGCTCCAAGAATCAGATTTCTTCTCCAATTTCTTGTGGAAATAAACCTAAGGTATAGATGTTATTCAATTTTTGGGAAAATATCACCCAAAGAGCCCCTTCAACTTGATCTTTCAAGGTTCCAGATTCCCCAAGCCTAAGGTTTTGCAATCTTCAAGATGGGACTTCTTTCAAAACGATTTCAATTGATTAATTATAATTCATTATGATTGATTATGAAGAATTAAGATTGGTTCGATGGATTATTATTGTTTTATGATAGAAACTCCCTTTGGCACCAAAATCAATCCCTCACTTTACCAAATTGATTTAATGATGTGAGAAGTGTTAAGTAATGATCCAATTATGTGATTTATGATTGTTCTTTGTGTAATTACATGATTCTAGTATAATCAAACATGTATCCTTGATTAACCTAAGATCCTATGGTGAAATTTATATATTCTAGGGTTATGACATGAGAGGCAAATTGTGGAGATAGATGTGACCTTCTAAGATTGATCAACTTCATTATGAATTGCCTTAGACTAGATCACCTATACATTAATTTCTTACAAGTAAACCTTGATAATGTGAAATAACTTTATTAGGGCTTATATGAAGGGCTATGGTTTTGTAGTAATGAGATTGAGTTGAATGTATCCTATATGACTATAATTGATCAAACATGAGGCATGGGGTTAGTATATCTTGAGAACTAAGTATACATGATGAAGTGTAAGGTATTTCTTGAGAATAAAGATTGCAATATGAAAATGACTCCTAGGGCTTTAAGGGTAAAAGCTACGGTGAATAATCTAGGGACGTTAAGGCTTGAAGAAACAAGCTATTATGTATGTTGAGTTGTATATAGCATGATTGTAAAAGAAATTCATCCACATGACCTTTAATATGATCACATGAGGTTATGCATGGAATGAATGGATTACGTGATTCATGATTGTATCTGTGTTGCATGTATTGAATACTTGATGTATTGACTCAATATGACCTTTGATGCAAGATACGAGGTATATGCATGATTATGGTATTATGCATATTTTTTATGAACACTTTGAGGGTGAAGTATGTATGATGATAATTTTGTTGTTGTGCCACCAAAAGAACATCACACATCACTTATGCATGATTATGACTATGATTTGACTAAGGTGTTGCTTGTGGTTCATGTCCCTTGAAGGGAAAAGTATAATGGTCTGTACAGTTGTTCATAAGCTTATGATTCACTTAGAAAGTAAATATCTTATGATTATTGTGTAATTATGGTATTATGGTATTTTTGAAAGGTAAATTCCCCATACCCTTACATTTTATTATGTATGAACTATTGCGATTATGATAAGTATGATTGTGTTTATTGAAAGACTATTCTCATAAAACTATGAATATGTTGTGAAAGGTTTACTCACATATGAATGATTCTAAGGTTGAAAGGGCATTCCCACAAAATGAATCAATGAGCTATTATGACACTATGTTGGTTTGAGTGCCTAGTGCATTCTTTCATGAACATGAACTTAAGTAAAGACTTAATATAACTGTTAAAGGGAATTATTCTTAGCACCAAGTAAATATGAAATGAGATGGAGGTTTTTATGTTTAGCAAGCCCGGCTTCGAATGTATGGTATCTTATGAGATTTGTTCTATAGTATCAATCTCCTTATCCCATAACTATGTGCCCACATAGTTCTTTATCTGGTGGATCCACCTAAAAGTTAAAATGAATATTCTACCGTAGATAAATTGGAAACCTCTTTTCGGTGTGGGGTAGAACACCGGATTCCATGCAGCTCACATGGTCTATGTCAGTTAAGGCTATTCTCCTATATAATAAGAATATGAAATATGATAAGAACATGAGTTATGTACTATGGTTCCTCATGAGGTTCTAATTAGCATGAGTGAGCTATCATACTTCATTCATACATTGCATATGTAGGCTTGAGAGTGGGTATCATATGTTTCTCTTATGATATGATAATTATGACATAAGGTATGTTTTATATGAACTATGAATGTGAACATGAACATGAACATGAACATGAATATTAAATTATGCTTATGACTCCTGAATGAGCTTTATTTAGTGTGAGTGGGGGTATAGGACTTAACTTATACATTGCAAAAGTACACTTATAATGGGATTGTGGTGTGCTTTATTTATGGTATTAAGATTTATGGACTTAGGTATGCATGATATGTATTGTTGATATGAGTGACTTTACAAATTGCAAGATATGAACATGAATGTCTCTTTGTGTATGTGAGTTGGCTATGGATAAGGTCTAGGTATGTATGCATGATCATGGTGGCCTAAAAGTGATACTTAGTGTAGGTAGGTTTATGGGATCATATCTATGCATTGCAAAAGTATGACTTACAGTGCTTAAGTGATAGTTCTATTATGATGATATGATATTGGTATGTAACTATGTATGTGAATTATTTCTTGTGAAGACTGGAGTATGTATTGTGTTGGGTTAGAGACTATGTTTGTGATTATGATGGTATCCATTATGTTATTATGAATTTTATATGGTTTTTATTATGAATTACATTCCCCAACTATTTCAAAGATGATGTTCAAAAATGGCATATAGCATAGTTTCAAACAAAATGTCCTTTTTATGCATGTTTTAAGGCTTCCATATTTAGTACTTTATTGTGCTAACCCATATTTCTAAATTTTCTACAAAGTGTAGGCTTTGTAGATATTATATTTCATCCTCGTGGTTAGGACCATAGTAGATCAAGAAGATAATGATTGGTGAGTCCTATGTTTTAGACTTTTTGTAAGGGTCGTTTAGATTGTATTTGAGAGTTGTATCCAAGTATATAGATGGTTTGATACATAGTGTCATAACTCTCTCTCTCTTTTATCCACGACTTTGATTGTAAATAAAAGTTTTAAATTTTCAACATTTTCCCCTGCTCTTGTGTTATGATATGTTATGAGGCTTGTATTAGACTTTTTGGAGTCTTGTATAAGACTTTTTGGAGTCTTGTACGTTGTGTTACTTCTAGGGGGTAACCACGGGTCGTGACATTTACAATATATAAAGTAATACGTACCAAACATAATATACCTTGACACACCATCCAAATCTCCACATACTACAACCTGTCCAACAATCAGAATCAAGTTCACTCTAGCAAAGTAATCATACACAGAACATAACACAATAAAAACAATTCAATCAATAGGTTACACCATCAGACTTTCAAATTGATCAACTCCACGTTCCAATTCGATATTCCTCATTGACAACAAACCACTCATAGAATCAATAAAAAAATAATGTGTGATGCTTTACAAATGCAAATGTGAAGTAAAATGATGTATATATGTCCTTTCGATACACACCCAATCCATATGCATCATGGGACCCCTGGAGAATTGAATCATTTCCCATCAACATAACTCACTCACCAGAATCATTTCCCATTGGCATAACATCACTTTCCAGAACCCTTTTCTATCGGCATAACATCACTCGTCGAAAGCAATTCCAATAGAAATATCAAGGATTAGAGGACGTCACATTTTTCAACAAGAGAACAAGAAGACAAGACCCAATGCACATTATGAGGATGAGGATTCATATTCTAAAAATCAATCATAATAAGACATTCTGAATGTATCAATAATAATAAGTCATCCAACAGTCACTAAAGGTATGTCACACATTAATATTTCAACGAATAAATCTTTATCCCACATGACAATTATTAGCATTTTGATAACATTTGATACATATGAAACATATGTTGAACTTCACCATTTGTCATTACTCTTAAATACACAAATAAGTCATACAAGGTTCAACATACTTTATAAAAGGTTAAAGAGGCCCACTTGCCTTTAAAGATAGATAAATCAACTCTGCATGTGAGCTTTCTCTTTATGTCTACAAAACCTAATCACATTGAATTCCCATAAGAATTCATGAACGACGACACTCATAATGTTGATTTTGAAACCTGGCCTAAACTGACCCATAAAGTCAAATTCAAGGGCGGGGGTAGTTCTATATTACTTGAATAAAATCCAAACATCAAAATATTTTGGAACTCTTAGGTGAAATCGTAATGAAAAATGAGTTGAAATCATTCATAAACGCATAATTTATCAAAAACCCAATTTCATGAAAAAAATTCTAAAACTTTGAATTTTCAAAAAGGGTTTATATGTTAAATTCATAAGTGGGTGATGAAGGATGAGAGTTGAAATCGCTTACCCAATAGATTTATCTTGAAAATCCTCTTTAAAATCACTTCGCTATAACTCTGAAGGTCAACAATAAAGAAAGGGGGGTAGAAAACATGTTTTGAATAACAACCGAATTGATCAAATAATTACTCTTCGCGGACGTGGTTACTACCCCATGAACACAAAGAGTCATATATCTTACCCTTCATGAACGCGGACTCTTCCCTATAAATATAGAGGTTAACACCCTGACCCTCCATGATCGCGCTCAACCTTTCACGAACACGGAGGTCACCACCTCAACCGTCCACGATTTAGGCCAAGATCTCTCGAATTCGAAGGCCAAACACCAAACCCTTCGCGAACACAACCAAGCTCCGTGCGAAGGAGGCATCAGAAGACACATAATATAACAACACCAAGGTACTAAAATATCCATCGAATGGATCCTTAAGATTTGTTTGAAATCTTGAGCACACAAATCAAATGATCTACCCTACTAAATTTTAATATTCTGGTGTCAATGGAACCATCAAAACATGAATTCAAGGTCTCCTTGACCGGACACCCTTATAAGCCACAATTAACCAACTTTCATCCAAAAGGTCAAAATGCCCTTAGAACCTCCAAAAAATAAACCAAGGATTTACCTAAGCCTAAAATCAGCTCATGGATCCAACAGAATCGATGTAAATTTAATTCGAGTTTCTGAACTCCTATTGTTGATCATAGTAAAATCATGATTTGAATAAGCTTAAAAACTCAATTTATGGGATCGAATACACATCAAAACCTTAAAATTTAAAACTACAGCACTCCAAAACAAAATTCTATTTCAAAAGCTGATGGAATCGACAAAATTTCATTTCAAGACTCAAAGCTTCGAATGTTGACTCAAGACGCTTACAACAACTTAAGAGTCTTCAGAACTATAAAATTTTCAAACATAACATTTTTTTAATCTCGCTATGTGACTAACCTCATAAACCAATAATATTTAAATAGGGGCGGCTAACAAGAGGGGAAACACAATAACTTTTTTAAAATTTCAATGTTATTACAGTCAAGTTAGATCTTTTAGGTTCTTTATTGAGTTAATTAAGGTTTTTTGTAATTTAGTATACATTAAATATTATTACACATAATATGTATGCAATAAATAATAACTCCTTACAAGTAACAACAAATAGACAAAAATGAAGATGAACAGATCAATAAATAGAAAAGTAGACAGTAACTATATTATTGAGAATATAATTAAATAATAAAAATTTGCTCTCACTAATAATTTGAACTTTTAAATGAGATGATCACACACTTAAACATTATATCAGAGCATAAAAAGGTCCTGAGATCAAACCTTACCGCCACAAAAATAAAAAGACTATACAAGCTTGGTTAAATGATAAATTTGAAATTCAATATGTCAATAGTGACTTTTGTCCATTCAAAGTTACATCCTAAGAAAGTAGAGACCTTTTTTGACATAAAGGTGATGTAAAATCTAATACGTAAATAATAATTTTCTTTCCATAAGAAAGTTGAATCCCTATGAAGTAGAACCTTTCTTTAACAAAAAGATGCATAAATCTCTGAAAAGAACATTTAAGTAAAATTCTTAAAAAAGAATAATATTGTAAAAAAATTAATGTGCATAAGTATCTTACACATTTCTTAAAAATGAAGATGATAGGACTGAAACGTAGAAAAATAGATCTGTAAAAATCAAAAATCAACAATACATGCAACAATCACACTACAATGAAAACTATAAACTAAAATTGAACAGAAATGAGGCAAGAAAATCATGAGAGGATGGAGAACAAAATATGCCTATGAAGATATCCAGTGATAATCTATCAAACAAAGATTCAAAGACAAATTGTAAAGCCTAAAATAGGTGTCATGAGGTCTAAGTACTGTTTCTAAGTCCATTTTAAATAAATACAGGTCATTTAGGAGGTTGAAGAACCAAAACGTCCATGAAGTCCGGGAAGTTGGTTCAAGGCATGTTAGTGTACCTTAGCCTATTTGAGTAACTTTTAGGAGTCGGAAATGTACAAAAAATGGTGGGAAGGTAAATAATAGGTGTTTGAGTTGTTTCATGGTTTAAAAATTTGAGTACGACTCCCCAAGGATAGACCAAGGGCCCTTGAGGAGGACCCTTGTAGTTTGATGCAACCATGCCTAACAGTGTGCATCGACGGAACAGAAGACGGCCCGTGTGTGGATTGACGGGGCGTCGATTCCACCGTCGTCCCACACTTAGGCTTGTGTAGAATGCCCCTTCACCCGCACAACCTCTTAACTCATCGATAGAGTGCATAGGTGCAGGCTACAATCCGTGTGTGGATCAACGGGGCGTCAATTCCACCATCGTCCCACACTTAGAAAATTTGGAGGAATCCCTCATATACAGTCTCTGACCAAGATGACAGAGTGCTAAACAGAAGGGGGGTTGTCCATCGACTCACATACGTCCCGTCGATTAGGGTTTCTTCTGTGAGGGTCGAGTTTGCTGCCTAAATTATGTTCGTCTCATTTAATTAGTTAGAGGGTTAGGTGGTTTAATTATGGGTTAGGGGAGTATAATTAAGTTGATTTAAGACCCAATATAAATACTCCCAACCCTCATCAATCTAAACACAACTCTCAAATAAACTCTCTTCCTTCTCTCTTATTTCTCTCTCTACGTAATTCACCATTGAAGACTAGCAAGGACTAGGGTTTGGGGGATGGAAAGGGACTAATTCACCATCAAATTTTTGACAATCATTAAGGTATGGGTTCTATTCATTTTTGAGACTCTTTCCTCAAAGGTTTCCTTCAAAATAGATTTCAAAAGTTAAGTTTTCTTATGGGTTTCATCTAATTATGAGATTGAAGTTATGAATTGATGTATTGATGATTTATTTAGGTTATATTGAGTAGATTAACATGTAATTCAACTTTTTTATGGTAATTATTGATGGTATTGTCTAAAGTGAAGAATATGATCTTCCATCCCTAACCCTAGGTAGTGATCTTGACCTATATTGTATTGTGATCATTCAATTGAGTTGGTTATTTATTTGATTACTATCTTATGGTGTTATTATGATTAAATTAAGATGAATTACGTGCCTATCATGTTAGTTCTTGATATGTGATTAAGGTTATGAATTATAATGTGAAATTAGTCTATGTATCTTGTCACAAGTTGTGATCTAAAGTTGAATTGTGTTATAGAGATGTAATTTGCCTTGTTATTCGATTTGTTATCATTGTCTGATGATGTTACTCTTCAAATTGGGCTGAGTTATGGGTTGATTGTAAGACCTTAATGATAGACTATGACGAAGATATGGTAGGTCTTAGAATCTCTCTCTCTACTTCCAAATTGTGAATGATTGTTGTTAAGTCATGATATTACAATGGAGTATGCCTTATACTAGGATTATAGGGTGGTGTGATGTTGAATTGAAATGTCTTGACTATGTTGTGAGCTTGATTAAGGTGTATGTGATATAAGGATGGTGAAAACTATCAAAGTGCCTTAATATGCTATGAAATGCTAATGTGTTAACCTCACTTACATGAATTTTGATGAAAGGACTTATACTCATACAATTCCTATTCAGCTATTGATGATGATGATTATACAAGGGGTAGACCCTATGGAATAAATTAAGCTATATTGATAATTAAAGTCTTAAAGAATTTTCAAAAAGGGACTCTAGCTTAGCACCGAGTGAAATAGATAGGGGAGTGTCCCTTACCACATAGGGAAGGTAGGAACATTACATTACTCTTGAGATTGCAGACTATAATGCATGGCGTATAAAGAGGGTCCCAACTAAATCTCCCTGTTCATGAATTATGTTTCTCCCATAGGAATACTAGCTAGCGGATCCACGTAGTTTATATGTTTCATGTTTTGGTACTACCTTGGCAAGTAGTTCGCCTTCTTTTGGCATAGGGTTTTATGACACCGGATTCCACACTAGATCATGTGGTTTATGTCGGTTAGGGAAAGATGTTCCCAAAAGGTAAAACAAATTAAAGGACTTGAACTCTAACTTTGATAACCTAAGGGGTCTAGCTTGTTCTAGGTAGGCATATGTGACTCTACCTAAACATTGCACTAGTTAGCATTGAGGGGAGTCTTAGGACTAGGTTCTTATATATGTTTATGTTATAATAATATATGATTTATACATGATGACCATGATACTATATGTTGATAAGTTCATTTATGCATATGCCATGGGTTATAATGTTAATATATGATGAAATGTAAACTTAAATTCCATGATATGTGAAGTTGGACATTGGTCATGTTTCTTATTGAGGTTACTTGATTGAGTAAGGTTATGGGGATTTTCTTGGTCATTGCACTTGTTGACTTGATAAGGACTTGTGAGTAGTTGTCTTGCTTATTATGATATGTTTAACTTCTATTCATTCTTTTTATATTATTCCTTGATGTTAGGGTTGTAGTAAATCATGGTTTCAAGTATGTTGGGATAAGTATTACCTGTTAAGATAGTAAGCATGTTTGGTTGGTTGATGTGACTTACTTGACTTTGCATTAGGTCCCTAAAGGGGTAAAATTACATGTTTGACAAAAGGTCCCTTTTAGCATGGTTTGCTTGTGCATGTGCATAAGATCTCATACTTTGTAGATGTGAAGTACAACCCCATTTTCTTCCCTTTTACCAAACATTTTAGGTTCCGGTCGTTGAAGAGTTTGGAAGGCAACATTGTTGAAGGCTTGGATTCTCCCTTTCATCCAAGTGGGGTAGGTCCTAAACTTTTTAGGGCAATGCCATACACTATCTTACGGATTTTGTTATGAGCTTATTAACTCTTTCATTCCTTTTATTTTGATGGAGTATTGTACTTTCATAAGACCTATACATGGTTTTGTTGAATTGATGTAAGTGCTAGCCCATATTGTGATATTCGTTTAGATGGTGTGAGATAAGACAATCATTGAGACTATTTCTATATTTTATGTATATGTATGTGCAATAAAATTATAAGGCTATGTAACCTTCCTTACGAAGGGTCTATGTATACTCAATATGAATATAGATTATGTGTATGTAGAGGTTTATGTAAACCTCCATGTAGTGATAATGAAAGTTTCAATTTTATCCGTATTTTTCAACTTATGAATGTAATGAGATGAAACTAAGAGACTAATCTTAGTCCTTGAAAAGGATGCCGCCGCCAATTATGTCTAGGGGGTAAACCCGGACGTGACAAACTTGGTATCAGAGCATGATATTGAATATCGTTGAGTTATGTCTCACTCTCTACCACATCTATGTAGATTTGTATTCATAATTGTGAAGCGCCCCATACTTATGAGTAGGAACCTATATGATGCTTCAGAATCACTCTCTTTCTTGGAAATCTTTAATCGTGCCAAAAATGTATACTTATGGTGAGCTTTTGCATCTATTCCTATTGTTGTGCATATAGGAAGCGTGAACACTCGAAAGAATGCGGATCGAAGACTTGAGGAGGAAATTGCTAATGCGGAAGCTCCTTTCCATAATGACTAAGTTCCTCCACTTTAAGAAGACGCTAATGTGGAGCAATCCCCGGCTAACCCTCCACCTATGATGGAGGATGAGATGAGGGCTATTCTTTCTCAAATGGCCCAAACCATGACTACTCAAGCACAAGTAGCGACGGTTCAAGCCTAAGCTATGACGGCCCAAGCCAATCGGGATATTGCTCCCCATCCTCATCAACAAGTCACTACTATGGCTTCCCGTGTAATTAATATAAACACAATTCTCAAATAAACTCTCTTTCTTCTCTCTTATTTCTCTCTCTACATGAACTCACCATTGAAGCCTAACAAGTAATAGGGTTGGGGGCTAGAAAGGGGCAAATTCACCATCAAATTGTTGACAAACGCTAAGGTATGGGTTCTATTCACCTTTGAGACTCTTTCCTCAAAGGGTTCCTTCAAAATAGATTCTAAAAGTTAAGTTTTCTTATGAGTTTCATCTAATTACAAGGTTGAAATTATAAATTGAGTTGTTGATAATTTCTTTAGGTTATATTGGGGATATTAACATGTAATTCAACTTGTTTATGGTAATTATTTATGGTTTGGTCTAAATTGAAAAATATGATCCTCCATCCCTAACCCTACGTAGTGATCTTGACCTATATTATATTGTGATCATTCAATTGAGTTTATTATTGATTTGATTACTATCTTATGGTGTTATTATGATCAAATTAAGATGAATTATAGGCCTATCATGTTAGTTCTTGAGATGTAATTTAGGTTATGTATTATAATGTGAAATTAGTCTATGTATCTTGTCTCAAGTAAAGATCTAAAGTTGAGTTGTGTTATAGAGATGTAATTGGCCTTGTTATTCTATTTGTTATCGTTGTGTGATGATGTTACTCCCCAAGTTGGGTCGTGTTATCGGTTGATGGTAAGACCTTAATGATAGATTATGAGGAAGACTTGGTAGGTCTTAGAATCTCTATCTTTACTTCCAAATTGTGATTGATTGCACTTAAGTCATGATATTACATTGGAGTATGCCTAATACTAGGATTATAGGGTGGTATGATGTTTAATTGAAATGTCTTGACTATGTTGTGAGGTTCATCAAGGTGTATGTGATATATGGATGGTGAAAACTATCAAAGTGTATTAATATGCTATGAAATACTAATGTGTTAACCTCACATAGATGAATTGTGATGAAAGGACTTATACTCATACTATTCTTATTGAGCTATTGATGATGATGATTACACAAGGGGTAGACCTTATGGCCTAAATTAAGCTATATTGATGATTAAAAGCTTAAAGACGTCTCAAAAAGGGGCTCTAGCTTAGCACCGAGTGAACTCTATAGAGGATTGTCCCTTCCAACATAGGGTAGGTAGGAATATTACGTTACTCTTGAGATTGGCAACTACAATGAAACATAAAGAGGTTCCCAACTAAATCTCCTAGTTCTTGCACTATGTTGACACCATAGGAATACTAGCTAGTGGATCCACGTAGTTGCTATGTTTCATGTTTTGGTACTACATTGGCAAGTAGTCCGCCTTCTTTCGATGTAGGATTTTATGGCACCGAATTCCATACTAACTCATGTGGTCTATGTCGGTTAGGGCAAGATGTTCCCCAAAGGTAAAACGAATTAAAGGACTTGAACTCTAACTTGGATAACCTAAGGGGTCAAGCTTGGTCTAGGTAAAGGTATGGGACTGTACCTGAACGGTGCACTAGTTATCCTTGAGGGGAGTCTTAGGTGAAGGTTCTTACATATGTCTATGTTATGATAATATTTGATTTATACATGATGACCATGGCACATTATTGATACTATATGTTGATTAGTTCATTTATGCATATGCCTTGGGTTATAATGTTAATATATGAAGAAGTGTAAACCTAAATGCCATGATACGTAAAGTTAGACATGGATCATGTTTTCTTGTTGAGGATACTTGATTGAGTAAGGTTATGGGGCTTTGCTTGGTCATTGCACTTGTTGACTTGATAAGGACTTGTGAGTATTTGTCTTGCTTATTATGATATATTTGACTCTTATTCATTCTTGTGATATTATTCCTTGATGTTAGGGTTGTTGTAAGTCATGGTTTCAAGTATGTTAGGATAAGTATTACTTGCTAAGATAGCAAGCATGTTTTGTTGGTTGATGTGACTTACTTGACTTTGCATAAGGTCCCTAAAGGGGTAAAATAGCATATTTGACAAAAAGGTCCCTTTTACCATGTTTTTCTTGTGTATGTGCATAAGATCTCATACTTAGTACATGTGGAGTACTAACCCAATTTTCTTCCCTTTTCTCAAACATTTTAGGTTTCGTCGTTGAAGAGTTTGGAAGGAGACATTGTTGAAGGCTTTAATTCTCCATTTCATCTAAGTGGGGTAGGTCCTCAACTTTCGAGGGCAATGCAATACTCTAGCTTACAGATTTTTTTATGAGATTATTGACCCTTTCATTCCTTTTCTTTTGATGGAGTATTGTACTTTCTTAAGACCTATACATGGTCTTGTTGAATTGATGTAAGGGTTAGGCCCATATTGTGATATTTGTTTAGATCGTATGAGATGAGACAATCATTGAGACTATTTCTATATTTTACGTATGTGTATGTGCAATAAAAGTACAAGGCTATATAATTTTTCTATATGAAGGGTCTATGTATACTCGATATGAATATATATTATGTGTATGTAGAGGTCTATGTAAACCTCCAAGTAGTGATAATGAAAGTTTTAAATTTTTCCGCATTTTTTAACCTATAATGTAATGACATGAAACTAAGATGCTAGTCTTAGTCCTTGTAAAGGAAGACCACGCCGGTTACGTCTAGGGGGTAAACCCGGACGTGATAGATAATGCTAATATAGGGTTTGTAGTGTAAGTCGCACTAAAGTGAAGGTCTTTTGAGAATTTTTATATTATAATTTGGGTGTAGGTCCTAATTAATTTTTTTGGTTGAAAATATACTTACATATTGAGATGAACTTTTTAATCATAGGTAAAAATTAAAAATCTTATAAGTAGGTTGTTTAGATCATGGTACAGGTCTTTACAATAGTTCAAAAGATATATACACATCAAAAGTTAAAAGGTAAAACCATGAGTGTCCAAAATGTTTAACGAAGAGTGTTAAATTTAGATATCATTAATGAACTAATGATTGTTCAGGGATATATTTATTATTTTTCTCTTTTAAAATTTTATTTATTTAAGTATAGTTTTGAAATATTGCAAAAAAATTATATTTTTATAATTTCTTGCATAATTAAAAAGTGCCACATAAATTACCTAGAGAGAAATTTTATTTTATTTTTCTTGCTGAAATTTAACTACACTCCTTATCCCGCTTTTTAATTTATTTGTCATACTTTTCATTATATCTTATATCATAATATATATATATATATATATATATATATATATATATATATATATATATATATATATATATATATATATATATATATATATATATATATATATATATATATATATATATATGAGAGGTGAAAAACAGCACATGTCAGCACCACAAAAAAAATTTCTAAATAAATAAAATTAATTATACGTAATAAGATTAAATAATAATTTATTGTTCAATTGATAAAATATTTTTAAATAAATGACACATGGCAAGTGGTTGCAACCAAAAAAAACTTTTACATATATATATAACAAAATTTTAGAAATATAACAAATTATAAATCACAAATGAAAAAAATAAAAAACTATTGTGTAGCAACATAAAAAAACTTTTTTATATTTAAATAACAAAATTTTAGAAAAACAACTCTCATATTGACACATGGCAGGCGACAACAACACAAAAAGATACTTTTAAATATTTAAATAACGAAATTTTAGAATAATAGTAAATAATAAATTATATGGGAAAAAAAATCAAAACAGTTGATTTTTTAAAAAACATATTAACTGTTATGAAACTATAAAATAATAATAAGAAGAAAATAGAGAGAATAGAAGACTTGTTATTTTTCTTGAGGGATGATAATGAAGAGGAGCCCTCTATTTATAGGGGAAATCTAACTTGGTCCCTAAGTAGAACTCTTAACCATATCCTAAAAGGACTCCACATGAGACATTCACTATAATACAAATACTTTATAACACTCCTCCTGAATATCTAATTCATAGATGATGTGCCTCGTCAAAAACCATACTAAAAAAACTTTAAGAAAATAAAAACTCCAGGAAAGAAAAAGAACACACATATATTATTAATACGCATCTATGCTGCCTCATTAAAAACCTTACAAGGAAAACCCTGTGGGCAAAACCTCGTAAGGGAAAAAGAGTACAACGCGCATTAACGCCCCTAATAAGAACATCAATTCAGAGACTTGAATCTTCGCATTCCAAGCTTGTGCACCATCTTCTTGAAAGTTGCAGTTGGTAGAGACTTGGTGAATAGATCAGTCACATTGTCACTTGAACGAATCTTTTGCACATTTATATCACCATTCTTCTGAAGTTCGTGTGTATAGAAAAGCTTTGGTGAAATGTGTTTTATTTTATCTCCTTTTATAAATCCTCCCTTATGTTGCGGTATGTATGTTGCATTATCTTCATATAAAGTGGTGGGTACTTTATCACACTCCAAACCACATTTATCTCAAATGAGATGCATAATAGACCTTAACCACACACATTCTCTACTTGTTTCATGAATAGATATTATTTCAGTATGATTAGATGACGTGACTATGATGGAATGTTTTGTATATCTCCAATATATATGGCATTTCCCCCACATATAAACACATAGCATTTTTGGGATCGAGCTTTGTGTGGATCAGATAAATATTCTGCATCAGCATAACCAACAAGATTGGGGCTACAACTATTAGAATAAAATAAGCCCATATCAGTTGTCCCTTTGAGATATCGCAAAATGTGTTTGATCCCATTCCTATGTATCCTAGTAGAAGCAGAATTATACCTTGCTAACAAATTAATAGCAAAAGTTATATCAGACCTTGTAGTATTAGAAAGATACATTAGTGCACCGATTACACTAAGATATGGTACTTCAGAACCAAGAATTTCCTCATCCTTTTCTTGAGGTCGGAATGGATCCTTATTCACATCAAGTGAACGAAAAACCATCGGAGTACTTAAGGGATGCGCTTCATCCATACAAAATATTTTCAACACTTTTTTCTGTGTAGGCAAATTGATGAATAAAAATACCATTTGTCAGATCCTCAATTTGCAAATCAAGACATAATTTTGTCCTTCCCAGATCTTTCATCTCAAATTCGTTCTTTAAATAATCAATTGCCTTTTGAAGCTCTATTGGAGTTCCAATAAGATTTATGTCATTAACATAAACATCAAGTACAACAAATTTCGATATTGTTATCTTTATAAAGACACATGGACAAATTGCATCATTTGTATAACCTTCCTTAATTAAATACACTAAGACGGTTATACCACATGCGTCCTGATTGCTTCAAACCATATAATCATCTTTGCAATTTAATTGAATACATTTAACTAGATTTTGAATTACATGATTTAGGCATCGCAAATCCTTCAGGAATTTTCATGTATATATCATTATCAAGTGATCCATAATGGTAGGTTGTAACCACATCCATTAATGCATTTCAAGTTGCTCATGGACTGTGAAAATAATGAGATAACGCAATGTTCTTGCATCCATAACGGGTGAGTATGTCTCTTCATAATCGACGTCAGGCCTTTGAGAAAATCCTTATGCCACAAGGAGTACTTTATACCATTGAATTTCATTTTTCTCATTTATTTTTCGCATAAAAATCCATTTGCAACCAACAGATTTAATATCATTAGGTGTTTGAACTATAGGTTCAAAAACTTCACGCTTGGCAAGTGAATTCAACTATGATTGAATTGCTTCTTGTCATTTTAGCCAATCATTTATTTGTCGACATTCTATAACAAATTGATGTTCAAGATCCTCATTATCTTACGTGATATTTGTTGCAACATTATATGCAAAGACATAATCAACCATGCACTATTTCGATCGATTCATATTAGTTTTAACATCTCTTAAATTTATGGATAGTTCATTATTTCCTTGAGTTTTAAGTTCATTGATTATTTAATGAATATCAAAATTATTCAAATTTTGAACTTCCATATGAGGTTGTTTTTATAGTGTCATCTTGGCATTTAATCTTTCTTTTTCTAGGATTTTGATCTTTAGAACCCAACGATCTACCACGCTTAGGCATGCTTTTCACTCATTAGCTATGACACTAGTGGATGGTTCTATAGGGAAATCAATTCGAATTGGGACATTCTCCGCGGGATTATGTGATTTAGTTATCCTTTTCAAATCTATAAATGCGTTTAGCATTTGATTTGCAATTTTCTGTTGATGAATAATCTTTTGTACTCCTTGCTCACAAGTAGAATAATATGGATCAAGATGAGACAATGATAATTTTTTTATTAAATTTCTCATTTTATTTCACTATTCTCTCCCCCTAATTTTGGGAAAACTGTCTCATCAAACCGACAATCTGCAAATCAAGCAGTAAACATTTCTCTAGTTAATGGTTCAAGATAGCGAATAATGGAGGGTGACTCAAACCCAACATATATTCCTAACCTTCTTTGAGGGCCCACAATAGTGCTGTTTGGTGGTGACACAGGGACATGTACAGCACATCCAGAAAATCTTCAATGGGATATTAGGCACTTGACCCATAACCAATTGCAATGGAGAAACCTTATGATAGTTTGTCGGTCTGAGACGAATAGGTGTTGCAGCAGGCAAAATTGCATGTTCCCATACAGAAATAGGTAACGTAACTTTCATAAGCAATGGTCTTGCTATTAATTGCAAATGTTTAATTAATGACTTAGCAGACCATTCTGAGTATGAACATGAGCAACAGAGTGTTCAACTCTTATCCCAATTGCTAAACAATAATCATTAAATGATTGGGATGAAAATTCTGCATCATTATCAAGACATATGGACTTAATTGATTATCAAGAAAGTTTACCCTTAACCTTATTATTTGTGCCAATAATTTTGCAAATGACAAGTTACGAGATGACAATGGATATACATGAGACCATCTAGAAGAAACATCTATTAGAACTATAAAGTATCTAAATTAATGACCCACTAGGTGGGTGAATAGGTCCACAAATATTCCCATGTATACGTTTCAAGAGCGCAGAGGACTCAATCTCAACTTTCGCTGGTGATTGTCTCACAATTAACTTGCCTTGATAACAAGTAGTACAAGAAAATTCAGCATTTAAAAGAACTTTTAGGTCCTTTAATGGATGTACATTCGAATTTTCATTAATTCGTCTCATTATTATAGACTAGGATGTCCCAGACGATCATGACTAAGTACAAATGTATTGGAATCAATAAACTTCTTATTTACTATAAAACATGCCTCAATTGCACTAATATTTGTCTAATACAAGCCACAAGATAATAACAGTCATGTCTGCCCAGAAACATTCTTGGTGATACCAAGATATTCAAGATTTGTTTCATCCATTAATTGGATATGATAACCATTTTCAGGGATATCTTTAAAGTCAACAAGTTTCTCTTAGATTTTGGAGAAAACATAG
The DNA here is from genome assembly GCA_032847665.1 of Solanum chilense. NCBI lineage: Eukaryota > Viridiplantae > Streptophyta > Magnoliopsida > Solanales > Solanaceae > Solanum > Solanum chilense. Next base: position 13,863,577 of record CM064965.1, read on the forward strand.
CATTATTAATGATGAGTTTAGTTTCCTTTTGCAAAATTACAATGGCTCATCCAAAGCCCTCAATCATATTAGTACTATCAAAAATTGTAGTAACATTTATTTTGTCCATACTTAAATGAGAAAAATATTTTTTATTTTTTAATATCGTATGTGTTGTACCAGAATAAATTTTGCAAATTTCTTCATATTTCGACAATATGTTTTTAGAACTATCCATATATTCACATGAATGACATACACAAAATAAATATATATTAAATATTAGTGTTGTCAAAATGATACAATTATATTTAATGTAATAAACTAATAATTATATATTAGAACTTGAGACTTAATTTATTGTTTCCTCTAAGTCAATAATGAGTTGTTAGGGAAAAATCATTATTTAATCCTAGTTAATAACATATTGCATGTTTTTAATATTAGATCAAGTTAAAGACCTAATATAATACAAACATATGATAAATCCTAGTTAATACTGCATGTTTTTAAATTAGATCAACTTAAAGACCTAATATAATACAGACACGTGATAAATTTTAGTATTTGACTAACACTATTATATTAGAATCATATAAATAAATCAATGAAAAATATATATTTTAGAATTAAGAAGGAACAAACTAATAAACTACAAGAATATGACTAAACTAATTTTGAAATACTAATACTCATGTAAAGCACTATCATTACATAAAATTTATTAACAAATTTTATCCAAAAATAATAATTATAAAAATCACTCTTCCATGTTCACAAAATCATCACCAATTAAGTTATCTATCTTTCCTTCAGGATGTGCGAAGAAATCTGCTACATCCAAGTGTGTGATGTCAACTTAATTTTCAGAGATAAAATTTGTCTCTAGATTTTTGTCTTTGTTCTTTAGAGATTCTTGATAAAGCTCAACCAAGTGTTTGGGAGTACGACAATCACGTGCATAATGACCTCTTCCACCACATCTAAAATAAACATCCCTAGTTGCTTCACGTTTCTCATGCTTTCTTTTTCCTTTTGATTGTGACTTTTATTTGATGAATGATTAACACCGGGAAAAGAATTACGTTCTTGACCATAATTAAGACCACGACCACGTCCGTGAACACATCCCAACCACGATTAGGGTCGCGACCTTTTTCACGCCTAGCATGGTGGGTGTATGCTTCATTCACTTCAGGAAGTGGTTTAGATCCAGTAAGCCAATTCTCATAATTTTTCAATATTATTTTGCATAGCCACAAGAAGATGAGAAAATAGTTCAGAATACTTTTTAAAACCTTTCTCTCGATATTGTTGCTGCAAGAGCACATTCGAGGCTTGGAAAGTGGAGAACGTCATTTCCATATGATGAATCTCATTAACCGTTTCTCCACATAATTTCAACTGAAAAGTGATTATGAACATAGTAGAATTATGCTCATGTATAGACTTAAAGTCTTGTAGCCTTCGATGAATCCAATCATATCGTGCCTTTGGATGTATGACTATCTTCAAGTGGTCAAATCTTTATTTTAGGTTTTTCCACAAAACAAGTGGATCCTTAACTGTCAGATATTCGATTTTCAAAATCTCGTCAAGATGATGACGCAAGAATATCATTGCGCGTGCACTGTTTTGATTTGATGTCTTATTTTCTTCTTTTATGGTGCCTCCAAGACCCATTGCATCAAGGTGGATGTCAATATCCAACACTCATGAGAGGTAGTTCCTGCCCCGGACATTGAAGGGAAGTGAACTCTAGTTTTGTAAGATTGACCATTAAAATTAAAAACAAAAGAAAAAATACTACCTTTATTAATTTTTCAAATCTAACCTTCACTTTTGAGAAAGTAGAGTCTCGTGCTGATAACGTGTTATGAAACAATAGAATAAGAAGAAAAAGAAAAGAGAGAGTATAGAAGACTTATTATTTCTTTTGAGGGATGATTTTATAGGGGAAATCTAACTTGGTCCCCAAGTCTCTTAACTATATCCTAAAAGGACTCCACATAATAGACATTCACTATACTACAAATACTTTATAACATTAACAATTTTCTTGTTCCTTTTAAGAAACTCCACAATTTGAATTATTATAATTAAAAAATAATTTAAATATAAAATAAAATTATAAGATCAAAAATAATTTTAAAGTTAACTATAATTTTCTAAACTACTTACAATTTTTAAAATTAATTTCATACTAATTAAAGTATTCAATTATTACATCTAAAAAATTAAAATTAAGAATAAATAGACTTATAAAATCAAGAATTACCATCATGTTTTATTTTATCTTTGCATTATATAAAATAGGAAGAAAATTTTTTTAAAAAAAGTATATGTTAAAAAGAAAGAAAAACACACGTTCGCAGAAAAAAATCTTAGACACGTCCGCAAATTTTTTATCAAAACAAAATAATCTACGTATATAAATTAATATGCAGATTTTATATATTTAACATATCAAAATAAAAATAAAAACAGTAAACACTAAAATAAGATGTTATTTGAAAAAATAATAATTAACTACCCCTTTTGAATTTATTTATTTTAAAAAATGGTAGTTATCTGAATTACTATCCAAGAGTAATTCTTTAAAATTTGGATAGTTAATTTAAAATTTAAAATTTAAATTTCAAAAAACAAAAAACTAATTTTATCCTATCCCTAAAAAAAAAGTCAACCGAATAATGTAGTATTTAAATAGCAAGAACTATTCTTAACTCTTATCACTTACAGATTCTTAAGAATTTATTGAATTCAGAATTTCATATTTTCTTATATTTATTCAACCACATGGTAATTTTATTTTTTTTAATTTTTCCTGTTGTTTTTTATATTATATTTGTTCATGATGATTAATCTTCGATCTTTAAAGTGGTGGTAACATATATAATTGTGGTTAAATGCAAATGAGTTAGCTAGTAATTAGTAATTTATTTGTTATCGATGTCAAGTTTAAACAGATCTTGATAATGATCATGAAAGAATAAATATGGGTATCTGCCTAATTTGTCTTTTTAATAAAGAAAAGAAATTACTATTTTAGAATTTAAGTTAGAGTTTTTACTTAATAAAAATTAAATGTTTTTTCCTATAAAAATAATGTGTAAAAGAGTATTTACATTCTTAAATTTTATTCTTTAAAAAAATTTAATTAAATAATATAATTAAAAATTGATTAACCAAAGTACTATTTAATAAAAATAATTATAGTAATAATCTTCCACAACCTCATTAATTATAACAAAAATAGATATAATAATAACAATAATAATAATAATAATAATAAATGTATAAAATTAATTTTGAAAATCACGTAAACATAAAAATAATCAACAGATGTAATACTATTTGGGACTCTAAATTAATAACTATTTTTTAATCTAAAACGTTCTAAAAAAATAGGACTTTTAATGTTATTAAGTAATAAATAACTATTTATTAAATGAGTTTAAAACCAAAAAGTTCTTAAAAAAAAACAGTACTTTTAATGGCATTAAATAATAATAACTATTTTTAAATGAGTTTAAAACCAAACAGTTCTAGAAAATTAGGGGAGAATTCAATTTAATGGAAAATAATAATAAAAAAACAACGTGGGTCCAAGATAAAAACAAAACAAACTTGGTAAACTTTTGATTTCATTTTAAACCGGTGAGGTTTTTGAATTCAAAATTGATGATAACTTTTATTTATAGTTTTGGAGTTTTTATTTTTTTGTTCTTTGTTTTTTCTCGTTATAAATATAATTATGGTATTTACGTTCTTTATTATGTGATTTTATTTTTTATAAAAAATTATAGTTGAGTAATTTTTATTATGTTTCATTGCTTTCATGTAACAAATTAAAATATATTTTCTTTTTGATAAATTTATTTCTTTATACTATTTTTATAATAAAAATTGAATAAAGAACATACTCATCATAAAAAAGAGGGTCTTAATTTGAAGGATCCAAATTCAACCTAATACTAAAGTGCATGTATTGCAACTCAGTATAAATAGTGTATATGAATTACAATTATATGAATGAAAAGCTCTTTCTTCATTATAATTATAAGTATAAGTATATTATAATTATTATAATTATAATTATCACACAACCTTTTCAGTTTCAAAAGAAAGTTATACACATTGTTTATTTCCAAAAAAATGTCTATGTTTGAGATAAAATTACATTTCTTAAATTCATTTGTTTACATCTACTTAAATTTTAAATTATTGTTAATTGTATTAAAATTTTATATATAAAAATATTTCTAACCATAAATGTTACTACCAAATAATCAACAAATAATTGACATTTGTAGTGCAACCTTTAAAAATTTCTTATTTTAAACAATAAAAGATTTTTTTAAAAACAAATGCAATTTTCCCCATTAAATTTAAAATGTAAATCAAAAGTTGGATTCCAATTCAAGAATAAATTTATAATAAATAAATTATATATAGTTATTAGTTTAGAGATGATATAGCTAATTTTAATCTAAATTAAGATGTAAATATTTTCAACTGTTTAATGATAAAATAAAAACTTAAATACATGTTTCTTTTAAATGATAAGTTGGAATTCTCACACCATCGTAATTTGTCCATTTTAAAAAAATTTAAAATAATTATAAACAGTTAATCATCTTTTTTATTAAACGAAAAATAAAAAATATAGAAAAGAGTCCTGCGGTAACATTTTAATTTCCAATTTAGTAATCATATGATTATTGTGTGTTCTGAATAATGCTTATCATTCTATTTTTATTGTTTATGTTTCAACTATACTACTTTTTGAATTTCATTTTATTTAAAAAAATAATTTATAATTTAATTATTATTAAAGTGTGAATGGAGAGGAAAAAATAGGGAAAGTGATTTTTTAAATAGGAGTTTATGCTAACTCTTTGTTTTATTTTTATTGCATTATTTTTTTGTTAAATTATAATTAACAGTTTTCATCATATTACTTTTTTTAAAATTGTAATTTATAAATTGAAGTTATTTGAATTATGAAATTTCAAAGGGGAGGTAGAAAAATATTAATCAATTTATTTATATTTTAGGAATTCACTGAAATCTCTTTACGTAACTCAAAATTTCAAGATAAAAATATTCATATAAATTTAAAACTCATACCACTAACTAATTCAAAATTGATCTATAAATTTAAAATAATTAACTGCAATTACATGCATGTGTTAATTTTTTTTTTGCAAAATATAATATTTTGTAAAATTATTTTTTATAAATATTTATTCTTAAATAAAGAATCTTCTAGGATTAATTTTATTTTTAATAACAAATATTATTTTTATGGGTTATTAATAGTGCATATAGTTGTATTTGTATTTTTTAAAATATTTTATTAAATATCATAACTATGATGTTCATAATTAAAAAATAACATGTCGTATCTTTTAAAATATTTTTTAAAGAAACAATTTTATTTTCCTTTTCTTTGAAAAGATATGATTTGAAATTAATCTTACTAACGTCAACAACATTTTTTCTTTCATAATAGCATGTTGACTGTACTTACAATTTTATTAACTTTATCTAATTAAATATTAAAAATAATATATTAGTTATTTATGTCAAGTTAGATTAAAGTTTTTATTATATGTTAAGATAAACATATTTACTAAAGAACAAAAATAAATATAGAAACTCCATAAGATAAAAAGAAGATATTTACAGTAATGTAATCACTTAAGATTTATTAAATGTAAATTTTAAAGTTGTTCGGATTATATTAAATTAACAAATATATTAGTTTAAATAAATATTGTGGATTGATATAATTGATAATATGAATTTAATTAAAGTCCGCTCCATGAATCTCATATAATATTTCACTTAAATTTGATTGGTAGAAGGGAGTCCTGTTCCAATCTCAAATCATCTATTCTAAAATTATAAATAGGGATCTCATAATTCAGAAAAAGAGAACCAAGAAAATTCTAAACAAGAAGCTAGAGAAAATTCGTGTTATAAATGTCATTTAATTCTTTACAAAGCTATAAGTTTTAAGAATGCTACAAGTTTAAGAATTCAGGCATTCAAGAACGCTACAAGTTTAAGTTCAAGCATTCAAGTTCAAAAACAATCAAGATTAAGACCATCAAATTTAAGAACAAGCTTGAAGTACTTAAATTCAAATAAAAATCAAGATCAAGATAAAGTTCAAAGTTCAAGTTCATTAGAGATTTAAGAACAAACTTTAAAGCCCTCAAATTTATATTTGAAAAGACGAATTTAAAGAAATCATAGAGATTGTAACAATATAATTTTAAATAATAAAATCAATTGTTACTATAATTTTCCGTTCTTGATTATTGTTTTCTCAACGAGAATTTTACTGTCTACAAGTAAATGGAAGGAATAAAAGTAGATCAGTTTTTTTATCTTTCAACTTTTTCTTCGCACTGAATATAATTTATATTAATTTGATACATATTTTTAAGTGGTTATATTAATTAATTTATTTATAATATATTTTTAAAAATTGATCAGTAAAATTTATTATTTTGTATATTCTTATTTTATGCAATTATTTTATCTAACGAAAATTGTCTTATTTTATAAGACTAAACGAGAGTTGATTATGCTAAAGAGATTGCAATATATTTTATAAACTATACTTAAATTTTAGCTAAAAGTAAAGTCAATATACTTAAAATTTAGTTTTAGATTAATCTATAAATTCAAATGTTAGTATTAGCACAATTATTAGTTCAACAAATACCATGTATTATTTTGGTTTTCATTTTACACCGGAGAAAGGAGAAGTTAGAATAATGTTTAATGTTTTTGAAAAATATATCATCATTGCACATATATTAGGGGAAGAAGTCTGTTAGAATAAATTATATATATTGCATTAAAATATTATATATAGTTATATATATATTTTTAAAATATTCGTGCAATGCACGGATACTAGTAACAATTAAATAAAAATAGGAAACGTAACTTCCATTCGGCTCCATGAAGTTAAAACACCTAAGAGTAGTCCGACGAAGCGTGTGGCACATATCCATATTTTCCAAATGAAACGTGTCGACCTCTTCAACAAGTTCTAATTTATCACAAAACATCAACCGACCTTAGACTTAGATATATAATTTAAAAATCTTAATAGATGTTTGTATAATATATAAAGCAAACTAAGAATACTCTTGTTTACTTTTTGTACAGAAGGGGCTAACCTAAATATACCAAAAAAAGAAGAAGTTAAAAGCTTTGGAAAAAGATGTCAGGGGCACAAGGTGCACAACCAAAGGAATCATTTACAGCAACAACATATGAATCAATTGTGAAAGAGGAGAATAGACCAAGAATGGATATTCATTCTCGTGAAGATGAAAAAGGGATTCAAATTGATAAGATTCAAGATAAAGTAGATGATGCTGCTGGAAAAGGTGGTCCTGTTTTCGGAGCCGGTAAAGACGACCCCGATAACAAGGATTTGGGAGTGACAGGCACCGGAGAATAAAAACTGTTTATTACAACTATTACTTTGTTTGTAAATAGTTTTTTATTCTTTAGGGTTCTTTGTTTCTAGTTTTCTTGTTTAGTTTGTAACTTGTTATGTCTCTTTCACGGGTTTTAATGTTTTTATTCAATAATTAAGAGCCACAAGTTAAATTAGTTGTGAAACATTTTTTGGAGTTATTGGTAAATTTAGAAAAATGATCGTAGAAGTAAATTGAAATCTATGTTTTGACAATTAACATAAAAATGTCGAAGGGAAATTTAAATCGTTCTGGGCCTTCGTCTTCATAGTTCCATTGGTCCTTTACCTTCATAGTTTCATTGGTAAAAATTTAAACCGTTCTTATTATATAGTAAAAATCATGTACAACTATCAATATTTTGATTTAATAAAATTTAGGATACATTTTCGAACGAACTTATTTATTTTATAAAATAATTCCATGTCTATTCTAAATCAATACTTAATATATTATAATTTCTCATTAACTTAGTTCCATTTAAAATCATCTTTATTTCAAATAAAGATTATTATTTTTCATGGGAAAATATATTTTTTAAATTATGACCAAAACATTAGAACACGTTTTAATTTAAGAAAATATATCTTTTCAGATTATGATTGAAATATCATATAAACATGTTCTAATTCTGAATTTTCTTTTTTTTTTAATGTTGTTTCCCTGAATTTTTTTTTTTTAATTTTGTGCACTTTTTTAATTCACATCTCTCTTACGCATATCTCTCTACACATTTGAATTGTGTGTCACGAATATTAAAGATTTATAAAATTAGAAAAAAAATGTTTTCTTTAATTAAAGGTGTCTCCGGATTTCGATATAAGCTATGGGAATATTTGTACATTTTTCCAAATTAATATAAATTTTTATTAGCAATTCAATTTTTATATCTTTTTTTCTTAACTAGGAATATAGAGATTCAGACTTTCATATGAATTTTCATGGTAATCTTCCTTAATAGGAAGGAGTTTGATGTACTTCTTAATTCTATTATTTAGAGTTTGATGTATTACTCGTTATAAAAATATTTATATATTTCTATATATACTTTTACTCTTGCAAAGTAACATATACCTAACGATCGAATTTGTTTAAATATATATATATATATATATATATATATATATATATATATATATATATATATATATATATATATATATATATATATATATATATATATTTATCAACCTAGCAGAAGTTCAAAGTATTTTAAACAAAGCTCAAAATAATATAATGTAATAATAATAAGAAGAAGATAAAAAATATATCATGGAGGAGAGAACTTTTCTTATTCAAGTGTATCTTTCAAATGGTGAGTGATATCTCTATTTATAGTGTTGACATATCACTTTCAGAAGTTATCTAATTAATAAATATATAGTTATCTTGGAAGTTCTTATCATATTGGAAGCAACAATATATGAATCCAATTTGTTAAAATAAATCTAATGATAATTCACATGTATAATACAATGAATTTATAACACTTCCTTCGATAATAAATAATGTATCTCGTTAAAATCTTATTAGGAAAAAGTCAGTGAAAAAAGTCTAGTAAAGAAAAAAGGTTACACACATCTCATAATATGCTTTGAATGTTGTCTCGTTAAAAACTTTATCAGAAAATTAACTTGGGGAAAATCATAGTTAAAGAAAAGAGAACAACACTTATCTTTCAATTTCTCAAATGTTGATAATGTCTCAATGAATAAATCAGCAAGATTATCACTTGAACATATTTATTGAACTTTGATATCATCATTTTATTGAAGATCATGTATGAAAAAGAACTTTGCTGAAATATACTTTTTCAGATCTCCTTTGATGTATCATCTTCTCAATTGAGTTATACATGCAGCATTATCTTAGTACATTGTAGTTGGTATATTCTTTTTTTTTGAAAAATCACGCATTTTCTGAATATAGTGGGTCATTGATCTCAACCAGAGGCATTCCGACTTGCTTCATAGATGACTATTATTTTTGCATGATTTAAAGAAGTGACTACAATATTTGATTCATTGATCGCCAAGATATTGTCGTGCCTCCACATGCAAACAAATAGTCTATTTGTTATCGAGCTTTACACGAATCAGCTAAATACCCTACATATGCGTGACCAATCAGTTTGACTTGGATTCATTGGAATAGAATAAACTTATGTTCATGATTTTCCGAAGATATCGTAGTATCTGCTTAACACCAATGTATTTTTGTAGGGAAAAAAAATAAATCTTTCTAGTAGACTTACTGCAAAACAAATATATGATCAATTATTATTAGCAAAGTAAATTAGCACCCGACTGCACTAAGATAAGAAATTTCATCAGCCAAAAGTTCTTCATCCTTTTCTTGATGTCGAAATGGATCTGTATTGATGTCGAGCGACCTTATCATAATTGGGGGTACTCAATGTATTTGAGTTATCCATGTAAAATCACTTTAGTTTTCTTTTTGTGTATGTTGATCGATGAATAAGTATTCCATTTGATAAATTCTCAATGTGCAGGCAAAGACAAAAAATTGTCTTGCCTTGATCTTTCATTTCAAATTATATTTTCAGACTATCACGACTGGAATCTAGACTCCAGACGAGACCGGCTTCGTTGACCTCTAAGAGGTCGCAAACAAGCCTACTTACGTCATTCTTACTTTACATAGGTTAATTTTTAGCGGAAAATTTGAATGTTTTGATTCTTTAATCATACTTGCTAAACATTCTTAATATTTCGTAATTGTTCATCATCAAATTTCTAACATTTATGATATAAGCAACTAAAGAAATAATTCATTAAGTATTAATGTATATCGGCCAAAATAGCACCTATACAAAGTCTGAACTAAAACAGGAAAGAAACACCATTGGAACATGCTCCACTAGCTCAACTCTAAAACTACGCTAGAATGTAAAACAGTAGCATCCTCGAAAGCATGAGGACCTACCAAACTCCAGATGAATGCTGACGTCTGGATAGCTTCAACAACGAACCTGTAGCTCTACCGTCCCCCTATGCCTGCACCTAAAAGTAGATGTTTGTATGGAATTAGTACACACTTGTACTAAGTATGAGTATATGCAAGCACACATCAGGGACATGCATGAGAAAGAATAGCTCTTTCCTAACGACATGATTTTTGGAAGTCAAGTCAGTGGACTTGCCAATTTGAGATGGGGAAAGTTATGCCATGAGAGTGATATGCATCATTATCATTATCGTACTACACACAACACATAGCATCTTCATATAACACATATCATATAACACATAGTTTCTTTCATATTATTCATTCATATGTCACGAGACCTTGTTATCATGGACTTGACCTTAAGACTTCCCAAAATGAGGGCTCAACATATGAGACCTCAACTAGGGAGCCTTCTTTAGCAAACACAAAATCTGCTTCATTCATTCATACTTACCTCATTTCAGTTCATTCATAGGCCAGTGTGAACACCAGCTATACCTAGGATGTGGTTTAAGACTTTCATCGGGTTTGTTGTGCAATGATCAGGAATAACCTAATTTCATTACCTGAATCTATCTCACCTCTTGATTATCCTATCCTAACACCTTCGGTATCATTTATTTCTTTATATGATTCATTTGAGGCTGGCCTCATTCATTCATTGGGAACTTTAACTTTAACCGATATAGATCATGTGAGCATCATGAAATCCAGTGTCTCCCCCACACCCAAAAGAGGTGGAATCACCGGCCAAAGTGACTCAATAACATGATAGCGTATATGAGAACTTAACCCCGCTAGATCCCTATATTGGCAATATAGGTTCAAAGACTAGGAAATATATGGAGACCCATACCGGACAAGCCGGACAGTCTCATTTCATGAGAGTTACGTAAACCTCAACCATTCCCGAAAGAAGGCATCACCGCTCATAGCTAGCCTATCGGTGCTCAGTATAAAGTTCCATTACATTCAACTCATACATCATGGAAGATGGATTGTAGTATGAGGATGTCATAGCTCAATAGATGATTTCTCGTCTCATCATTAGTATTAAGTATTTTAAACTCAATATTTTCATTAGAGTGTTCATAGAGACTGGTCTCTTCATTATCTTACACTCTCCTTGGTGAGTACGTATTGGTAACATTTACTTAGGCTTATTTGAGATTGTTCTCATCATATACATTAGCCACACATCATGATTATCACCACATTCTTCATTATTAGCACCTTTATTTTTCATAGTTACTCAACTCTTATTACGTGAATGTTCATTTCTTCATTTCATTACGTTATCTTAGGTTCACTTATTTTTGAACGTATGTTAAACTTATGTGTCTATACATACAAGCCATGGGGCTTCATTTATAGTTCGTTAAGTGATTCTTATTTTCCTAAGATTATGTATTACAAGACTTATGTATCTTGTATATATACCAAGATCTTGATTTTTTATCTAAGTAGATGGCATTATTCTTGAATATTTTACTCACATATGACTTATGTATCAATACGGAGGTATGGGCACGGGAACCCAAATCTTGAATTATTTGGATATCATTTATATTTTTCATTGATTTTATTTCTAATATGAGAAAAGACATAAATAGACCATCGGAGTTGTCCCATATTTGCATATAGACACCTAAACTTTTGAAGTGTCCTATCACCCCACTAAACAACTATATATCGTTGTAAATTAGCCATTTTTACGCATTAACTCATCTGGGTTGTTTACACGCACGTTAGGCGCGTCATGGGCCATTTTTCCTTTTTATTTACCAGTTTAAAATAGCCACATGTCATTTTGTTTCTTTAATATTAATTGTTTAATCAATTTTTGTATCTTCCCAATTTAAACTCAAAAATAGCCTTGGTAGCCCTAAAATTTTAATTTCCATGGCAAGAACAATATTGATTCTCTCTTTTTGACGACTTCATCATCTTCCTCAAGAAAATAAGGTAGGAATTCGTCTTTTCTCTTTTAATTTCCAGTATAAACGTTAATTTGAAGTTTTTTTATGGTTGAATTTCTTCTCAATTTTGTGGTTAGTTTTTGATTGAAAATGTCAAATGCAATGTTGAATCGTATTTGTAACAATGGCAACTGTAGGAGGTTGATTCTAACACTTCTACACTATAATAATCCATAAAATCAGAATAATCGAAAAAAGTGAAGATTTTAGAACCCTAACATGTTAGACCTTCAATCTCCAAGAATCTTCACAAATATACATCAACAACGATCAACAATGATCAACAACGAGATTGTCAACAACAACACTATGTATTTCGTTTGATTTTTTAGGGAAAAGTTGAGAAATGAAATGAAAAGGAGTTCACGAATTTTCTTCAAAAAAAAAAAAGGTCGGGTCGGGTTACCTAGAGAGTGAGAAACATGCGCATTACATAGACGACGGAATGAGTAAAAATGGTCAAATTACAATGATATATAGTTGTTTAGTGGTGTTATAGGACACTTTAAAAGTTTAGGTGTCTTTATGCAAATATGGGACAACTTCGATGGTGTCTTTATGTCTTTTCTCTTCTAATATTCATAACTTTAGAACTCTAAATTAAATCTCAACATTTTCATGACATAATAAATTTTCTATTTTAATTAGAATTCTAAATTAAAATTCAATCATTTACATGAAAGAAAAATTTTCTATTTTAATTAGAATTCTAATTTAAATCTCAATATTTAAATGAAAGAATTAATTTTCCACTTCTAATTTAAATCTCAATTTTACATGAAAGAATTAATTTTCCACTTTAATTAGAATTTTAATTTAAATCTTTTTTTTTTTAATTAAGTTCGCTTGAATAGGGAGGTTGTGGGTTCGAACCCCACAGTCCCCCTTATTTTTCATTTAATTTCGCTGAGGAGGAGGCTGTGAGGTGGTGGGTTCGAACCCCCACAACCCCTCCTTCTTTAATTTATTTAAACGGGCAACTGCAGTGAGGTTGTGGGATTGAATCCCCACAGTCTCTTTTTTTTTTTTTTTTAAATTTCGCCTACTGAGGTCGTGGGATCGATTCCCACGCCTCGCGTTTCTTTTTTTTCTTCGCGCGTAGCTGGGGGTCGCGAGTTCGATCCACCCCCCCAGGCCCCCTTTTCTTTTCCTTTTCCTCGCACAAGACAGGGGTGAGGGTTCGATTCCCCCCAGCCCCATTTTTTTTTCTTTTAGCAAAATTCGCTGGTCCCAGCCCCCAGTTCGAATCCCCCTTAACGCATTTTTTTTCCAGCCATCTTAACCTGTGAGGTCTTGGGTTCAATTCCCATTGAGCTCACTTATTTAATATTCTTTTTAAAAACCCATATTTCAACCTTTTCATAGAGTACCCATATTTCAACCTTTTCATAGTCATTATTCAACTCATTTTTAGGCACATTATTCATAAGTTTAATTGGCTAGAAGGTGGTTATTAAATTCACTATCCTTCATCATAATGAACATCACATTGTACACCCAATACACACATAAAATACACAATAAATACATAATAAATACACAACTTATACACCCCAAAACAGTGACTAAAACACTGCCCTATACATGCATATACATTAACTTTTCCGGTCATATTTTGATGATCATTATCGTGATTTTTCGCACATAAACACATTCGCATTTAATTTAAACACATCATTCATGCAAAAATCTAGCAGCACAACATACCCATCCTACAAATTCGTTAGGGAGCTAAGGACAAGGACATACGCAGGGGGAACAACCTTAGTTACAAGAGTTTAAGAAACGTTCAAAAGAAAGTACTCTTGGAGAAAGAATTCCATGAGAGAAACTCATACCTTTATTGATATTCAAACGAAGAATTTTCTACCCAAAACTCTCTCCAAAATCAGTGCAAGTTACCTCAACGTCCACACCACTCAACGAACAATTTCTCTTCGCCTTAATGTTTTTGGTTGATTTGTTTTTTTTCCTTAAAATTTCATGTGAGTTCTTCAAGCGTGAAGAACTGTTGATATTGGGCAGAATAACGTGAGAAAGATGGAGAACGTGAGAGAGAGAGAGAGAGTTTAGAAGCGTGAGAGAAAGAACTATTAGGATTAGGAGACTAATTCAAGACATAGTCAAATATAATTTAAATAAAATTAATACAAAATCTGGTTTGTTTTAGATAAAACGCGAAAGGACCATTATGCCCTTAATATTTAGATTTTTAATTAATAATTAAATCCCCTTAAGTACCTATTTATTCCTATTTTTTTTAATTGTTTCACAGACACTCAATAGCTACTAAAAACTCTTTACGAGTGTCAATGATGTTCAAATGATCAACATACACGGCTACTATAATAAATTTAGATATCGATCTTTGATAAAAATGCAAGGACAAATTAGGTCATTTTTGTACCCTTTATTTAAAAAATATTCACTCAAACGATTGTAACACATCCTTCTTAACAGTTTCAATTCATATAAAGATTTCTGAAGTTTTATTGAAAAAGTCTCTCTTGAATCTTTGTATGCTTCAGGGATTTTCATAAAAATATCGTGGTTCAATGAGCCATGTAGATAGGTTGTGATAACGTCCATTAGATGCATTTCATGAACTATCAGATTTATGAGATATCTGAAGGTGATTGGATCTACCACAGGAGAATATGTCTTCATGTAATCAATTCGAGGTCTTTGAAAAAAATCTTGAGCAACAAGTCCATTAGATTGTGTCCTTTAATTTTGACTAGTTATTTCTCTGTCTACATTCATGAACATATTTTTGCTCAAAATCTTCATCTTGTTACATTATTTCAATAGCAAGATCATACGTAAATATGTTGTCAATCACAACATTATTTCGGTTCCACTTTTTTTTTCGCCGAGACATAATTCATTAAAATTTTATTATTTTCAGAAGTTTTAACCTCCTTGGAGGTTTTATCATTTGTCACGATTTGGGTCTCATCTTGAAAAATTTCTTTCAATCCATGATCTACTTGATCATTGATTTCTTTTCTATTTCGAGGACATTTGTTCTTGAAACCAATTGGTCTATCATGCTTCAAATGTGGTCTAGAATAATTTGTCATAACAATTTGTCTCGTAGGGACATCAACTCGAACTGGAGCATTAGCAGTATGCTATTTAGTAATCCTTAGAAGATTAGTAAATGCATCTGGCAGCTGATCGGCAATATTCTGTAAATAAATTATTTTTTGAACTTCTATTACGAACCAAAGTACCCCTAGTTGTAATCGCGTCGTCATCCTCTAAGAGGACTAAGACAAGCCTCTTAGCATTCGTCATGGAAAATCATAAGTCAAAAACAAGAAAAATTAAAACTTTTGCTTATATAGCAAAGAGGTTTACATAGACCTCTACATAGGAATCATGCATAGGCTTTTTGCAATAGACCATAACAACGCATAGAAATTTAGTCTAATACTTTGTCTCATATTAATCATCTAGCAAAGTCAAATAATTCGAGCAAAGCCATTATACAAATTAATAATTGCCACATAGTGCTTATATCAATATCTTCAACAATAGGAAAGAAATAAATGTCTACTAGACAATACAAGTACTACTAAGATAGAGTGTGACGTAGCATCCTCAAACTAGAGGGCATATCAAAACATGCAGATTCTAGTCCAAGCCTTCTTGCTTTAGCCTCAATGATACCTCAACGGCCCGAACCTACAATGTTTTGGGAAAAATAGAAGAAATATGGATTAGTACAAATCACATGTACTAAGTATAGTCCCTCTGCATAAAAAATCGTTAATGCATGAGAAAAATCACCATTTAGTCAAAACTATGCACAATGACCAATAATTCAATATACACATATAAGGAACATCATAATCATATCAACATACAAGTAACTCAAGCAACACTTGTGCAATGCCAGGAATAAAACCCCATAACCCTATCCAAAGCTAAGTATCACATTAAGCAACCCATTTCATACTTATAACATATTCTCATATATAGCATGCTTCATACATCAATACTATTCATAGCTTATCAACATAATCATAATCATAATCATAATTATAATCATAATCATAGAAGAATACTACTAAAATCATCCTATAGGATCCCAGATGTGCAATGTGTAAGAGAAGTCTCATACCCCCCCACACGATGTAGTAACCTTTAGGACAACCCTAATAGAAGTTAACATACATAACTTGTTCATACATTTACATTAGGGAAATAAGTACCATAACCGACATGAGACGATGTGAGCTACATGGAATTCAGTGTTCTACTCCAACACCGAAAAGAGAGGGTTAACACTTGCCTAAGGTGTGACCACTCGTACATAGCTATTCTAGGTGGATCCACTAAATTAGAGTCCTATGAGGAAACATAGTTAAGGGACAAGGAGATTGCTTCTAGAAACCTTGATTTACTAACGTGAGGGTTTCCATCTCATGAGTCAACACATATATTGGGAATTCGGACTTACAAACGTGAAGAAACCCATATGGGAGGCCAGACTTACTAACGTGAGACCTCCATCTCATTTTCATGCCCTTTCGGTGCTAAGAAATTATTCCCTTTAGTAATCATCATATAACATCATAAAATTTCAGATTAGTCTCTTTAAGACCTTTAAGTAAAGATCTTATCATAATAGATCATCAAAGGATCAAAAGTGAGAACTATCCTTTCACTTTAGACACAACATTATAATCATGAGAAACTACATTCAATCATATAATGATCACATCATAAAATAATTACATACATTATAGAAAATTCATAGATCTAGGGTTAGGGATGAGGGATCCTTGTCACTAACATCATAACAAAACAATTAGATATAGCATAATTATCAAATAAGTAGATTTCACCTTGCATAATTAATATCAAAAGAGAATCAAGATCATACCTCATTGCCCCTCATTGGACTTCATTTGTCAATACTCAAGAACTCACAACCAACATATGAAATAGGGCAATTCATGAAGTATTAACATAACTAAAATCAAAGTAAACAAGTGACATGTTCATCACCCTCAACAATTCACCTTAATAAATCCACGAAATCAGGGATTTTGGGGGAAAGACAAAGGTCAAAGTAAAACTCATAGGAATTGATAAATTATTCATTAAACAAAATTAATTCATCATAATTCATGACAATTTCGTTTTAGAAAGAAGATCCATGTGAGGAGAAAAACCCTTGATTTGGTGGATTTAGAAATCATCTTTTGAAGGACCTATTGGGGAAAGGATCCCAAGAGTGAAAGAAATCATACCTTATAAATGGAAATCCACGAAATTGAGTTGGAAAACTTGAAGGCTTGATCTTCTTCTCGGAGCTCTTTTGATCTTCAATGGAGTTTTGGAGGAGGAGAAAATTTGGGAGAGAGATAGATTTTTGATTTCAACTTGTGGGACTTGATTTGAGTGATGAAATTGACCAAAATGTTAACCTAATACATTATATAGTCACCAATTAAATTATCCAAAATACCCCTCACTTAAATGGGTTTATTTGTGAAGTCAAAACACCCAAAATACGACATTTTATGAATCTGGAAAGTGTCTCCGCGTCATGGGGACAACACACATTTTATTTTACAAAAATAATTTGAGGCAGTGAGGTTCGTGTTGGCTGCGTGTCGCACAGTAGCCCACCGATTTTTGACTTTGGCAGCCTGCCCACCCATGTTGGGGTGTTTCCCAAGGACCCTTCCGGTGGTCCTCGGGGTGTTGTTATCATATGTTTAGACTGTATATACTACACTATACCTATACAAAGTCTTTTTAAAAGTTTTAGACTTCATTTGAACCTCCAAAACCTTTCCCAAACATAGGAACGTCAACTAGTTAAATTTCGCTAGTTTCTGGACGTTCAGGCCTTTCTTTAATTCTATGGCTCTGAAAATTCTCAAACAAGTTATTTATACTTATTTAGGTCTAAATCATTATTCAACATATTAATCTCTATTATAGGTCATGGAAATTTCTGGGTCCAATACCCCCCCTTAGGAACATTCGTTCCCGACTGACACTCTAAACCTTTCTATAGGAGGAAGACTCAAGACTAACAGCCAACCAACCAACAATATCATAATGTGTCACATATCATAGGAGGGAATATCAACTCCTTTAAACATATAAACATAGCATAAAAAAATAGGAACTTAATCCACACATACCATAAACAAAGCTTAACTTTTCATATCACATAAGGAGGTACTATCTTCTCCATTTCAATATGTGCTTAATATGAACATTTAAAAGTTGACATGTTGATTTTCTTATCAAAACAATATCAATTATGTTCATTATGATCTCTCAGGAACACTTATAGTACACAACACACTCAAGTGAAAGCCAACATAATAAACATATTTCATGGAAAGACAAGAACTCAACTTAGGCATACATTCCTACTACAATATGCACATGTTTAAAAAAAACATGATAAGTTCAACATTATTCACAATAATCATATAAGGAATTACTAACCTTAATCGTTGCTAGGAGTAAGGGGGGAAGATGAGGATAGCGGATCTTCATGTCAGTCTTGACCTCCTATGTTGCACCCTCAACCAGGTGGTTCCTCCATAGAACCTTTACGGAGGCAACATCCTTACTCCTCAATTTCTGAACTTGGCGATCCAAGATCTCAACCGGGACCTCATATGAAAGGTCCTCTTTTACCCCCAAACCTTATAGAGGAAGAATTGACATCGATCGCCTGTACACTTCTTAAGCATATATACATGGAATACCGGATGAATCATGGCCAACTCTTTAGGCAATTTCAACTCATAGGAAACACTCCCAACCTTCTTAAAAATTTCATATGGCCCCACATTAACGGGGACTAAGTTTCCCTTTCTTTCCAAACCTCATCACCCCTTTCATGGGTGAAATTTTTAAATAGACCCAATCTCCTACTTCAAACTCAAGGTCCATTTTTCTATTATCAGCATAGGATTTTTGTTGACTTTGAGCCTCTTTCAGTATATCTCTTATAACCTGAACCTTCTCGAGAGCTTTATAAACTAAATCGGGACCAAGTAGAGCAAACTCACCTACCTCATACCACCCAATCGGGGATCTACACCTCCTCCTATTGAGTGCTTCGAAGGGTGCCATGGATATAGTAGAATGGTAGCTATTGTTGTAGGAGAATTTTATCAAAGGTAGGTGGTCATCCTAATTACCATTTGAAGTCGATGATGCAATCCCTCAACATTTCTTCAAGGGTTTGAACAGTGCGTTCCGCTTGATCATCCGTCTTGGGATGAAAAACGATACTAAGTTTCAATTTCATACCAATCCCACTTTCGAAATCTTTCAAAAAATGAGAGGTAAATTGAGTACCTCTATCCATAATTATGGACAATGGGGCCCATGCAATCTCACTATTTCTTTGAGGTACAGTTTGGCATAATCTTCCACCAAATATGTGACTTTTACGAGAAGAAAATGTGCGGACTTTGTCAATCTATCCACAATAACCCATAAACAGTCTTGTTGCTTTCGTGTACGAGACAGCGCAGCTATGAAATCCATGTTAATATCTTCCCACTTCAATGTGGAAATGTCTATATTTTGAGTCAAGCCACCCGACCTCTGGTGTTCCACTTTTACTTGTTGGCAATTCGAACACTTAGCGACAAAATTTTCTATGTCTATTTTCATACCATTCCACCAATATGTTTCCCGTAAGTCGCGGTACATCTTTGTGGCAACCCGGTGAATGAAATATCAGGAGCCATGAGCCTCTTCCATGGTCAATTCCCTAACCTATTCACATCCGGTACACACAAGCTTCCTTGGTGCTTAAGCACCCCATATTTCCCTTGAGAGAAGGACTCATTAGCTTTACTAAGGAATGTTTCCTTTAACTTTATCAATAGAGGATCAAGGTGTTGTTTGGATTTCACCCCAACCACCAGAGATGACTCGGAGTTATGGAAAACCATGACACTACCTTTTAGAGAATCTTCTAGTCGGACACCCAATCGAGCTTACCTATGAACCTCTTTCACTAGCTCTTTCTTATCATCTTCAACATGCGTCACACGACCCATGGATACTCGACTCAAAGCATCCGCCACCATATTGGCTTTCTCGGGATGGTAAAGGACACTCATATCATAATCCTTTAAAATCTCTAACCATCTTCTTTGGCGTAAATTCAAGTATTTTTGGGTGAATACATTTTCATGGATCTTATTATCCGTTATCACATCAACATGCACCCCATATAGATAGTGTCTCCAAATTTTAAAGGAAACACCACGGCCGCAAGTTCAAGGTCGTGTATTGGATAATTCTTCTCATGTGGATTGAGTTGTCTAGAGGCATACGCTATGACTTTGCCAAGTTGCATAAGCACACATCCTAGACCCACTCGGTAGGCATCACAATAAACCAAAAACACAGCGGTAACCACCAGAAAAGTTAATACCGGAGTGGAGGTGAGTCTATCTTTCAATAATTAGAAGCTCTTCTCACAAGATTCCGACCATTTGAACTTGACCTTCTTTTGGGTTAAGGCCGTTAATGGAGATGTGATAGATGAAAATCCTTCAACAAACCTCCAATAGTAGCCGGCCAACCCTGGAAAACTCCAATGTCGGAAGGACTTAAAGGTTTTGGACAATTTTTGAACACTTCCTTCTTCCTTGGATCAACCTCTACCGCTTCACTAGAGACAATGTGCCTAAGAAAGGCCACCGACTTTAACCAAAACTCACACTTGCTAAACTTAGCAAAAAGTTGGTTATCTTTGAGAACTTGCAAAACAATTCTCAAATGATCCATATGATCATTCTCACTCCTTGAGTATATCAAAATATCGTCACTAAATACAATCACGAACAAATCAAGATACTTTCTAAAAACTTGATTCAAAAGGTCCATGAAAGCCGCCGGGGCACTGGTTAGGTCAAGTGGCATAAAATGGAATTCGAAATAACCATATCCTGTTTGAAATTCCATTTTTGGAATATCAATCTCCCTCACCCTAAGTTGGTGATAAACCGATCTTAAGTCAATCTTTGAAAAGTAGCTAGCTCCTTGGAGTTGATCAAACAAGTCATCAATCCTACGGAGCGGGTACTTATTCTTTATAGTGACTTTGTTAAATTGACGATAATCGACACACATTCTCAAATACCCATTCTTCTTCTTCACAAACAACACCGGGGCACCCCATGGAGATATGCTTGGTTGAATAAAACCCTTATCTAGCAAATCTTTGAGTTGAGCCTTTAGTTCTTTCAACTCAATCGGGGTCATCCGATAAGGAGGTATAGAAATAGGTTGTGTATCCGGTAATAGATCTATACCGAAGTCAATCTCCCGTTCAGGAGGGATTCCATAAAGATCGTCAGGAAAGACCTCCGGAAACTCCCTTACCACGGGTACCGACTCTATGGAAGGGACCTCAGATTCAAGATACATAACTCTTACTATGTGATAGAGAAAACACTTTGCAATTAAATTGCAAGATTTTAGACACGAAATGATCTTACCCCTAGGAATTGAGTTTCCTAACTTCCACTCAAGAATGGGTTCATTTGGAAATTGAAATTTGACCACCCTTGACCTACAATCAATAGAGGCAAAATACGCATACAACCAATCCATTCCCAATATAATATCAAAATCTTGCATATAAGGTTATATCAAGTCAACTAACATAACGCTATTAGGCAAGGAAATAGGACACCCTTTATAGACTCTTTTTACTACTACGGAATCACCCACCTACGTAAAAACCGAGAAAGGCTCATCTAAGATGTCGGGTAGTATATCAAATTTCATGGCTATAAGAGGAATCACAAATGACAATGTAGCTCCCGGATCCAACAAAGCATATGCATCTAAGGAAAATAATTTTAACATACAGGTGAGCACGTCCGGTAAGCTCTCTAGATCACTTCAGGATTGGAGAGCATAGAAGCGATTCTTCTCAGGATAATTTGGGTTTGGAGAACTTGCTTGAGTTTAAGAATTTTCCCTTGCTTGAGTCCTCATCATTGGAAAATCTCTCTTGATGTGACCACTCTTTCCACAGCTATAGCAATTACCCAAATTAACATGGCACTTGCCGTCATGTCTTTTACCACATTTAGAACAAAGAGACCTATCAACATAAGAACCACTACCTTTTCCCTCTTATGGATTGGGAGTAGGGACCTTACTCTTATTGTCCCTTGGAGCACTACCAGATCCTTGATTAGAAAACCTCTTCTTCAAGCTTAGTTTGTCTTGAACCGCACACCTATTCTTAGAAGAATTTCCCTCTTCGGTTCTTACCTTCTTCAACTCTGTACCAACTTATTTATGCTTTTGTTCCTCAATTTGCTCGGCATGAACCATTAGACGAGAGATGTCCATCCTAGGAATCAAAATAGCCGACCTACATTTATTAACCACAAGATTGGATATCCGCATGAAAAATTTGTTCATCTTGTCCCTAGAATCCGCAACCATTGTAGGATCATGCTTTGATAGTTGAGTGAATTTGAGTGTATTTTCATTCACACTCATTACCCCTTGACAAAGGTTGATGAATTCTTGAATTTTCCTCTTCCTTATTTCCAACGGAAAGAACCTATCAAGGAAAGCCGTTTTGAAAGATTCCCAAGTAATCTGACCTTCTAACACCGGCCTCTTATCCTTCCATTGCTACTACAAAACTCGAGCCATATCTTTGAGTTGATAGACGACTAGTTCCGCCTTTTCTTGAGAACAAACACCCATAGCATCAATATTCTTGAACACTTCATCAATGAGGCCTTGTGGGTCCTCTTCCACATTGAAACCATAGAAAATAGGGGGATTCATCCTTGTTTGATTCCTAATCCTTGAAGCGGTGGCATTAGCATTGGAGTTTACTTGCACCCTTGTATCCCTAGAACTTGGGTATCCAACACTTGAATCAAGATATGAATGGAGGACCTTATCTCAACATTAGACAACACATATATTGGAAATTCAAACCTACTAACGTGAAGAAACCCATGTGGTAGGCCGAACTTTCTAACATTGAGACCTACATCTCATTTTCATGCCCTTTCGGTGCTAAGCAATTATTCCTTTTAGTAATCATCATATAATATTATACAATTTCAAATTAGTTTATTTTAGACCTTTAAGTAAACATTTTATCATAATAGCTCATAGGTGATCAGAAGTGAGAACTATCTTTTCACTTTAGACACAATATTATAATCATGAGAAACTACATTCAATCATATAATAATAACATCATAACACAATTGCATACTTCATAGACAATTCATACACCCTGGGTTAGGGATGAGAGATCCTTATCACCAACATCAACAACAATAAAATTAGCCATAGCATCATTATCACAGAAGTAGATTTCACCTTGCATAATTAAGATTAAAAGAGAATCAAGATCATACCTCATTGAACTTCATGGGACTTAGTACTTAAATACCCAAGAACTCACAACCAACATATGAAATAGGGCAATTCATGAAGTATTAACATAACTAAAATCAAAGTAAACTAGTGATATGTTCATCACCCTCAACAATTCGCCTTAATAAATCCAAGAAATCAGGGATTTGGGGAAAGACACGGGTCAAGGAAAAACACATAGGAATTCATAAATTAACCATTAATTCATACTTTAAACAACATTAATTTATCACAATTTTGTTTTAGAAAGAAGACCCACGTGAGGAGTAAAACCCTTGTTTTGGGGGGATTTCAAAATCATCTTTTGATGGACTTTTCGGAAAATGATTACCAATATTGAAAGAAACCATACCTTATAGATGATAAAGCCACAAAATTTAGTTGGAAAAATTGAAGGCTTGATCTTCTTCTTGGAGCTCTTTTGGTCTTCAATGGAGTTTTGGAGGAGGAGAGAACTTGGAGAGAGAGAGATTTTTTATTTCAACTTGTAAGACTTTATTTGAGTGATAAAATTGAACTAAATATGACCTTAATACATTATATAGTAACCCATTAAATTACACAAAATACCCCTCACTTAAATGGGTTCATTTATGAAGTCAAAACACTCAAAATACGACTTTTTACGAATCTGGGAAGTGTCTCCGCCTCGCGGGGCAAACACACATTTTATTCCCCAAAAATAATTTGAGGAAGTGAGTTCCATGTTGGCTTCATGTCGCACAGTAGAACAGTGATTCTTGACTTTCGTAGGCTGCTTGGGCAGCCTGCCCACCAATGTTGGGGTCCTTTCGAAGGACCCTTCCGGTAGTCCTTGGTGTGTTCTTATCATACGTTTAGACTCTCTATACTACACTCTACCTATACAAAGTCTTTTTACAAGCTTTAGACTTCATTTTAACCTCCAAAACCTTTTCCAAACATAGGGACGTCAACTAGTTAAATTTCGCTAGTTTCCGAACGTTAAGGCCTTTCTTTTAATTCTATGGCTCCAAAACTTCTCAAACAAGTTATTTATACTTATTTATGTATAAAACTATCATTATTCAACATATTAAGATCTAGTGTAGGTAATGGAAATTTTCGGGTGTGTCAACTTCTTGGTCACATTGATTTGTTTGAGGATCCAGATGAGATAGAGATAATAAATTTCAATCTATAACTTTTCTAACTGCTTATTTTCTCCCCCTAACGTTGGGTATACTGATTCATCAAAATGAAAATAAGAAAATCTTGCCTTTAATAAATCTCCAGTCATATGATTCAAATATTTTATGATTGAAGGAGATTCATACACAACATATATTCCAATCTTCTTTAGGGCCTCATATTTGTACATTATGGTGGAGAAATCCGCACATCTGAAAAAATCCAAGATGAAAAATGTTTGGATCTTGACCAAAACCCAATTTAATTTGAAGAATTCATAATAATTGACAGCCTTATGCACATAAGTGCTGCTGCATGCAAAATAGCATTCCCCCCACATAGGCACGGACAACTTTGTTCTCATTAGCAATGACCTAGCTATCAATTGCAGAAGTTTAATTAATGATTCTTCTAGACCATTCTGCGTATGAACATGTGCAACTAGATGTTCAACTATTATACCAGTAGACATACAATAATCATTGAGTACTTGAGTTTTAAACTCATCAGCATTATCTAGATGGATGTCTTTATTGTATAGTTTTAAATCTGTGCTTTTAATCTTATTATTTGAGCCAACAATCTTTCAAAAACCATGTTGCGAGTTGATAATAAGCACACATTGATGATCATGTGAAAACATCTATCAAGACCATATGATATTTAAAGGATCCACATGCATGTTGAATTGATCCACATATATCACCCTGTATACGTTCTAGAGATGTGGGTGATTCAATTCCAACCTTAATTGTTGATGGTTTAATGATCAGCTTTCCTTGATAACAAGCAGCACAAGAGAATTTCTTTGACCGAAGGATATTTGGGTTCTTTAAGGCGAGTCCATGTGAATTCTCAATTATTTTGCGCATCATATTAAATCTGGAATGGCCCAACCGGTCATGCCAAATGATTATATCATTAAAATTATAAAACCTTTTGCTTACTACAATATGTGATTCAACGGTACTTCTACTTATATAGTAAAACCCAGAATAAAGTGCAGGTAATTTTTCATGCACAATATTCTTCTCTACATTAATTGTAGTAATGTAAAGGTACCCAACCTTTCCTTCTTTAGTCCTATCTACATGATAACCATTTTGACGAATAACTTTGAAACTTAATAAGTTTTTTTGAGACTTACAACAATATAATGCACTATTAATGGTCAATATTGTCCTCCGGGTAGTACTAAGGTCACTCTTTCAGAGCCCTCAATTAATTTTATACTACTTGATATTCTGTTGATATATGCCATTTTCAAAATCAAATTAGAAAAGTATTTATTTTCTTTTAATATATTATGTGTTGTAGCATTATCAGAAGGCACACATGTCTATTAGTCATGTTGAATCCAATTGATAACTGGGGATTTCTATTAATTTTTTAATATAAAATAAATCAAAAGAAGTATGAAACAAAACTAACGACTGAAATTTAAATACTTCAACATGAAGAACATGATAATTAAAAATACATAAGTAAATATTAACAGACTGCATTCCCCAGTTCTCCAAATAAGTCAACAACTTTCATATGAGTAATGTTACTGACGCCATCAAAAACATAATCCTTTAAAGTCAAATTTGCTTCAACATCCTTATCATATTTTTGAGATGTTCTCGATTTATCATCAACTTTAAGAGTCATACATTACTTAGCTCGAGAATTGAAATAGAAAGCACCACCTTTATTTCCTTCCTTTTAAAGAAATTTGGGTAGAGCTAACAAAATGCTCAAGTGTGCGACATTCATTCTTCCAATGGCCTTTTATGCCACAAAGCTGACAATTACTTATTGAGGGGTTATTTTGAGAACTCATGTTGTTCTTTATTTTATTATGACCACCACTTCTACGATTTGTGAATCATCTCTTATCTTTGTGACGTCCCCGTGCATTATTATAGCCCTGGTGATCATCTTTTTCTACTTCAGATTGATCACATTCTTTCACCACATTCACTTCTGGTAATGGAGAAGCTTCAGTGGGACGAGCTTCATTATTTTTCATTAAAAGAGCATGATGTTGGTCAACCACTAGAAGGCATGAGATCAGTTCAAAGTATTTCTGAAAATCCTTTTTATGATATTGCTGCAGTATCACATTTGAGGCATGGAAAGTAACAAGTGTTTTTTCCAACATATCCTCATCTATTATAGTCTCCCCACATAATTTCAGTTGGGAGGTTATCTTGAATACAAAAGCGTTGTATTCAATTACGGGTCTTAAAGTCTTGAAAATGTAAGTGCATTCACTCATAACGAGCTCTTGGCAACACTGTTGCCTTTAGGTAGTCATACGTCCCCTTTCAATCAGTCCACAACTCAAGTGGATCTTTTATCCTTAGATATTCAATCTTCTGATCCTCATTAAGATGATGGCGAAGGAAAATCATAGCCTTAGCCTTCTCTTGGATTGATGCTTCATTTCCCTTAGTAATTGTGACATCAATTTTCCTTAGTAACTATGACATGAAGGCCTTTAGCAAGTAAGTGAATCTCAACATTGAGTACCCATAAAAGATAATTCTTTCCCAATATCTAATGTCACAAACTCAAGTTTGGATAAATTTGACATAATGAGATTATGAGAGAATATGTGAACTAAATTAGAATATTTATATAATACTTTTGCAAGTAGCAACTTCGTGTTGATAACGTATTAATAAGAAAGCTCAGAATAATATAATGTAATAATAAGAAGAAGACAAGAAGTATAAGATAGAGGAGAAAACTTTTCTTATTCTACTGTATCTTCCAAATGGTGAGTGATATCTCTATTTATAGTGTTGAGATATCACTCCCAAATGTTATCTTATTAATAGATATATAATTATCTTGGAAGTTTTTTATGATATTAAAAGCAACAATACATGAATTCAGTTTGTTTGGATAAATCCAATGGATAATCAACATGTATAATAAAATGGATATATAACATAAAGCATATTTTAATTTTCTTTTATATAAAATATTTTTTGACCCCTTTGATTTTCATTATTGAAGTTTCTTATATTTTTTTCTCTTACTCTGAAATATTTGAACTCTTTTCTATGGCTATATTTTAACTTAGTTTTGTAAAAATAAAATAAAAAATGAGGTATTTATGATAAATTTTACAAGAAATTAGTTTAACTAAATGATTTGACTATTATAATAATAAATTTAAATTAGTTATTGAAACGGAAAAGTCAAAAAAAATATGTATTAGGAGGGATTAGATATACCGCACATGGATTATATAACATTAAATATTTTACTTCCTTCAGATTAAAAGGGTATATGTGGAGCTATCTTGTACAATAATAGGCGTATAATATAAATCATTTTTATAACGATGGTATATCAGTTTTAAATGACAAAGTTGAGGAGTATATCAATTTTTTTTCTTTTTATTTTTAATTTATATTATCATGGTGGGTAGGGATGATGATAGGAAAAAGTATTATTTTATTACTTATATTGAGTTTCGAGTACAAAAAAATACTAATAATTTATCTTGTATTGGTTTAATTATTTTTATATGAATGCCATTATTTTCCTTTTTTTTGGGTCTCTTGTATATCGACGAAGAAAAAAGTGAAAGAGAGACGGGGCGAGTGAGGCAAGATGGGAGAAATATTTTTACTGTGAAATTCAAAATATTATTAATCATATTAAATCATATATTAAATAAACTTCAAATTATTAGAACCTAAAATATCCATAAACTATTGGATTGATATAACATTGTCTTCTTATGCACTTTGTGAGTGTGTACCTAGTTCATTTGTTATTCACACCTAACAAACTTTAACAATTTTGTTCATGGATGCATATTCATTTTTCAAAACATGTAATTCATTTTCTACGTGCCAATTAGAAATTTAATATTTTTTATGGGGCGTGAATTCACAAAGTCGTAGGCAGGGGTGTTCATGGTTTGGATAAAAACTGATCCAAACTGAAAAATCGAACCAAACCGATATAAACCAATTTAATTTGAATTTTGATTTGGTTTGATTTTAGATTATTAAAAACCAATAGTATTTGGTTTGATTATGATTTTGTTAAAAAAAAACCCGAAGAAATAATCGAATCTAACCAACAAGTTATATAAACAAATTTTATTATTATACATACATAATATTTATATTGATCATAAACAATTTTAAAGATTTTATATATGTTTCATCAAAATTAATTTATAATTTACTTATGAAAAAAAATGTACAAGGTGAGAACATTTTTTCTATTGGTTTCATGTATATGATTATTGTCTATTGAAATTATATGTGGGACTGAAAATATAATTGTCTCTTCCTTCTAATGTCAAAATAGTGATTTTTGAAGTTTTATTCGGTACAATGATCGAAAGTTCTGTAATGACATTTATTTTAACTATTTTTTCGTTTAAATGGATTGTTGTCACTTTTTTTACATGTTGAAAAAATTGTTTCTTTTATTTTTATGTATGATTAATAACCAAATAACTAAATCAAACCAAACCAAAACCGAAAATAATCAAACCGGTAAATTTATATTACTGATTCCTTTAACTCCATCATTAGATGATCAAGATGTTGCTTAGACTTTACCTCAACCACTAAAGACGACTCAGAGTTATGATGAACCATGAAACCTCCTTTTGGAGAATCTTCTAGTTCAACACCCAACCGAGCTAATATATGCACATATTGCACTACTCTTTCTTACACACATCAATATGAGCTACTCTACCTATAAACATTCAACTCAAAGCATCCACAACCACATTATCTTTTCCGGGGTGGTAAAGGACACTCATATCATAATCTTTCAAAATCTTGAACCACCTTCTTTGTCAGAGATTAACTTATTTTTAGTGAACACATATTGAAGACTCTTATGGTCGGTTAACATATGTACATGCACTCGATATAGATATTATCTCCAAAATTTCAAAAGCAAATACTATGGTCGCTAGCTCAAGATCATGAGTTGGATAGTTTTTTTGATGCACCTTGAGTTGTATAGAGGTATATTCTATCACCTTACCATGTTGCATGAGGAAATAACCAAAACCTACTCGAGAAGAATCACAATACACAACAAACCCTTCGGTACCCTCTAGTAAGGTCAATATCGAAGCGGAGGTAAGCCTATCTTTCAACTCTTGAAAACCTCTTTCATGATCTTTCCACCACTAAAACATAAATTTCTTTTAGTTAGAGTTGTCAAAGGATAAGAAATTGATGCAAACCCCTCAACAAACCTCCTATAATACCCGGCTAAACCCAAGAAACTTCGAATGTGGTGGAAGTTAAAGGTCTAGGTCAATTCTTAACTGCCTTCATTTTTTTCGGATTGACCTGTTTACCGTCACTTGAAACAACATGAACAAGAAAAGCAATCGATCTCAACAAAAATTCACACTTACTATATTTAGCAAAGAGTTGATGTTCCTTGCGGACTCCCAATACTAACGTCAAATGACCCATGTGTTCATCCTCACTCTTGGAATATACCATGATATCATCAATAAAGACATTTAAAAGTGAATAAAGATAATTTTGGAACACCTTATTCAAAATATCCATGAAAGATACCGGGGCATTGGTTAGACCAAAAGACATGACTAGGAACTCATAGTGACCATAACTTGTTTGGAAAGTTGTTCTAACAATGTCAACACCTCTCACTCTAAGTTAGTGATAACCCGACCTCAAGACAAATTTTGAAAAGTAATTCGCACCGTGGAGTTTATCAAACAAATAATCTAGGAAGAGGATACTTATTATTTATAGTGACATTGTTCAATTGTCGATAGTCAATACACATTTTAGAATACCCATCTTTATTTTTCAAAAATAATACCAGAACGCTCTATGGAGATATGCTCAACTCAAAGAATAGAAATTATCTAAGAAGCTTTAAGACATGAAATAATTTGACCTATAGGGATTGAGTTTCCCCCGTTCCACTCCAAAAAGGGCTGATTAGAAAATTGGAATTTATCTACCCTTGTTCTACAATCAATTGAAGCAAAAAAAGCATGTAACCATTCCATACCCAATATAACATCAAAGTCCAACATATCAATTTCTACCAAATCAACCAATGTAACTCTATAGGACAATAATATGTGACTACTCCAACAAACACTTTTAGCAATAACGGAATCACCCAGAGGGGTAGAAACCAAAAAAGGTTCAACTACAACATTGGAGAGAACATCAAACTTCATATCCACTAGATAAAGTGGCACTGGGATCTAGAAATGCATAAAGATTAATTGAAAATACTTGCAACATACATGTAACAACATTGGGAATACTCACTTGATCACCCCTAGACTTAAGAGCATAAAAGCGGTTCTTCTTAGGATCATTG
This sequence comes from Solanum chilense, assembly GCA_032847665.1. Taxonomy (NCBI): domain Eukaryota; kingdom Viridiplantae; phylum Streptophyta; class Magnoliopsida; order Solanales; family Solanaceae; genus Solanum; species Solanum chilense. Next base: position 13,894,952 of record CM064965.1, read on the forward strand.
CAACTTGGACCAGTTTCTTGTGCTTATTACTCTCCTAACCTTGAGTCTTCGACATAGGACAATACCTCACAATATCACCACTCTTTCCACAACCAAAATAATTATCCTTACCTATTATACATTTACCCACATGCTTCTTACCACATTTGCACAACTAGATTTCTAATCTTGTGAACCACCACCTTTTACCTCTTGACGCTTAGGGTTAGACACCCTATCCTTTTTAGGCCTTGGGAAATTAAAAGGAACTTTGTTGGAGAATCTCTTCTTAATCTCCGGTTTGTCTTGGATTTGAAATTTATGCTTAGAAGTACCTCCATCATAAGGCCTTGCCCTCTTAGCCTCCCTATTTTCCTCTTAAGCCTACTCTGCTTAACTTGTTGAGAATGCACCATCAAACGAGAAAGGTACATGTTTTCATAAAGCATTGCGGCACAACACTCTTCCACAAGATCATCGGACACACCAATCACAAAATGACTCATTTTATCTCTATGATTAGACATGAAAGAAGAGGCATATTTAGAAAACTTACTGAATTTCAAAGAGTATTCTTGCACACTTAAACAACCTTTACGAATATTGATGAACTCTTCCACTTTTGCCTCTCTTTTCTCCCTTGCGAAGAACCTATCAAGAAATGGCCTCTTAAAGATTTTCCAACTTTTGGGATCCGATCTCAAAGCCTTATTGTCTTTTCATTGAGTGTACCATGTTTGAGTCACATCCTTGAGTTGTTAAGCAGCTAGCTTGACCTTCCCATTTGAACACACCCCATAGCATACAAGATCTTATTAACCTCATCAAGAAAATCTTCATTCATCTTAGACCCAAAGAACATGGGAGAGTTTATCCTTGTGAAATCCTCAAGCGAGAAGCTATAGTACTAGCATTTTGATTCACACGTGGTGCAACTTCCCGGTTTTCTTGTGCCGTCATAACTTGAGCTTGAGTAGTTAAGGCTTGAGCTTGAGTAGTCATGGATTATGTCAAGTTTAGTAAAGATTCCCTTATTCCCCATCTATCATGAACGGAGGAATGACCGAAGCTTGCTCACCTAGAGGAACTTGTTCTTGAGAGGAGCTTGGTTGTCATGGGAGGAACTCCTACATTATCAATCACCTCTTCAAGCCTTTTTGCGGTTGCCCTTATGTAGTCATAGACTATAACAACAAGAAAAGGTTAAGAAGAAAAGGACAAATAGAGTTAAGACTTTGGAGGCACGACCTAAGAAAAACAAAAGAAATGAGAATTTCCTAAGAATCACATAGCCTCTCAATCATAAGTATGACGCGCTTTACAATTATGAACAAGACTTTACATATATGTGGTTTTGTAAGACATTGTTCCCAAGAGTATTCAACCTCATGCTCTGATACCATGTTTGTCATGACCGGAGAGTACCCCCTAATTGTTATCGACGTCTTCATCCTCAAAGAGGCCTAAGAATAGCCCTTAGAATACATCATTGAATCATAGGTAAAAATAAAAATACGAAAAATTAAAAATTTTCTACGAAGTTCAAAGTCACTTCATATATATCAAAAATAAACCACAATTATCTCACACAACCGTCTAGAATATGAGTACAAGATTTGGGACAAAGCCCTTATATCATTACAATATGTCTCTGCAAAGAGAACACAACATAATCCTTGAAAGATAGGAAATAGATTAATGCCTTTAAACATAGTCAAATAACAAAAGATAGAATCATAGGCTTCGTCCCCGGACTTGAGAACTCACCAACTTGGGAACAATCCAAGCTTCTTTAAGAATGGGCTTAGAGACCTCAATGGACTGAACCTACATTTTTGTAGAAATAGAAGAGATATGGGTTAGTTAAAGCATATGTACTAAGTATGAAAATATATGCAAGTAAAACATTAAGAAACATGCATAAAACGACATTTGTTTAAACTCATGGTAAGTTCACTTAAAAGTCTTTATGCATATTCCAAGAACATATACAAGTCCATATCACCACAACAATAAGACATTCTTATTCATGTCCAATAGTAGCATCCTACCGAAGCCATAGTCAACATTGCATATTTAAAGTCCATTTCATCACCACATGACAATGCCTTACTGACAATTCCAATCCAACATAACTAGTGCAATGTGTATGTGAAGACACATGACCCTACATAAACAAAGTAAACTAGTATAGAGACCATAATCATTGTCTTTATCTCATATAACATTATAACAAGTGTAATCAACATCATACCTAAAAATTTATAACAACATTGTGTATATAATGTTAAACCATCATCATATAAGACTAACACCATATATATCATCTATACATAACGAACCAACCATAGAACCCCCTAAAGGTCCACTTGTCCAATATATAGGTAAAGTATCATCCCCTTACATACACTAAGAAATACCTCTTAAGTAGTCCTAGTTAGTGTTCATATTCTTAATTTCATTCATTCATTTTACTTTCGGGAAAACTTCGCTATAACCGATAATAAACCATGTGAGCAAAACATGAAATTTAGTGTCAATCTCTCACACCTAAATGAGGCCATCCTACTTGCCAAGGTATAACATATACATCATAATAGAATCTAAGTGGATCTAATATCTAGGTTTTCTATGGGGGCACATAGTTAAGGAACTAAGAAATTGTTTCTAAAACCCTCTTGACGCTAATTCGCATTGTGGTTTCCACCGAATGAGAACATTGGGTGCACCTACCTTCCTTTTGGAAAGGGACATCTCTCATTGTCAAGTTCACTTAGAGTATTTCTTAAAATATATTCATAATATAGGTCTTAGGAGATTAGACCCTCATATATAATGTTCATAGCTCCTAGGTTCTAGGAAGAGAAAGTCCTTTCATCACAAACCAACATTATGTGAAAATATCCCTCATAAACATAGTAATAAGATGCACATAGGAATGACATCGAATCCCTCATAATAATACACCTATCATAATCTCACAATTCATCACATTCATATCATGCTAACATGTTCATAACTTCATCACATTCCTATCATACTAACATATCATACTTCTATGGAATAAAACTATCAAGACTAGACCAACATTATTACAATAAAGTGCTTATGACCTTGAAGGTCTTACCATTGGCCTCCAAGAAAATCCATTCAAGACTTCACCCCCAATTTGATTATATTCACCCAACAATTCAGTCATCATCATCAAATAATAGTAAATTATGCGAGAATACATTCAATTACATCTCAAGATGCTATTTCTAGTGACCTTAACACTAAAAAAACTTTTATTTCCTTGATAAAATCTCTCTCACTATGAAAAATAACTCAAGTCTTAGCCCGAATATTTCTGGGGTGTTACATTGATTTTCTCCTTTCTTTTTTAAAATAGTTGTATTGTTTCAAATTAAAAAAAAACTTTAAAATACATAAATCAGATATATAACAAACTAAAACATTGACACTTTTAATAATTATTGAAAATGTAGCGAAGGAATCCAATTAAATGCTTAAATATTGAAACTTTGAAATATTCCCTTGTTAATACAAATTAAAAAAAAGCCCATGAATAATTTTTATTAAAAAAAAATTCTCATTTGTCAGACTTATCACTTAATAGACGGACAAGATTACACCTAATCTTCTATAAAATGGTCCTTTCTCTGTCATTTAGGGTTTATTCAATATTCTCTTCACCTTTACATCATTGACGGCAGCTAGGGCAAGGAGGTTAGTAGTTCTTCAACTCCACTTTCACTTAGTTCTTCTCATTAGGTATAACATCTATGAAGATTTTTATGTTAGATTAGTATGTTTTTTCCCCTATTTTGTATGTTTAATATATGTGATAGTATGAACATTTGTTCTAGATGTTTATGTTTACAGGAAATTATCTAGGGTATTAAAGTATGACTAGAGCAGATCCCTATGATATCATTATGGAGAAAAACTATGATAAACTTTTTTTCATTGTTAAGGCTATTCTTTGACAATTTTTTTTAAATTAAATAAATCCCCTCAGGAAATCTCAAAAGAAATGAGTTATCTTAATGATTTTATAATAGTTGCACCGTCAATCAATTATCACATAATACTAATTTGGAGAAGATCTAGCCATTAATATCATTTTCTAACACAATTAATTAATGACATAAAATCTAACTAATTTATCATACTTACCCGCTTAGCCTATTACTCAATTTTTTTTTTGATAAAAAGTAAGGTTTAGATAAAAGATTATTTATATACTTGTACTTAAGACTAGTATTTTACTTAATTTAGTTCAAAATAAATTTTTAGCAAATTATTGTTTTTCCAACACTATTGGTATTACATTAAAGTTATTAATTTTATTTCTTCAAATATTTCTGAGAGTGATTTTTAACTTAGTATTGATGCATCTACCATGTTTAGTGTTAATTATGGAAAACAATATTATGTATTTTAGATTTAATTTACTGATTCTTAAAATTAATAATTTAATTATGCAACATTATTCAAATAAATATTAACTAATTGCTCTTTTATATTTTTTGACAAATTGATTTTTTTTTTATGATGAATAATGACTTTCTTTTTCTTATTTACGTTCTAAGTATGATTCATTTACAATATCAATTTACTTAAATAGTAGTAGTAAATGTCAACTTTAGGTACAAACGTAAGAATAACATACAAAATTACAAATGAGTTTATTCACTTTCTTCCTTTCCCATGTCTCTAATAAAGGCTAAACTATGGAGGAAGAGCTTGATCAAAACAAAGAGATAATGTCATTGAGGCGTGAAAGAAATTTGCTATTGAGGAAAGTTGATGTGTTAAAAGCGATTCACAAGGTTACATTAGAAGCCAAAGAAATGGAAATTGCAGTACTAAAGCAGAAGCTTGACCAACTAGACAGCACTATAATGTTTTACAAAGGTGTATTTGAGGCAACAGAAGGGGAAATTAAACAACTAAACCAGAAGCTTCAGGAACAAGACAACAAGCAGTGGAAACTGAAAATGGGTTTACTGTATACTGTGAAGAGTGAGTTGGCAAAGATTAAGATTAAAGAGTTGCAAAATAGAGTCTCAGAATTGGAGAGTAAGTTGAAGATTCAAGACAATGCAATTCATCACAAGCTTATTAATGAAAACATACAAGTTGGAGAATCTTCTGGTGCAAACATAGATTGATATGTCTAGTGCATTATCGTATTACTTCTACATGAATTTTGGTGATAATCTTTTTTTGAAGGCACTTTCTGTTGAACTTTTTTAATAGACGTGTAATTGCGCTTTTATTGAATTAAAGTCATTTCGAAAAAGAAAAAAATGTGTAAGCATAAAAATAAACGGTAAGTAATTGAAATCCATCAACTACAGGTCTTGTAATTTTCTTTTCACATATTTGAATGAGAAAATGTTTGACATTTGTCCATTACAATCTTTTTAAGTGTTATTTTTTTCAAAAAGTATTTGTTTAAGACTTTTGTGTCACTTCTAATCAAGCAGTATTTTCAAGAAAATATTTTGGTGAATCATTTTTTCTAATATTTTTTATACATAATCGATTTTTCCTGGATAAATATTTTCAAAAAAATATTTGGTTAAGACTTTTATGTCAGTTCTACTCAAGCGGTATTTCCCAGAAATTATTTTGGTGAATTGTTTTTTCTAATATTTTTTATGCATGATCTATTTTTCCTGGATAAATAATATATATAAGTTTTTCTTCATTTAAATTTTTATCAATTTTGTATTGTTACATATTTTACAATCATCAAAGGAAAGTGTAGTGGATGAAAGTTCTCATTGTACTCAAAATTTGAGAATAAGTCGAACAAAAGTCTATTTTTATGTAGCCTTATAGTCCCTAAATTATTTTGTACTAAAATAATTCTTATAGATCATATATTTGTATGCATATATTTGAAACACGGTAAAAATGTATGTTTATTAGGTTAAGGATTACCGGTCTTTATGGCTATACTCAAACATCTACGTGTAAAAAGTTACATTATACTATGTTTGAATTTGACCATATATTTGATAGAAAATTTAATATTTTAATCTTTTTTAAATTCTCATTAAACATTAAATATTCTTACCAAGTCAAACGCTCGTCAAGCATCACTGTCACAATCAAAAATCAAACCATAATTGCAGTTACCACAAACCCTTATTAGGAAAGTCAAAATCTAAATACAAGCACTAAATTAAATAAGCTAATATTAAAACAAGCTGGAAGAAAATTAGATAAGGATTGAGGCCTTAGTAATATATATACATAATGGTAAAAAATATACATAAATATCTCGAAAGTTATAGATAACGTCCAAAAATATTTTTCTTGAAAGTTAATATAAAAAATTGTATGTAATATATTTACCCAACTATGAGTCGAAGTCAATTCAATTGAGAATATGGAAAAATATTTTAATATAAAATATTTAACTCGAAATTCGATATTTGAAACAAAAAAAAAAACAACTAAAAATTGCAGTGAAATAAGTATTCAGTTACATTCAAATTATTAGAACTAACTAGGAATGTATTCCGCATGATTTCATACAATAGCAAGAATATAGTGCTCGTGATTTATTTCAATTTTTAGCATGCAAAGTTGGTAAATTGGATATCCCTAAGTTCTTGGTCCCCCAAGTAGGGAATTTCACTTCATAACTTTGTATGTCTGTGGTTGTCTTCCGAATGGGGGCATCCTACTTGCATGAGGTAGGGCATATGACAAAAGAGATAAATTCCTCCTTGAACTTGTACAGAAAAGTCAGTTACACGCTTAAACTATTACGACGACCTATTGCACACCTAATCTTGTTCAAAGTGATATTAATACCCCCCAAAACGTGACATGACAAAAAGTGTATTCAACTTCCTTAAGGTGCGTGAGAAGAAATAAAGATATGTTAGAATGAAAAATGTGAACACATGACACTATCTTATTGATCATTATACAATTATGTATTACAATTTTTAATATATCAATTATTTCATTTTTCTTTCTTTTTAATATTTTTATTGGTGGCCCCAATTTCTATAAAGCATTCACATTTTTCATAATTTTGAGTTCCTCTTCTTCTTAGGAATCAGTAGACTTGTCACCATTGATTGTTTGATGGAAGTACATCCAACACTCTACCTTTAAAGAGGAACATATAAAAATAAATAGAGAGGAGTGCAGAATATGAAGACTTAAAAAGAAAAGTTAATAATTTTTAACTTAAAATTCATGATTTTTTCGTTCGAACTTGCCGAAGGATTCACCGGAGAAGATTACTGAAAAATAATTATGAGAAAGATAATGATTTCTATTGAAAATCTTATAACATTTATGCATAAATTTCTTGATTATACTGCCTAAATTCATCAAAAATTCATCGAAGAAAGCAAGTTCTACATCTTTTTCTTCTCTATTATTGCAGGAGAACTACCTACAATCACCACAATGTCATTCTTATGTCTCAAATCATCAATAACATATTTGATTAATCATTACCCACTAATAATACTAATGAAATGCTTGATCTACATATTAGTTATCAAGATTTTAATAGATTGTACAGATCTGAATATTTTATTTATTCCCCCGCCAACAATGGTATTGACCATCGCCTATCGCCACCGACAATATCTCTCAACTTCATAAATGACTTATTGTCTCCTATCTTCTCTTTATTTTTTTTCACTTCAATTTATGAACAATGGAGAAAGAAGAAGAAGAAGAAATAAATTTTAAAAAGAGAAAAGTATGGTGAGAGGAGGAAGTTTTTTTCACAAAAGAGCAAGAAAATATCAAGAGATTAAGGTTTCTAAAATTAAAAAAATATCATTTATATATGAAAACGCGTGTACAATACTTCTTTTTACAGAACTGAGATTGTCTTCGCAAAGGGCCTATTAATATCACCTTGAACAACATTAGGTGTGTAATAGATCTCCACAATAATTTGAGTTTGTAACTGACTTTTAGGTACAAGTCCAAGGGGTAATTTATGCCTTTTACCTTGGACATATACATCATAATAGCATCTAGGTGGATCCACTATCTAGGTTTCCTAAGGGGTCACAATGTTAAGGAACTAGGAGGTTGTTGCTAGAAACCCTCTTTATGCTTATTCGCATCGTGGTTTCCACCTCATGAGAACATTGGGTAAACATACCTTCCTTTTGGAAAAATACACCTCTCATTGTCAAGTTCACTTGGTGCTAAACTAAATTACATTTTTGAAGTATCTTAGAGTCTTTCTTAACATTAATTCATAACATAGGTCTTAGCAGATTAGCCCCTAATATATCATGTTCATAGCTCCTAGGTTCTAGGATTAGAAATTTCTTTTATCACAAACCAACATTATGTTAGAATATCACCTCATAAACATAGTAATAAGATGCATATAGGAATGACCTCGAATCCCTCATAATAATACACCTATCATCATCTCACTATTTATTTCATTAATATCATGCTAACATATTCATAACTCCATCACATTCCTATCATACTAACATATTAAAATTTAAATGGAATAACATTATCAAGAATAGATCAACATCATTACAATAAAGTGCTCATGACATTGAAGATCTTACCATTGGCCTCCAAGAAAACACTTTCAACACTTCCCCCAAATTCATGATATTCACCCATTTATTTAGTCATCATCATCATATAATAGTAAATCATGCAATAATACATTCAATTACATCTCCCTTATCATAAACCCATCTAATTCACAAGTTAGGGTTAGGAGAAGAGGGGTATTCATGGTTTTTTTTTTTAAGGAATTAGGTCAAAGCCTAAAGTAGTACATCAATCCACCCATAACCATGAAAATTTCAACATTAATAATCAAATTAAGACTGAGAAATCCAGTTAGAAAGAAGAACCATGAAATTGGACGAAACCAGGTTTTTGAAGAACAATGAAATGAAAAATTCAAAAAACATCTTCGGAAAAGGAGTCCAAAGAGTGAATAACCTCCATACATAAATAATCCTTTGATATTTTTTAAGAAAATTCTGGTTCTTGAAGACCTATAGAAATCTTGATTTTCTTCTTCAATGGGGTCTTTGGAGTAGTAATAACTATAGAGAGATGATACCTTTTGGGTTTTAAGAGTTATGGTGTGTTAGGCTAGTTTAATGACTAAGGATACTTTAATATCCCTACTTTAACTAATTATAACTGTCCCTACCTATTATTTAATTAACTAACTAATTACTCAATCACCCCCAGTTAAGTCGTGTATAGATAGTGAAGTTGGTGTCAAACAAAGAGACCTCGTCAATGCCCTGTCAACCACACCACGGGCCGTCCTGGCCAAGCATGGTTTGAGACTGTGGGTAAATTTTTGGAACCATGGGGTACACCACTAAGTATGTACTCACGACCACCATCGACGGCCCGTCAGCCCCCACCCTCGTGGTTCTAAGCTAGTTTTTGACAAGTTTTAGGGTCAATTATTGTGTCTTGCTCAATGAACTTAGGGTGGTCCTTGGGTAGTCGTACCCAGTTGTTTTGTTACTAAATGTATAGTAACATATATTCAGAGTCTTATTACAAGTTTTAACCCTTATACGACTCTTTAAACCCCTTAAAAACGTAAAGGCACGCTAGATCACTTTCACTAGTTTCCGGACGCCATGGTCATTTCTTAATGTTTAGACTCTAATACTTACTAATCAAGTTAATAACCTTTGTTTGCGCCTGGAAACACTATTTTAGACATTAGAATCTAGGTGAGTCTCTAGATAGGTCATTGAATTTCTGAGTTATAACAATGGAAGACATGTATATGATTCTTCTTATTCTCTTACTTACTTCCTCAAAACTTAGTTCTAATTAATAGTTGATCTCAGATGATTCTCAATTGAAATAAATTCCTTTCTTGAACCCTACTCTTAACTCTCTCTTGAATGTGAATTATGAATTCAAGAGTTATAGTTCATGATATAAAAGATCTCATGATGATAAAGTATACTTATGGATAGATTTTCTTCATCATCATATTCACTTGCTCGAGTTTTGATACAAGTTACTCGAAGTTGTATAAGACTTCTCAAAAAGACACTCTCAAAAGGTTCGAAAGAACTCTCAAAACTTAATCTTAACTTTAGCTTGGATTTGAATTAATAATATAAGGTTATGATTAATGTCATGAATTTTTTTAAGTGTTTAGAAGAAGTTTTGAGTCTTTAGAACCAAAAGGATTGAAGATACACTTTCAATGAGCTCAAACAGGAGAACTGATGGAAAAGAAGTGGGAGAAGGAGACCCTGGTATGTTCCGATCGTGGGGTGCCGACCCTTGATTTCAGAGACAGCATGCTTCTTGGGTTTAACTGTGGCACGCCGCACTAGCATCTCCCCAGGCAAGGTTTTGATGAATTGTTGGTCTAGTTTTTTTTAACCTAAATCGCATTTAATCGATCTATTTTCTCAAGTTTTCCTTAGATTGAATAACTCAACCTAAGTAAACATTAATACACCTGAAACAACACTAAACAATCTATTTCATCACAATAAATCATGAAAACCCTAACAAGATAAGATACATAATGAACCTCAAGAACAACTATCAAGAACTTGAATCCATATACTTTTTGAGATGAAGATAAGCTGAAAAAAACATGTTTGGCATGTGGGTGGACTGACCCAACACTACGGAAACTTACATATGTCTTAGGGATTAAACCCATGGCGAAATTCCACAACAAGACACATGAATCTCGATGAATGCTTTATTCTCTCATCTTTTCTCTTCTTTCCTCTTCTATTCTCTTCTTGAACTCTCGACTAAAATCCTACGTGTATATTAGGATTATAAAATTGAATCTAATAGGATTATCTCTCTAAAATAATACTGAAAACTAATTAAATTTGGTTGGATAAGGAAAAGACCAAAATGCCCCTTATTATTTTCTGGTAAATTTCAGAAATATCCCGTATCCAAAATAGACCAAAAACCACCTTTTCAGAAAAATCTTCAACTGCAACCAACGGGGCCATCGACGGACCATAGAATGACACACGTTCCATCCTGCACATCCGTCAATGGGGTCATAAACCCCAAAAATCTCAGCCCAGGAAAATTTGGTTAAGTCATGATCGACGGACAGAACTACGGTCCGTAGTCCGTGACAGTCGATCGACACCCCATTCACCCACTATCTAACAAGATCCAGGGATGACAGCACGATCCGTAGATCAACCTACGGACCGTAGGTGAGAAATATCAGAGAGTTAGGGGAAAAATACAGTTGGGTCAACTTCAAATGATCATCCCTCTTAGCATAAAATTAATTAGGTGTCTCATGACCTACCAACATATAGATAATTGAATTATCTTTCCATAGCCACTGATCATGCTAAAATCCGATCTCCGAATACATAGTTATGCCTTTTATAGTAAAGGCGTGTCGAACAGGCCTAACCTACGGACCAAACAACAGACCATCGATGGAACGACAGACCATCAGTCCTAGTCATCGTTTGGTCCGACAACAACTTGACAAGGGTGTTTTGGTCTTTTCCCACTTTGTTAAAACCCTAAGATACGTCGTTTTGACCTTAAATAATTAGATTTTGGTAAATTTAAGCCTAGACACATAACTAAAACTTATCTAAGTCAAATCATTAATAAAAATTTGAAAATTAGAAGCAAGAACGAAAAAAAGGTCAAGAACCCTAGTTCAAGAACGCAGCAAGGTTCCAGCAGTTCCAACCCCGAAATCTGAATATTTCTTAGTGAATTTCATCACCAAGTATTTGGTATTTTACTAGTGAGTTCGTTTCACCCATTGGGTCCCTAGTTTTCAGTCAGATTCTTGATTCTCATATCATGATTAGACCTAGAGTTTCTAGAACTTCAACAGAACCTCATGAACTTATTAGTTATATGTTCCAAATATGATTGTCATGTCATATTCGGTTTATTGCATGAATTTGAGAACCCTAGCTATGTATTTCTTTAGTTCTTGAATTACACATGCTAGGTTAGATATTTCAGTTAATTTAGATATACATGTCTCAGTTATAAATTCATAATTACTAGATTAATTATTGCATTCTCGGTTTGCATGTTCAGTTTTGAGCTATCCAATATTTACAGAAAATTCAGACATAATTAGTTAACTATATAAATCCATGGGAGTAGCATAATACTAAGTTGGACTAGAGTTCACCGAACCCAATTAGTCCCAGAACTACTAGCCAAGTATGTTGTAAGTCCCCTCTGTAGGCAATCAATTTAGTGATCACGCCGACATGCCTTTATACCATTGGGAGGGTATATTGGGTGCTGTCGATGGGGCGTATATATCTGAATCCACATTTAGCTAATGTGGTTTTATTATCAGTTATTATTAGCTCCCACAATTTAGTCAGACTCTCTTGCATTGACCATTTATCAGTATACTTAATATCCAATTTCAGCATGTTATAAATTGGTCATAAAATTCAGTTAGCTCTAAATTTTCTATATCTTGTTCAGATTATTATACTTGTTTTTGTGCTTGTTTTGTTATGTTTTATTTTAGCTTTATTCAATCCTACATGCTCAGTACCTTTCAAGTACTGACTCATATATACACTGCATCTTCTCATGAAATAGGTTTAGGTTCTCAGCATCCAGAGAACGTATAGATTGATTTCTAATCTTCAATTCATCAGATTTAGTAGTGAGCCCTCATTCTCGGAGGACGATAATCATGACTTTGTTTTCAGTATTTAGTCTTTTAGTTTCAGTTTTTGCTAGATTTAGCTGGGGTTTGTCCCAGTATTTCTTGTTTAGTTTAGAGGCTATTTTCAAACATAGCTAGTTTCAGCTTAGTATTGAGTTAATATTTAATTTGTATTAAACTCATTGTTTTCAAATATCTCAGTTATAGAATATAGGTATTCCCCATCTTTTGAGTTTAAATCATAATTTAGCTTCCGTATCAGTTTATATTATTTAGTGTGCTCATGATCATGCCAGCAAGGTTAGCTTAAGATTACTTGTGGTCCTAGGTTCCGTGTCCGCGTCTTAGGGGTAGTTCAGGGCGTGATAAAACTTTGTATCAGAGCACTAGGTTCAAGAGTACAAGGATGTCTGAAAAGCCGCACCAAGTAGAGTCTTTTTCATGGTGTCAAGTGCACCACATCTAATGAGACGGAGGATACAAAGTGTTATAGGAAAACTTCACTTTCTTGTTACTCTTATTGAGCGTAAGGTATGATCTGATTCCATTCTAACTCGAGTTTGTGCACTTAAGATCATGTCTTCTCAAAGAGCTTGGGCATGGAATGCGTATGGACGCTATGCTAATATAGTTCCTCTAGTACCAGATAACGAAGTTCAAATGTAGAGTTTCAGAATGCCAATTCAGCTTTTGGTTCAGAGTATGTCCAACCAGAACAATTGGTAGGTTCAAGTTTTTACTAATAGAAATGACCGATAAGTGGCAGCAAGAGTTTGAGATTTTGTTAGGATGAATCAGCCAAAATTTTTAGGGTCGGAAGTTGGTAAGGACCCATAGAAGTTTATTGATGAGGTCGATAAAATATTTGGTGTGATGTAAGTAACTGGTAGTGCTAGGTGAGCTTGGTATCCTACCAACTCAAGGATGTGACTCACATATGGTTCACTCACTGGAAAGACAACAGACATGGTTTTGTCTTTTGTAACTCAGTATAGCCGTCCAATTTAATGTTTTCCAGAAACTCTCTCAGAATCTTTCTCAGTCTCAACTCCAGTCAGTGACCCAATTATAGTTAGACGGGTATACACAAATTTCCCTATCACAGTCTCTCAAAAATTCACCTCAATGGATCTTGTAGAGATAGAAACGGTAGACTTCGATGTCATTCTAGGCATGGATTGGTTATATTCCTGTTATGCCTCAGTCGATTTTAGAACTAGGATTGTTCATTTCCTGTTTCCAGATAAAGCAATCCTAGAATGGAAGGGTAATATCTTAGCGCCTATGGGTCGATTCATTTCTTACCTTAAAGACAGAAATATGATATCTAAGGGTTATCTCTATCATCTAGTTTGGGTTAAGGATTCTAGCTGTGAAACCCCAACTCTTGAGTTAATTCCATTAGTTTGTGAGTTTCCAAAAGTATTCTAGAAGATCTTCTCGGAGTCCCTCCCAAAAAGGAAATCAACTTTGGAATTGATCTCCTTCCAGATACCTCGCCTAATTCTGTTCCTCCTTACAGAATGGCTCCAACAAAGAAATTGAAAGAACAGATGAAATACCTTCTAGATAAGGGCTTCATCAAACCTAATATTTCACCATGGGGTGCATCTGTGTTGTTTGTAAGGAAGAAAGATGGTTCTCTCAGAATGTGCATTGACTATAGATAGTTAAATAATGTCACAATCAAGAATAAGTATCTCATCCTCAGGATTGATTACTTGTTTGACCAACTTCAGGGTGCTAGTCACTTCTCAAAGATAGACCTTCGATCAGGTTATCATCAGCTTAGATCAGAGACAGTGACATTTTAAAAACAACCTTCAAAACTCGGTATGGTTGTTACGAATTTCTAGTTATGTCGTTTCGACTAACCAATGCTTCTGCAGCTTTCATTGACTTGATGAAAAAGTGTTCAAACAGTACTTGGACTTATTCGTTATCATCTTCATTGATGATATCCTCATTTACTTTAGGAATGAGAAAGAACATGTGAGTCATTTTAGAATTGTTTTATAGACTCTCAAGGATATCCAATTATTCGCTAAGTTTAGCAAATGTGAGTTCTAGTTGCAATCTGTTGCTTTCCTTGGTCACATTATATCTAGCAAAGGGATCCGAGTTGATTCACAGAAGATAAAAGCAGTGAAACAATGGGCAGACCTAAATCTGTTGCATATAACAGACGTTTCTTAGGTCCAGCGGGTTATTATAGAAGGCTCATGGAAGAATTCTCCTCCATAGCCTCACCATTGACTAGGTTGATAGAGAAGATGGTCAAGTTTCAATGGTCAGATGATTGCGAGAAAAGCTTTGTAGAATTGAAAACAAGATTGACTACAACTCCTGTCATGACTCTACCAGAGGGTTCAGATGGTTATGTGATCTGTTGTGATGCATCTAGAGTTGGCCTAGGTTGTTTGTTTATGCAGCGAGATAAGGTTATAGATTATGCTTCTAGATAGTTTAAGGTGTAGGTGCAACATGGTGTTTGCACTCAAGATATAAAGACACTACTTGTATGGTGTTTATATAGATGTGTTGACTGACCATAAGAGCCTTCAGTATGTGTTCACCTAGAAAGAGTTGAGTCTTCGCCAGAGGAGATGACTTGAGTTCCTTAAGGATTATGATATGAGTGTGCATTATCATCCTAGTAAGGCAAATGTTGTAGCAGATGGTCTTAGTATATTATCTATGGGTAGTGTAGCCCACGTTGAGGAAGAAAGGAAGGAGATAGTGAAGGATGTTCACACGCTTGCTCGTTTAGAAGTTCACCTTATGAGCATATCAGATAGTGGTGTAACAGTTTAGAATGGGGAAGAATCTTCTTTGGTAGTGGAGGTTAAGGAAAAGCAAGACAGCGATCCAATTTTACTTGAAATTAATAGTGCAGTCCACATTCAGACTGTGAAGGTTTTATCCCAAGGGGGAGATGATGTACTTCTGTAATGACCTGTTTAGTTGTTTTGAGCAGAAGATTTTATTTCTAGAAAAACTATTTGAGTCGACGGAACACACGACGGACCGTCATGGGCACGACGGACCGTCGAGGGGGTCTCGTTCCAAAACACTTAGAATTCTGAAATTTGGGTACTGAAATCGACTCTCTGAACTTCGTGACGGAATGGCAGGACGGACCGTCGTGGTCACGACGGACCGTCACACATCTTCCACAGAAATTAAGTCTCTGAACTCTGTGACGGACCTGCAGGACTGACCGTCGCAGGCACGACGGGCCGTCACAGGCTGCGTAAACCCAGACTGGGTCGGATTTCTGTTACATATTTTAAGGGGCGTTTTGGACTATTCCTGCTATAATTAAAAATTTAGTGGGATAATATTAATAAGTCAATTTCTTGGGGGTTAAAAGAGATAACCTTGAATTAATTAATGGGTTAATTCATCATTTGTTTCACTTAATTATATGCTAATTAGGGTAAAAGAAAGAGGGTTTGAATAAGAAAAAAGAGAAAGAACAAAAAGGGAAAGAGAAACGATCGAGAGAGATACGAACGAAGAGGAAACACAAAGCTTTGGGAAATTGCTTGCTTGATCACGAATCTTCGGTGGAGGTAGGTTATGGTTTTGATACTATTCGTAGTAAACTCTTAATAGCGAATGATATGTATTGGTAGTATTGTAAACCATTCTATATGCTTAATTGTATGCTTGCATGAATGTGATTATACAATTGTGATAAAATAGCATTATGAAGCTATTGAATCCTAAATCCTGAAAGAAACCCTAATCTACTTTATTAATGATGATGCCTTGGTATAAAAGGAGGCTTGATGAACTAAAGTAATGAGATTGATGATGCCTTGGTATAAGAGAAGGCTTGATGAATTGATAGAATGAGATTAGTGGATCGGAGTGTCACGTTCCGACACATAGTATTAAGGGATCGGGTGTCACGAACCGACACGTAGAATTAGGGAATCGGAGTGTCACGTTTTGACACATAGTATTAAAGGATCGGGTGTCACGAACCGACATGTAGAATTAGGGGATCGGAGTGTCACGTTCCGACACATAGTATTAGGGGATCGGGTGTCACGAACCGACACGTACAATTAGGGGATCGGAGTGTCACGTTCCGACACATAGAAGTAAAAGATCAGAGTGTCACGTACGGACACATAGTAGTAGGGGATCAGAGTGTCACGTACCGACACAAGAGGAATAAAGATAATGAATCTGGAAAGATGTTAATATACTCAATCTAATGAACCTAATTCCCAAATGAGTATGGTATTGAGGCTTGAGTCCTCATGGATGAACTTGGTGGTACTTATTGATGATTATAGTACTTGTTGTTGCTACATGTTGAGTATTGTAGTTTATTTATGATATTAACTGATATATACTGTTTTCTATTTTGAGTTGGACGATGATACCTACTCAGTACTTGTGTTTTGTACTGACCCCTACTTGTATGTTTCTTTCTTTGTTATTTGTGGAGTGCAGCAAACGTGCCGTCGTCTTCCAATCAACCGCAACTCTAGCCAGTCTTCATTACACCGGAATTCAGGGTGAGCTAGTGCTTCTAGCTTGGACTGGATCTTCTTCTTCATGTCTTGATGCCTTGAAGTTCCGGCATGGACTAGCTTTTATTTATTTTAGCCTCTTAGAACACTCATATTTTAGTAATTTGATCATAGATGTTCTTGTGATGATGAATTCCAGATTTTGGGGATAATGAGTTATAAATTTTAGAAGTTGTTTAATTAATTTTTATTAATGAGTTTAAGTCTTCCGCATTGTATTTTTTTCATTATGTTTAAAATGTTGGGGTTTAGATTGGTTGGTTCGCTCACATAGTAGGATAAGTGTGGGTGCCAGTCGCGGCTCGGTTTTGGGTCGTGACAAACTCGGTATCAGAGCATTAGGTTCGTTGGTCTCATCACACAAGAACGAGTCTATTAGAGTCTTAAGGAACGGTAGGGGGACGCCTTTACTTTTCTTTGAGAGGCTATAAGACTTTAGGAAAATTCCATTCTTTCTTTCTTTCTTTCTTTCTTTCTTTCTTTCTTTCTTTCGTGCTATTACTTGGATCCAATTGGTATCTAGGTGATACAAATTGGTATCTGACCATCTTCACTCTATTTCGCAGATGGTTAGAACTAGAGCAACGACTGCACCAACACCAACACCGGCAAGACAGGATGCGTCTGAGCCAGCCACTGGGGCTGTAGCTCGAAGAGGAGCAGTGGCAAGAGGCCGTGGTAGAGGTCGTGGGAGGACGTCCTCTAGAGGAAGAGGACAAGCACCTAGCCCATCTGGTACTAGGGCGGTGACTCCTCCACCGACTGAGGAAGTGATAAGAGAGGGTGAGGAAGGGGAAAATGAACAAGTGCAGAACGAGGAATTTCCACCCCAACCTACCCCAGAGATGATCAATCAGGTTCTTGCTTATCTTAGCGGGTTATCTGATCAGGGCCAGACACCTCCAGTGTTTTCTGCACCAGCACCTCAGGTTCCGGAGGTACAACATGCGGCTACTGTGGCTCCCCGCATGGATGCCTCATTGGAAATAGGCACGTTTCCTTGTTTGACTACAGGAACTATAATGACAAATGATCTGCATGAACTTTTCAGTAAGTTCTTGAAATTGAAACCTCTAGTCTTCAAGGGTGCTGAATCTGGGGATGCTAACGATTTTGTGGTTGACTGTCATGAGCTACTACACAAGATGGGTATAGTAGAACGGTTTGGTGTTGAGTTCGTGAGTTATCAGTTTCAAGGGAACGCCAAAATGTGGTGGCGGTCAGATGTTGAGTGTCAACCAACATAGGCACCATCTATGACTTGGGCATCATTCTCTAGCTTGTTTATGGAGAAGTATATCCCCCGGACTTTGAGGGATAGGAAAAGAGATGAGTTCTTGAGCCTATAGCAAGGTAGGATGTCGGTTACTGCATATGAGGCTAAGTTTCGTGCATTATCAAGGTATGCCACCCAACTCTGTTTCAGTCCACAAGAGCGGATTCGCCGTTTTGTGAAGGGGTTGAGGTCAGAATTGCGGATTTCAGCCTTACAGGTAGCGGCTACGGCAAAATCCTTCCAAGAAGTTGTAGACTTCGTGATAGAGGTGGAAGGAGTGAAGCTAGATGACTTCACCACGACATCGGCATCAAAAAGGTTTCGAAAGGGAGGTGAGTTTAATGGTTCTTACTCTAGAGGACAGGGTTCAGGAGGTTACTCAGTCCGACCAATTCAGTCTTCACTACAGACTATAGTTGGGGGTCCACCTCAGACCGGTCAACACTTCTCTGAGAGACCTATGCTTGACTCAAGAGAGTTTTATGGATGTTGGGAGACTAGACATATTAGGAGGAATTGTCCAAAACAGAGTTACAGACCTCCCATAGTCAGAGGTAGAGGTGGTCATGGTAGAGGCCGTTATTCTGGAGGACGTGGTGGCCGAGGAAATGGTGGTCACCAAAACGGCCGGGGTGACGGGCAAACTGGAGCCACTACAGCACAACATGGTAGGGGCAACGGGCAAACAGGCGATAGGGCCCATTGTTACGCTTTCCCTGGGAGATCTAAAGCGGAGACATCAGATGCAGTTATCACAGGTAATCTTTTGGTTTGTGATTGCATGACTTCTGTATTATTTGATCCTGGATCCACGTTTTCATATGTATCTTCTTCATTTGCTACTGGTCTTAATTTACCTTGTGAATTGCTTGACATACCTATTCGTATGTCTACTCCGGTGGGTGAGTCTGTGATAGTTGAAAAAGTATATAGGTCTTGTTTGGTGACTTTTGTGGGGATCAACACTTATGTAGACTTGGTTATTTTAGAGATGGTGGATTTCGATGTAATTCTGGGTATGACTTGGCTTTCTCCGAATTTTGCGATCTTGGATTGTAATGCTAAAACTGTGACGTTAGCCAAGCCTGGGACAGATCCGTTAGTGTGGGAGGGCGACTACACTTCCACTCCGGTTCGTATCATCTCCTTTCTTCGTGCTAGGAGAATGGTTAGTAAGGGGTGTTTATCTTTCTTGGCACATCTCAGGGATGACACTACCCAAGTACCTCCAATTGAGTCGGTTTTGGTAGTCCGTGAGTTTCTGGATGTGTTCTCTGCAGATCTTCCTGGTATGCCACCGGATAGAGATATTGATTTTTGCATTGATTTGGAACCAGGTACTCGCCCCATTTCTATACCTCCTTATAGAATGGCTCCCGCGGAGTTAAGAGAGTTAAAGGCCCAACTTCAAGAGTTGTTGAGCAAAGGCTTCATTAGACCAAGTGCATCTCCTTGGGGTGCTCCGGTGTTATTTGTGAAGAAGAAGGATGTGAGTTTTTGGATGTGCATAGACTACCGGCAGTTGAACAAGGTAACTATTAAGAACAAGTATCCCATTCCTTGCATCGATGACTTGTTCGATCAGTTACAAGGTGCTTCTGTCTTCTCTAAAATTGACTTGAGATCCGGTTATCATCAATTGAAAATACGGGCAACGGATGTGCCAAAGACTGCTTTTCGAACTAGGTATGGGCATTACGAATTTGTGGTAATATCTTTTGGTCTTACGAATGCCCCTGCTGCTTTCATGAGCTTGATGAACGGGATTTTTAAGCCATATCTAGATCTCTTTGTGATCGTATATATTGATGATATACTGATATACTCAAAGAGTAAGAAGGAACATGAGGAGCATTTGAGAATGGTATTAGAGTTGTTGAGGAAGAAAAAGCTTTATGCCAAATTCTCCAAGTGTGAGTTTTGGCTAGATTCAGTGTCCTTCTTGGGACACGTGGTTTCTAAGGATGGAGTGATGGTGGATCCATCAAAGATTGAGACAGTGAAGAATTGGGTAAGACCTAAAAACGTGTCAGAAATAAGGAGCTTTGTTGGTTTAGCTAGCTACTACCGCCGATTTGTCAAGGGATTCTCTTCTATTGCTTCCCAATTAACGAACTTGACTAAGCAGAATGTTCCATTTGTATGGTCGGATGAGTGTGAGGAAAGCTTTCAGAAACTCAAGACCTTGTTGACTACTGCACCAATCCTTACCCTGCCAGTGGAAGGTAAGAATTTCATTGTCTATTGTGATGCATCTTATTCGGGTTTGGGTGCAGTGCTAATGCAAGAGAAGAATGTGATTGCGTATGCTTCGAGGCAATTAAAGGTGCACGAACGTAATTACCCGACCCACGATTTGGAGTTGGCCGCAGTAGTATTTGCATTGAAGCAATGGAGGCACTACATGTATGGGGTTAAGTGTGAAGTCTATACGGATCATCGTAGCCTACAGTATGTCTTTACTCAGAAGGATTTGAATTTGAGACAGAGGAGATGGATGGAACTACTGAAGGACTACGATATCACTATTCTGTATCATCCGGGAAAAGCTAATGTTGTGGCAGATGCTTTAAGTAGAAAGGCAGGAAGCATGGGAAGTCTAGCTCACTTGCAAGTTTCTAGACGCCCGTTGGCTAGAGAAATCCAAAATTTGGCTAATGACTTTATGAGGCTAGAAGTAAATGAGAAGGGAGGATTTTTAGCTTGTGTGGAGGCGAGATCTTCTTTTCTTGACAAAATCAAGGTAAAACAGTTTGAGGATGAGAAACTAAGTCGAATTCGGGATATGGTATTGCGAGGAGAGGCTAAAGAGGCAATAATGGATGAGGAAGGTGTTTCGAGAATTAAGGGAAGGGTATGTGTGCCACGTGTTGATGACTTGATCCACACTATTCTTACAGAGGCTCATAGTTCCGGATATTCTATACATCCGGGTGCAACCAAGATGTACCGTGACCTAAAGCAACACTTTTGGTGGAGTAGAATGAAGTGCGACATTGTTGATTTTGTTGCCAAATGTCCAAATTGTCAACAAGTAAAGTATGAACACCAGAGGCCCGGAGGAACACTTCAGAGAATGCCCATTCCTGAATGGAAGTGGGAGAGAATTGCAATGGATTTCGTGGTTGGTCTTCCAAAGACATTGGGAAAGTTTGATTCTATTTGGGTAATTGTGGACAGATTGACTAAGTCGGCTCACTTCATTTCGGTCAAGGTGACCTACAATGCAGAGAAGTTAGCCAAAATCTATATCTCAGAAATCGTTCAATTGCATGGAGTTCCACTCTCCATCATATCAGATAGAGGTACGCAGTTTACTTCTAAGTTTTGGAGAACATTGCATGCTGAATTAGGTACTAGGTTGGACCTTAGTGCTGCATTTCACCCTCAGACCGATGGTCAGTCTGAGCGAACTATTCAAGTGTTGGAGGATATGCTTCGTGCAAGTGTGATAGAATTTGGTGGTCATTGGGATAACTTCTTACCCTTAGCGGAGTTCTCATACAATAATAGCTATCACTCAAGTATTGATATGGCTCCATTCGAAGCATTGTATGGGAGGAGATGTAGGTCTCCCATTGGTTGGTTTGATGCATTTGAGGTAGACCTTGGGGTACGGACCTTTTGAGGGATTCATTAGAGAAAGTGAAATCTATTCAAGAAAAGCTTTTAGCGGCGCAAAGTAGGCAAAAGGAATATGCAGATCGAAAGGTTAGAGACTTGGAGTTCATGGAGGGTGAACAAGTCTTGTTGAAGGTTTCGCCCATGAAAGGGGTGATGCGGTCTGGTAAAAGAGGTAAGCTAAGCCCAAGGTATATTGGACCATTCGAAGTACTTAAGCGAGTAGGGGAGGTGGATTATGAATTAGCCTTGCCTCCAGGACTGTCAGGAGTGCATCCGGTATTTCATGTGTCCATGTTGAAAAGATACCATGGGGATGGAAACTACATCATTCGTTGGGATTCAGTCCTGCTTGATGAGAATTTGACTTATGAGGAGGATCCTGTTGCCATTCTAGATAGAGAAATTTGCAAGTTGAGGTCGAGGGAGATTGCATTTATCAAAGTTCAATGGAAGAATCGACCAGTTGAAGAGGCCACTTGGGAGAAGGAGGCTGATATGCAAGAAAGATACCCACACCTGTTTACAGATTCAGGTACTTCTTTTCTCCCTTGTTTTTCTTCTTGTGATCGTTCGAGAACGAACGATGGGTAAATTGGTATCTATTGTAACGACCTTTTTAGTCGTTTTGAGAAGCATATTTTATTTCTGGAAAAACTGTCTGAGTCGACGGAACCCACGACGGACCGTCGAGGGGGTCTCGTTCCAAAACACTTAGAATTCTGAAATTTGGGTACTGAAATCGACTCTCTGAACTTCGTGACAGAATGGCAGGATGGACCGTCGTGGGCACGACGGACCGTCACACATCTTCCATAGAAATTAAGTCTCTGAACTCTGTGACGGACCTGCAGGACTGACCGTCGCAGACACGACGGGCCATCACAGGCTGCGTAAACCCAGACTGGGTCGGATTTCTGTTACATATTTTAAGGGGCGTTTTGGACTATTCCTGCTATAATTAAAAATTTAGTGGGATAATATTAATAATTCAATTTCTTGGGGGTTAAAAGAGATAACCTTGAATTAATTAATGGGTTAATTCATCATCTTTTTTTTACTTAATTATATGCTAATTAGGGTAAAAGAAAGAGGGTTTGAATAAGAAAAAAGAGAAAGAACAAAAAGGGAAAGAGAAACGATCGAGAGAGATACGAACGAAGAGGAAACACAAAGCTTTGGGAAATTGCTTGCTTGATCACGAATCTTTGGTGGAGGTAGGTTATGGTTTTGATACTATTCGTAGTAAACTCTTAATAGCGAATGATATGTATTGGTAGTATTGTAAACACTTCTATATGCTTAATTGTATGCTTGCATGAATGTGATTATATAATTGTGATAAAATAAGCATGATGAAGCTATTGAATCCTAAATCTTGAAAGAAACCCTAATCTACTTTGTTAATGATGATGCCTTGGTATAAAAGGAGGCTTGATGAACTAAAGTAATGAGATTGATGATGCCTTGGTATAAGAGAAGGCTTGATGAATTGATAGAATGAGATTAGTGGATTGGAGTGTCACGTTCCGACACATAGTATTAAGGGATCGGGTGTCACGAACTGACACGTAGAATTAGGGGATCGGAGTGTCACGTTCCGACACATAGTATTAAGGGATCAGGTGTCACGAACCGACACGTAGAATTAGGGGATCGGAGTATCACGTTCCGACACATAGTATTATGGGATCGGGTGTCACGAACCGACATGTACAATTAGGGGATCGGAGTGTCACGTTCCGACACATAGAAGTTAGATATCGGAGTGTCACGTTCCGACACATAGTAGTAGGGGATCGGAGTGTCACGTACCAACACAAGAGGAATAAAGATAATGAATCTGGAAAGATGTTAATATACTCAATCTAATGAACCTAATTCCCAAATGAGTATGGTATTGAGGCTTGAGTCCTCATGGATGAACTTGGCGGTACTTATTGATGATTATAGTACTTGTTGTTGCTACATGTTGAGTATTGTAGTTGATTTATGATATTAATTTATATATATTGTTTTCTATTTTGAGTTGGCCGATGATACCTACTCAGTACTTGTGTTTTGTACTGACCCCTACTTGTATGTTTCTTTCTTTGTTACTTGTGGAGTGCAGCAAACGTGCCGTCGTCTTCCAATCAACCGCAACTCTAGCCAGTCTTCATTACACCGGAATTCAGGGTGAGCTAATGCTTCTAGCTTGGACTGGATCTTCTTCTTCATGTCTTGATGCCTTGAAGTTCCGGCATGGACTAGCTTTTATTTATTTTAGCTTCTTAGAACACTCATAGTTTAGTAATTTGATCATAGATGTTCTTGTGATGATGACTTCCAGATTTTGGGGATAATGAGTTATAAATTTTAGAAGTTGTTTAATTGATTTTTATTAATGAGTTTAAGTCTTCCGCATTGTATTTTGTTCATTATGTTTAAAATGTTGGGGTTTAGATTGGTTGGTTCGCTCACATAGTAGGATAAGTGTGGGTGCCAGTCGCGGCTCGGTTTTGGGTCGTGACAACTTCGCTACCAGGGTAGATCGTGTTCTCCTGATGTGGGTGAGTTGAGAAAGCATATCCTTGCGGAAGCCCATAACTCCAGATATTCTATTCACCCAGGTGCCATTAAGATGTACCGCGATCTGCAGGAGGTCTATTGGTTGAATGGCATGAAGAGGGACATAGAATATTTTGTGAGTAAGTTCCCCAATTGCCAGAAAGTCAAGGTAGAACATCAGAAACCAAGAGGTTGACTCAAGAGATCGATATTCCTACTTGGAAGTGGGAAGTGATCAATATGGATTTCATCACAGGCTTACCTCGTACTCGTAGACAACATAACTCAATTTGGGTGATAGTTGATTGGATGACTAAGTCTTCTCGCTTTTTAGCGGTCAAGACTACAGATTCAGCAGAGGTCTATGCAAAGATTTACATTAATGAAATTGTGAGGTTGTACAGTATTCCTTCATCTATCATCTCAGATAGAGGTCCTCAGTTTACCTCTCATTTTTGTATGTCATTTTGGAAGGGTCATGGTACTGTTAACCTTAGTACATCATTTCATCCACATACGGATGGACAGGCAAACCATACAATTCATACCCTAGAGGATATGTTGAGAGCTTGTGTGATCGATTTCAAGGGTAGTTGGGATGATCACCTTCCTCTGATTGAGTTCGCTTACAACAATAACTACAATTCAAGCATTCAAATGAACCTTCATGAAGCTTTGTATGGGCGTATATGTAGATATCCTGTTGGTTGGTTTGAAGAAGGAGAAACAGCTTTGATAGGGAAAAATTCAGTCCTTTATGCTATGGAGAATGTGCAAATCATTAGAGATAGACTTAAGACAGCCGAAAGTCGTCAGAAATCTTATGCAGATGTGAGAAGAAGGGAATTAGAGTTTCAAGTTGATGATTGGATTTTCTTGAAAGTGTCAGCTATGAAAAGGGTGATGAGATTTAGCAAGAAAGGGAAACCAAGTCCTAGATATGTACACCCTTACAAGATCTTGAAAAGGGTTGGCAAAGTGACATATGAGTTAGAGTTGCCAGCAGAATTAGCAAAAGTGCATCCGGTCTTCCACATCTCACTCTTGAAGAAGTATGTGGGTGATCCATCCTCTATAGTGCCATTAGAGAGTGTGGCGGTGAAAATTAGTCTTTCTTACGAGGATGTACCAGTAGAGATTCTTAACCGTCAAGTTATAAGGTTGAGAAATAAAGAAGTCGCTTCAATCAAACTTTTGTGGAGGAGTAAGTTCGTAGAGGGAGCTACTTGGGAAGCAGAAGCAGCCATGAAAGCCAAGTATCCTCACCTCTTTCCTTCCATTTCCACTCCAGCTTGAGGTAATATTTCCTCTTCAATTCTTTAGTAATTCATGCTTGAATTAAGTCTTAGAATCATGTTCCCTCAGTTTGTACTTGCATTTAAACGTATTTGCATGTTCTTGGAACTCAATTCAGTCAGAAAGTTAGTTCTCAGTGTTGAGTAGTAGGGTTGCAGCTCTCTCCCTCTATTCTAGCTAGTTTAGTCTTTATTCGAGGATGAATGTTCCCAAGGGGGAGATAATATAATACCATGTATCCAAAACATATCAAAAACCAGCTTATCAGAAAAATCTGTAAGCGCAACCAACGGGGCCATCGACGGACCATAGATTGACCCACAGTCTGTCCTGCACATCCGTTAATGGGGTCAGAAACCCCCAAAATCTCAGCCGAGGAAAATCTTATTAAGTAATGATCAACAGACGGACCTACGGTCTGTAGGTACAACTACGGTTCATAGTCCATGACCATCGATCGACACCCAATTCACCCACTTTTAGACAAGCGCCAAGGATGACTAGAATGGTCCATAGATGGACCTATGGACCGTAGGTGAGAAATAGCAGACAATTAGGGGGAAAATCCAGTTGGGTAAACTTCCAATGAGCATAAATCTCATTGAAAAATGAATTAGGTGTCTAATGACCTACAAACAGATAGATAATTGAATGAGCTTTCCTTATCCATCGACATTGCTAAAATCCGTCTTTTGACTAAAAAGTTATGACCGTTTTAGTAAAGCCCTGTCGAACAGGCCCAACCTACAGACCAAACGACGGACCGTCGATCGAACGACATACCATCATTCCTAGTCGACATTTGGTCCAATTACAAACTTACCCAAGGGTCTTTTAGTCTTTTTGCACTTTGTTTAAACCCTAAGATACGTCGTTTTGACCCTAAATCATAAGATTTTAGTCAATTTAAGCCTAGAAACATAACTCGAACTTATCTAAGTCAAATAATTAATAAAAAAATTAAAAATTAAAAGCAAGAAAGGAGAAAAACGTCAAGAACCCTAGATCAAGAACGAAGCAAGGTTCCAGCAGTTCCAACCCCAAAATTTGAATATTTCACCATAAATTTCATCACCAGGTATATGGGATTTCACTAGTGAGTTCCTTTCACCCATTGGGTCCCTAGTTTTCAGTCAGATTCTTGATTCTCATATCATGATTAGACCTAGGGTTTCTAGAACTTCAACAGAACTTTATGAACTTATTAGTTATATGTTTCAAATCAGATTATCATGTCATTATTTGATTTATTGCATGAATTTCACAATCCTAGCTATGTAGTTCTTTAGTTCTTGAACTAGACATGTTATATCAAATATTTCAGTTACTTTAGATATACATGCCCATTTATAACTGCATAATTACCAGTTAATTGTTGCATTTTCAGTTTGCATGTGCAGTTTTGAGCTATCCAGTATTTACAATAAATTCAAACATAATCAGTTAACTATATAAATCCATGGGAGTAGCATAATACCGAGTTGGACTAGGGTTCAACGTACCCAATTAGTCCAAGAACTACTAGCCAATTAGGTTGTAAGTCCCCTCTGTGGGCAATAAGTTTAGTGATCAGAACATGCCTTTATACATTTGGCAGGGTATATTGGGTCCTCCCGATGGGGTGTATACATCGGACTCCACATTTAGCTCATGTGAATTTATTATCGGTTATTAGTATCTCACATAATTCAGTCAAACTATCTTTCATTGACCATTTGTCAGTATACTCAGTATCCTGTTTCAGCATGTTATCAATTGGTCATTGAATTCAGTTAGCTCAGAATTCTCTATATCATGATCAGATTATTATAATTGTTTTTGTGCTTGTTCAGTTATGTTTTATTTTCAGCTTTATTCAATCCTACATGCTCAGTACATTTAAAGTACTGACGTATACGTGCGCTACATCTTCTCGTGATGTAGGTTCAAGTTCTCAGAATCCAGATCACGAATAGATCGATTTCCAATCTTCAGTTCAGCAGATTCAGTGGTGAGTCCTCATTCTCCGTGGACGATTTTCAGGAGTTTCTTTTTAGGATTTAGTCTTTTAGTTTTAGTTTTTGCTAGATTTAACTGGGGTTTGTCCCAACATATCTAGTCCAGTTTAGAGGCTATTTTCTTAACTGGACAGCCAGCTTCAAAATCTTATATCTCACTCATCCGAACTCAAAACTTAGGAAGATAGGTGGATTTAGAGATAATTCAAATATCTTTCCTAAGGTATATTAGAGAAAACCAAACTCATTATATGCTAGGAGCTATGGTCATTTGAAGTTGACATAAACCTCAAACTTAGCCTAACTCTCCAAATTTCTGTTTTTTGTTATTTTTAATTTAGTTATTTTTTAGATGTCAAGATGCTATTTCTAGTGACCATAACACTAAATAAATTTTTAATTCCTTGGTAAAATCTAACTCACTAGAAAAAGCGGCTCAAGTCTTAGGTCAATTTTTTTTGGGGTGTTACATTGATTTTCTCCTTTTTATCATTAAATAGTTGGAGTGTTTCATAATAAAATAAATTTTAAAAATACATAAATCAGATTTATAACAAACTTAAATATTGACACTTTTGATAAATATTGAAAATATAGCGAAGAGATCCTATTAAATTATTAAATATCGATATTTTGAAAAATTTCCCTTTTTAATATTTGTGTGTCCCAAATAAATAAAAAGGTCCATAAATAATTTTTAATAAAAAATAAATCTCATTGTCAAGATTATCACTTGATGGAAGGATCAGATTAAATCTAATCTTCTATAAAATGGTACTTTCTCCATCATTTAGGGTTATCCAATGTACTCTTCACTTTTTCATAATTGACGGCAGCTAGGGCAAGTAGGAAACTAGTTCTTCAACTCCACTTTCACTTAGTTTTCCCAATTCGGTATACCATTTTATGAAGATTTTAATGTTAGATTAGTATGTTTAGGATCCTATTTTGTATGTTTAATATATGTGATAGTATTAACATGTGTTCTTGATGTCTTTGTTTACAAAAAATTATCTAGAGTATTAAAGGATGACTAAAGAAGATCCTCATGATGTCTTTATGGAGAAAAACTGTGATAAATTTTTTTACATTGTTAAGGCTAGTCTTTGATAAAAAATATTTCAAAAAAGTAAATCCCTAGAGGAACTCTTAAAAGAAAACAAGTTATTTTAATAAATTTATAATAGTTGGACTGTCAATCAATTATCACATAATTCTAATTTGGAGAAGATCTAGCCATTAATATCATTTTCTAGCAAAATTAGTTAATGACATGATCTAACTAATTTATCATACTTACCCCCTTAGCCTAGTACTCATTGTGTAAATAATTTTTTTTATATATAGTTGTACTTAATAATTTTATTTTACGTAATTTAGTTCTACAATAAATTTTTAGCAAATTAATGTTTTTCCAATAAGATTGGTATTAAATTGAAATTATTGATTTTTTCTTCGAACATTTCTGAGAGTGATTTAACTAAGCGTTCGTGCATCTACACATGTTTAGTGTTAATCATGGTGAAATACTATTATGTATTTTAGATTTAATTTTTTGATTCTTAAAAATTAATAATTTAATTATGCAATATTATTCAAATAAATATTTACTAATAAGTCTTGTATATTGTTTGAAAAAATGAAATATTTTGATGATTTCTTTTTTATATTTACGTTCTAAGTATGATTCATTTACAATATCAATCTACATAAAATAGGAGTTTTAAATTTAGGTACAAACCTAAGGATAACAAACAAAATTATGAATGAATTTTATTCACTTTATTCCTTTCTCATGTCTCTAATATAGGCTAAACTACGATGGAAGAGTTTGATCAGAACAAAAAGATAATGTCATTGAGGCGTGAAAGAAATTTGCTGCTGAGGAAAGTTTATATGTTAGACGTGATTCACTAGGTTACATTAGAAGCCAAGGAAATGGAAATTGGGGTCCTAAAACATAAGCTTGACAACCTAGACAACATTGTAATTTTTTACGAAGATGTATTTGAGGCAACAGAAAGGGAAATTACGCAACTAAACCAGAAGCTTCAGGAGCAAGACAACAAGCAGTGGAAAATGAAAATGGTTTACTGTACACTTGAAGAGTGGGTTGGCTAAGATTAAGATTTAAGAGTTGCAAAATTAAGTCTCCGAATTGAAGAATAAATTGAAGATTCAAGACAAAGCAATATATCACATGCTTATTAATGAGAACATACCAGTTGGAGAATCTTCTGGTGCAAACATAGATTGATACTTATAGTGTATTATCGTATTACTTTTACATGAATTTTGGTGACAATTATTTTTTATAAAGAGGTTTTTTATTGAACTTTTTTAATACACGTGTAATTGCGTTTTTATTGAATTAAAGTCAATTGAAAAAAGAAAAAAATGTGTAAGCATAAAAATACAACGTATGTGATTGAAATCTATCAATTACGGGTCTTATAATTTTCTTTTCACATATTTGAATGAGGAAATGTTTGACGTTTGTCCATTACTATTTTTTTAAGTGTTGTAACTTAAACTTTTCCAAAAAATATTTGTAAGACTTTTGTGTCACTTCTAATCAAGCAGTATTTTCAAGAAATTATTTATCATTTTTTCTAATATTCTTTTTATACATAATCTATGTTACCTAGATAAATAATATAAGTATTTTTTACGCATTTAAATTTTGCAAAGTTTTATTGTTGTATATTTTACAATCATCAAAGGGAAGTGTAGTACACGAAATCTCTCATTGTAATCAAAATTTGAGAATTATGTAGCCTTATAGTCCCTAAATTATTTTGTACCAAAATAAATCTTATAGATCATATATTTTTCTACATATATTTGAAACACGGTAAAAATATATGTATATTAGGTTAAGGATGACCACTCTCTATGGATATAATACATATAAAAAGTTACAACATACTACGTTAGCATTTGACCATATATTTGATAGAAAATCTAATATTTTAATTTTTTTAAAAATTCTCAATAAACATTAAATATTCTTACCAAGTAAAATGCACGTCAAAATTCACTATCACGATCTAAAACCAAACGATAATTGCACTTACCATAAACCTTTACTAGGAAAATCAGATTCTAAATACAAACACTAAATCAAATAAGCTAACAATTTAATAGGCTGGAAGAAAACTAGACAAGGATTGAGGCCTTAGTATAGATATAGACATAATGGTACAAAATATACATAAATAGTTTGAAAGTTACTGATAGCGTCCAAAAATATACTTCTTTTAAAAAATAGAAATGATCATATGTTATATATTTACCCAAATATGATTGTGGGAGTCAATCCATTAGAGAATATGGAAGAATATTTTCAATATAGAATATTTAACTCGAAAATCGTTATTTAAAACAAAAGCAAAACGAAGAAAATTTGCAGTGAACTAAGTATTCCGTTATGTTCAGATTACCAGAAATAACTAGGAGTGTGTTCCTCATGATTTCGTAAATAGCAAATATATTTTACTGGTGATTTATTTCAGTTTTTAGCATGCAAGGTTGGTAAGTTGGATATCCCAAACTGATTTAATTTGTCCCCTAAGTAGGGATTTTCACTTCCACACTTGGTATGTATGTGGTTGTCTATCAAAATGAGGGTGTTCTACTTAAAAATGTAGGAAATATACATTAATATAAAATCTAGGTGGATCCACTAGCTAGGTGTCCTATGAGGGCACATAGTTAAGGAACTAAGAGGTTGTTGCTAGAAACCCTCTTTATTCTAATTTGCATCGAGGTTTCCCCCTCATGAGAACATTGGGTGAACCTGCGTTCCTTTTTAGAAGGGACACCTCTCATTTCAAGTTCACTCAGTGCTAAGCTATATTCCATTTTCAAAGTATCTTATAGTCTTTCGTAACATTAATTCATAACATAGGTCTTAGGATATTAGCCCCTCATTTATCATGTTCATACTCTAGGTTTCTAGGATAAGAAATTTCTTTCATCACAAACCAACATTATGTGAGAATATCATCTCATAAACATATTAATAAGATGCACATAGGAATGACCTCGAATCTCGCATAATAATACACCTATCATCATCTCACAATTAATCACATTCATATCATGCTAACATATTCATAACTTCATCACATTCCTATCATACTAACACATTCATACTTCAATGGAATAACTTATCAAGAATAGACTAACTTTATTACAATAAAGGGCTCTGACCTTGAAGATCTTACCATTGGCCTCCAAGAAAACTCATTCAAGACTTTACTCCCAATTTCATGATATTCAACCAATAATTCAGTCATCATCATAATATAATAGTAAATTATGCAGGAATACATTCAATTACATCTCCCTTAATCATAAACCAACCTAATTCACAAGTTAGGGTTAGGAGAAGAGGGGTATTCATGGGATTTTTTTATAAAAATGGTCAAAGCCTAAGGTAGTACATCAATCAACCCATAACCATGCATAATTCATCACTAATAATTAAATTAAGACTAAAAAATCTACTTATAAAGAAGACCCACGAAATTGGATGAAAACTAAGTTTTTGAAGCACATTCAAATAAAAAATTTAAAGAACCTCTTTTGGAAAGGAGTTCCAAGAGTGAATAGCCTCCATACATTAAAAATCCCTTGATATTTATGAAGAAAAGTCTTGTTCTTGAAGCCCTATAGAAAGTGTGGGATTTTTGGGGTGGTGAAAGAAACTAGAGAGAGATAAGAGCTTTTGAGTTTTGAGAGTTATGTGGTGTTAAACTAGTTTAATTACTATGGATATTTTAATATCCCTATACTAAATAATTATAACCGTCCCTAAGTATTACTAACTTATTTAATTAATTACTCAACCACCCCCACTTAGGCCCTGTGAAAGCAGTGAGTCGGGGTCAAACGACGAGACCCCATCAACACCCTGTCAACCACACCACGCACCATCCTCGCCAATCGTGGTATGAGACTAAGGGTCCATTTTGGGGACCAAGGGGGAGGCGTCTAAGTATGGACTCACAACCACCATCAAAGGGGTGTGAGACCATCGACTGCCCATCAACCCCTCCATCGTGTTTCAAAACTATTTTTGATAGCCTTTAGGGTCAATGGTTGGGTCCTCCTCATTCACCCTTAAGGTGGTCCATGGGGAGTCTTACCAAGACGTTTTGATACTTAACGTGTAGTAACATATGTTCAAAGTCTTATTACAAAATTGAACCCTCATCCGACCCTATAAACCACTTCCAAGACCTAAAGGCACAGTAGATCACTTTCATTAGCCTATGGATGTCATGGTCGTTTCTTAAGGTTTAGACTCTAATACTTCCTAATCAAGTTCACTACCTTTGTTTACGCCTGAAAACACTATTCCAGACATTAGACACTAGGTGAGGCTTTAGTCTAACTGATTGGATTTGCGTACTTACTTCTTCAAAACTAAGTTCAAATTAATAGTTTATCTCAAAGGATACACATTTGAAATCAAAGGCTTTCTTGAACTCGATTCTCAACTCTCTCTTGATTGTGAATTATGAAATCAAGAGTTATGCTACATGATATGAAAGATCTCATGATGACAAAGTAGACTCATGGATAAATTTTCTTTATCCTCATACTGACTTGCTCGAGTCTTGAACAAGTTACTCGAAGTTGTATAAGACTCCTCAAAAGGACTCACGCAAAAGGTTCGGAAGATCTCTCAAAACTTAATTTTAACTTTAAATTGAATTTGAGTTATTAATTCAAGAATATGATTAATGTTACTATTTATTTTGAGTTTTTAGAAGTACTTTAGAGTGTTTATAATCAAAAGGTGTGAATATACACTTTAAATGAGCTCAAACGGGACAACCAACGGAAAAAAGGTAGGGGCAGAAGACCCTGGCGCGTTCCAGTCTCGGGGCGCCAACCCTTAATTTCAGAGACAACATGCCCCTTGGGCGCAACTGGGGCACGCAGCGCCATCATCTCCCATGACAAGGTTTTGATGAATTTTGCCTCTCATTTTTTACCCTAAATCGCATTAAATCGATTTATTTTCTTAAGTTTTCCTTAGATTCAATAAATCCACCTAAGTAAACACTAATACACCCGAAACAAAACTCCAAACTATCAATTTCATTATAAGAAATCATCAAAACCCCAACAAGACATGATTGACAATGAACCTCAAGAACACCTATCAAGAACTTCAATCCTTCAAGTTTTTGATAATGAAAGTACGCTGAAAATAACATATTTGGCGTGAAGGTGAACTAACCCAACACTTTGAAAGCTTACATACATCTTAGGTATTAAATCCATGGTGAAATACCGCAACAAGACGCATGAATCTCGACGAACACTTCATCCTCTCCTCTTTTCTCTTCTTTCCTTTTCTTTTCTCTTCTTGAACTCTCAAATAAAATACTAGGTGTACATTAGTATTTTAAAGGTGAATCTAATAGGATTATAACCCTAAAAACAAATTAAATATTATTGTATAAGGAAAAGACGAAAATACCGCTCACTATTTTCTGCTAAATTTCCTTAATTGGAAAGCCCAACTTCAAAAGGCTATATCTCACTAATCCAAACTTGAAACTTAAGAAACTCGGTAGCGTTGGAAAGATAATTGTAATATCTTTCCTAGTGTTTTTTTAGCACACCTAACTCATACTATGCAGGATTTATGGTCGTTTTAAGTTGACCTAGACCTCATACTTAGCCAAACTCTCCAAATTTGAGTTTTTTGTTTTTTCCAATTTAGTTCTTTTTAAAACTCAAGATTCTATTTCCAGTGACCTAAACATTAAAGAAATTTTTAATTTCTTGGTAAAATCTGTTGTTCATCTTGTATTTCAAGCATACTTAGAACAAAACTTTGAACATTATTGTAAGACAATAAAGTTAAGAACATTTTCAAAACTAGAAAATTAAAACTAGTAGCGAAACTAGAATTAGAAAAAGATTTTAAAAAATATACGAAATATTTTTCTTAAAGAAGAATTGTTGTTAATATGTGTCTAAACAATCTTACTGATTCCAACAAACTTTGCAGAAACATGAAGTTACAAGTTCAATGAACCTGTGAAGAACAAAAGAATAGAAGAACTGAAATTAATTCACAAATCTAAAATTTTTAAAACACGTACCAGAATCTGGAAAAATTTTAATAGGAAAAAGATCGAGTCCACTGAACTCACAGTGTCCACTTAAGGAAATTATTCCCCTCTATTATCCAAGGTATGATTTGGAATATGACCTCCAAGGGTAAAATGATATCAATCACCAGAGTATAGATACCAAAAACTCCGGTGTCAGGGAACCAATCAACGGCACTAAAGTACACTTACTAGATTTAGTAGTTGAAGAAGTCCATGAATTCTCTATTAAAATAAGAGGAAATACCTCAATTTATATAAAACAAAGGGTAGTGTGAAAAGATTCTTATTGTGCCTTACCAGAAAGGTCACAAACCTTTTGAAAAGTCACAATCTTTCAGAAAGGTTGTCACCTTTCATAAAAGTCACAACTTTCGATAAAAGTCATAACTTTTCATAAAAGTCGCAACTTTTCATAAAATTCGCAACTTTTCATAAAAGTCACAACTTTTCATAAAAGTCGCAACATTTCATAACAGTCACAACTCTTCATAAAAGTCGCAACTCTTCATTTTCCATTCACACTTTTTTAAAAACCAACAATCCCCCGCATGAATGGGGAATGACTCGAAGACAGAGAAAAGAACAAGTATGCGTACTTTACAAGCAAGAATTAATTGCATATGGATAAGTAGGTTTCCCCTTGGACTTTTTGTAGTGAACATATGTCGGATATACTCGGTCGATCGGTAGATGCGATATCTTTGAACTGTTGAACTTTGGTGTATACCTATACAACCATATGTCATACAATTAACCCTTTACCATTTATGGTTCTTACGTTTGTGTTCGTTTTAGCCATGAACACCTATTGGTTTCATGAGTGTATAGAGAGATGGGATTTTTACAATCATCTTCTTTTAAGCGGCTTACACTTCACACACACATATGTGATTCCTAACTATGTTATCGCATTGATACACTATTTGGTTAGCTCTGCCAAACTTTGCAAATCATTAAAACCATTAAGCTTTATTAACTCATTAAAAATCCTTAATGTTGTATCCTTGTCCCTGAGCATTGTCTTTATCATGAGAATGGATTGAGTTTGTTGACAATGACGAACCGTCATTCACAACTTTGTTTTTATCCTTGAATCTAGCTCTTGGGATCTCCAGTCTGCTAGATTGATTTACCACTATGATTACTCATCCTAAGCTGTAAATTCATTCCCTTAGATGATCTTTTAACTTCCTCTCTAGTTAGGCCATTTTGTAAGTGGATCCAACACATTTGCCTTTGACTTTACATAGTAAAATATGATAATTGCACTAGAGAGTAGTTTTCTAACGGTATCATGTCTATGTAATATATGACGAGACTTTCCATTATACGTCATGCTCCATGCCCTACCTATTGCATCTTGACTGTGAAAATGTATGCATACTAATGCCAATGGTTTGGGCCAAAATAGAATATCTATCAAGAAATTTTGGAGTCTTTCAACTTATTCACCGACCTTATCTAGAGAACCTAGCTCAAATATCATTGTAGAGCTAGCGATATATATCTTTTTTTAAATATTTTTAAGAGACTTATCCTCTATCAATAGTAAATTCATATCCATTCGTAAATTTTACTTCATTCGTCCGATGATTCAATTTAAATCATTATATCTTTCAATATTGTTAGATATTGTTATAATGCAAGAAATAGTTTTAAGTATTATTTTAAATAATCCAAAACTCTATTTATTCTCATGTAATGAATTTATTTGGGATCACTTGTGAACCGACTCAGTATAAAATAGCAAATGCTATATCTGATCGCACACACTATATGATATACATCATGCTTCAAAAAACTCTAGCACAATCCAATTGTGAGTCACTTTTGTTTTCACTATTTTGAAATGGAAAACTCACAATTATTGGAGACTTCACAATATTGACATCCAAATATTTCAACTAATTAAGTACCTTTTCAATGCAATGAAACCGTAAAAATCCTAAACATTATGGAGTTCTACGAATTCTTATATCTAAGATAGCATTAGAAACTCCAATAATTTTCATTCCACATGCTTTATAGCATACGTTTATTAGCATTATGTCATTAGTGTCTCTATTGATGATCAACATATCACCAATATACAAACAAACAATGACCTTATGATTTTAATGTGAACACATTTATCACTTCCATCATTCTTCAATCCATTTTCCAACATCGTTTGATCAAATTATGTCATTGTTTGGGTGCTTCCATAATGTGACTTAACAAGTTCATACACTTTCTTTTATTTATCGGGAACCACAAATCCCTCGGGTTGTTCCATGTAAATTTCTTCCTCCAATTCTACACTTGAGAAAGTTCTTTTCACATTCGTTTGATGAATTTGGAGGTTATATACCACACTAATAATTTTGCATCTGAATGAATGTAATTCTAATTAAACGAGTATAGTTATATTGACAAGATCAAAACCTTGGTTTTTTTTTGTCTAAAGCCTTTGACACAAAGTCTTGCTTTATATTTTTTAACAGTTCCATCAATTGTTATTTTACTTCTAAAGATTTACTTTGAACCAAAAGGTTTATTGTCTTGAAGAAGATCAATTAACTTCCAATATTGTTAATTGACACCATCTTTCAAAAGAATGAGTCTACAGAAGACACATGAAATGTTACAAAATCCTATTTGAAGGAAGTAAATGTCCTTTAACATTTAATAAGCATCCGAATCTCTTTATTTAGTACATTATCCTTTCATTTCCTATGCCTTTTAGACCCTTCTCTAGACTACCCAAGTCTAATTTTATAGCCCACAGTCATAGGTCCTATTTTAATTCTTTTAGGAATAGGAACTTGGACTTTGACTAGATACTCCCACACTTTGAAATATTTCAAGTTGGATTTCCTTCCTTTTCATTTCTGAAATGGAAAAGACTGTATTCTGATCAAACAAAATCTCTTTCTTTCTAAAAAGACAAAACTTTTTGTTGTTCCCTTTTGCAGTAAGGATAGTTCCTCCACACAAGTATTGTGTAAATCCGAACTTATAAATAATGCATCCATCATTTCTTTTAACGTTCGGTTTTTCATTAGATTGAGGTGAATATGATAGTAGTTTTATTGATATTCCACTTTCCAAACATATTTCTGCACAATGAGATTCATACTCTACATTCTTATCACTTCTTATATTTTTTTACACTGATTTTCAACTTTGATATTACTTATGTAGACATTTATATTGCTTCATCCTTACCATTCAGCAAATAGACATAGTCATTTAAAATGCAATTCTCAATAAAAGTAACAAATACTTTTTTCCACCATGATATGGTGTTAACTTCATGTCACAAATGTGAGTGTAAATCAATTCTAAGGCATTAGAATTCCTTCTAACAGATTTATAAGAATTCTTAACGTACTTAGAAGTTTTGCCTCACTTTGAGTGCAATAAATAAAAATGTCAAGTTTTTTGTAGAATCTAAGTATGTTAAGAATTCTTATAATTCTGTTGGAAGGTATTCTAATCCCTCAGAATTGATTTCAGTTTTCCTTACAAGGTTTTGTAATTGACATGCCCCAAGTGTTCATGTCACAAACATTAACTCAAGCAAGTAAGAGCAAATAAAACATTGCGTTTGAAAAGCACTTCGCGAGGTAGCTTTTTTCTCACCAATACTTTGATCCTATTTCTTACAATTTTGTGTGATACAAACATTGTTTAGATTGTCAAATGTCCTTTTCAGAAGGACATTTTCATAAGTTTCAATATGATTGTTATAGAACTACCCATTAACAAAGTTTCATCGTGTTCAATAAAGACAATATAGTCCAAATGTTATTTTTACAAAAGCATAACAAATGACTATTCACCAATATTAATGTCTATGAAATACTTTTATTATAATAGACATATCTTTTCATGAAAAATCACAACATTTTAAGTGATATTTTTTTTTCCATAAAAGAACACAATAATTTTGAACTAGTATATATATAATTTGGATGTTTCATACTAGTTACACTATATACTAGTAATAGAGAAACTCAACAACCACAATACCAAATATACTCCAAGAATTTTGTGGGTATAACATAATATAAAAGTATCATTAAATTTCAAATCTTTTGTTCCAAAGTCAAATTAGACACCAAGTTAATCTTAAGCAAATAACCCCCACATTTCAAATGTGATCTCAAAATTATTTTTCATGTATTTGAAAATAGTTTTTCCACATATTTTAATGTTGGAAACATTATTCTACGAAAAAATTATAGTGCTGCAAATCTCTTTGACAATGTTTAAACAATGTCAAAGTTTATTCCATAGAGACACAAAATCACAAATTCTAAGTCACTGGTATTCTTCCTCTATCATAAATAGACATACCACTTAGTATTTTAAATACTAACAATAAGAAAAAAAATTTACAATTTATTTCTATATTATATTGAAGTTTATAGAAAATCAAAAGTACAAGACTGACTTATTGTGTGAAGTTTTCATATTCTTAAAACCAATTGCATAGTCCAATTTATTGAGAGTATAAAACCACAAAAGTTTTTAGTCTACAAAAATCAGAGACACTAACATTTCTCATGGAGTACAAAAATACAAAAGTTTTTTTTTTTCGAAAGAGAATAACACATATTCTTTATCATATAGAAATGTTTTTCTTATCAAATAGTCTTCCAACTATAACATTTTGACATACTATTTTATCAAACAAAAAATATGCATCTCTCATTTTCGCAAACTAAAGAATTTTAAAAGCAACAATATTTGCGAAGTAAAATTCATTCCACAACATAATGTTTGCAGATCTTTTTCCAAAGATACACATAGTAAAAAAATCAAAGATGATAAATCTTAGAAACTATTTTCCTCCTTAGATAATTTAATAAGAAGGTTACCTGGTAATCTTTAAACAGAATAAAATTTTCTATTACATTCTCACTTCGACCTTGCTAAACAAAGCAACGAATTATGGAGAAGTAATGCATTTATCTTCTAGTTCAATGATCAGATTCTCTCAATCAGTAGAATACAAATAATAATAATAGTATAATAATCTCCTTAAGATTGTTGTTCATCTTGTATTTCAAACATACTTGGAACAAAACTTTAAACATAATTGTACAACAATGTTTAAGAACATTTTCACAACTAGAAAATTAAAACTAATTGAGAAACTAGAATCAGAAACCGATTTAAAAAATATATACAAAATATTTTTCTTAAAGAAGAATTGTTGTTAATATGTGTCTAAAGAATCTTACTAATTCCAACAAACTTTGCAAAAACACGACGTTACCAAGTTTAATGAACCAGTAAAGAACAAAAGAATAGAAGAATTTAAATTAATTCACAAATCTAAAATTTGTAAAACACATACCAGAATCTGGAAAATTTTTAATAGGAAAAAGATCAAGTCCACTGAACTCACAGTGTCCCCATAAGAAAATTATTCCCCTCTAGTATCCGAGTTTTGATTTTGAATATGACCTCCCAGGGTAAAATGATCTCAATCATCAGAGTATAGATAGCAAAAACTCCGGTGTCAGCGAACCACTCAACGACAGTAAAGTACACTTAGAACACTAGATTTAGTAGTTGAAGAAGAAGTCCATGAATTCCATATTAAAATGAGAAAAAATCCCTCAATTTATAGAAACCAAAGGGTAGTACGAAAAGGTTATTATTGTGCCTTAACGAAAAAGGTCACAAACCTTTGAAAAAATCACAATCTTTCTGGAAGGTCGTCGCCTTTCATAAAAGTCACAACTTTTCAAAAAAGTCACAACTTTTCATATAAGTCACAACATTTCATAAAAATCATAATTCTTCATAAAAGTCGCAACTCTTCATCTTTCATTCACACCTTTTTAAAACCCAACAAAATCTCACTCACTAAGAAAAAGGGCTCATGTCTTAGCTAAAAAAATTTTGGGGTGTTACATTGATTTTCTCCTTTTTGTTATTAAATAGTTGTATTGTTTCAAATTAATTTTTTTAAAAAAATACATAAATGAAATATATAACAAACTTAATAATTGAAACTTTTAATAAATATTTGAAATGTAGCGAAGGGATCCAATTAAATACTTAAATATAGACATTTTGAAAATTTTCCCTTGTTAACATATGTGTGGCCCCCCAAAAAAACCCATAAATAATTTTATTAAAAAATAAATCTCATCTGTCAGACCTGTCAATTTTTGGACGGACAAGATTAAACCTAATCTTCTATAAAATGGTCCTTTCTCTATCAGTTAGGGTTATTCAATACTCTCTTCACTTTTTTTTATCATTAACGACAGCGAGGGCAAGTAGGTAACTAGTTCTTCAACTCCGGTTTCACTTAGTTCTTCTCATTAGGTATACCATTTTGAAGATATTTATGTTAGATTAGTATGTTTAGGATCCTATTTTGTATGTTTATTACATGTGATAGTATGAACATTTGTGCTTGATATTTATGTTTATAAAAAATTATTTAGTGTATTAAAGGATAACTAGAGAAGATCCTTATGGAGAAAAATTATGATAAATTTGTTGTATTGGTAAATTAGTATGTTTAACAATTTATGAAAATTTTATCTTAGATTAGTATGTTTAGGATCCTATTTTGTCTGTTTATTATATGTGATAGTATGAACATTTGATCTTGATGTTTATGTATGCAAAAAATTATTTAGGGTATTAAAGGATGACTAGAGAAGATCCTTATGATATCTTTATGGAGAAAAATTATGATTAATTTGTTAAATTGTTTAGGCTATTTATTGACAAAAGTTTTTTAATCAATTAAATCCCTACAAGAACCCTTAAAAGTAAATAAGTTATTTTAATGAATATATAATAGTTAATGCTAATTTGGAGAAGATCTAGCAATTAATATAATTTTCTAGCACAATTAATTAATGACATACGATCTAACTAATTTATTTTACGTACCTTCTTAACCTATTACTCAATGTGTTATTTTTTTAAAAGCTAAGTTTATAAATAATAAAATATTTATATAGTTATTCTTAATAATTTTATTTTACTTAATTTTGTTCAAAATAACTTTTTAGCAAATTATTGTTTTTCTTACACAATTGGTATTAAATTGAAATTATTGATTTTTTTTCTTCAATCTAAACTAAAACCCATTAGGTCTTAACACAACCACCATGACAAATCTTTTCTCACATAACCAAGATACCCTTTTGAGTCAATACTTACAACAATCAGAAGTGAGCCTGAATCAACCACCAGAAACTTAAAATGCACAGATAACCACATATTTTATCAAGATTTGGTTCTCACAACTTAATATTTTCAGGAGTTTAAGCTATAAAAATCTGATCCTTAGATATAGGGTACCTGTCAAGGGAGAATCAAGCATACTAATTCAAAGAGGAACAAGATCAAGCACCCAACAATTGGTACACTCTAGGATGCAAAACCTCTAACAACACTTTTAGAATGCTAGATCAATATTTGTTATTGTAGATAACCTTTAAGAAAGGTAGATCTAGACCCAATGCACCCTTCATTCAATCACACATATTAGGAACATGACCTCGATTAAAATATTATGAATATTAAGACTATCAAACAACTGTAAGTATCCATGGTAGTACTTCTTATAATTCTCTTAAGCAAGGTGGTGATTGTAGAATTACTAGTATACTTCAACTATCCCAATAATATGAAATATTTTGTTACTGAAATAAACAAGTCTTAAAATAGATGTCACATTACCAAGAGGACAACCACATGATTGGTATACCCGATCCACCACTAGGAATTCACACATAGATATGAAAAGACGTGCACATTCAAAACATTTTCCAAATCCAAATAGATAGCCATATTAGTCTATATCTTCTCAACAACAAAGTAGTCTCAATCCCCTCAAAATCTTCATTAACCATGTAGAACTGTAGGTCTACACTGTTGAACATTCATAAGTTACCTATCATATTTTGAATAATCTAGCTAGACAAAACAATATAAAAAATTTCACAGATCATTGTTTGTCACCCAAACTAAAACTCCATCTTTATTAAAATCTATGATAAAACCTTAATAAGTCTATATCGAACCAATTCATATTCATAGTCATATTAGAACTCATATATGAAAACTTATAAAACCTTCACTTCAGAGTTTATGTAAGACGTCTTATTCATTCACATCTCTTAAATTCTTCCCGTGATGAAGATTTTTAAATACCTTGAACTCTTTAATAGAGCAAAATTTTATTTCCTTCACTGACTCACTTACCAATCTTAATAATTGACCAATAATCCACGAAATGCAACCTTATACTCTAAAAAACATTATGTGAAACCTACTTTGATATAACATCAATGGTAACAAAATTTAGTATTCAAATTTAAAGTCCTTCAAAATGCTTCATACTCAATGTGGTCGATCATTTCTTACATTACAAATTCATACCTTGACGAAACACACTACCACAAACCTAAACTCACCATGAAAGCATGAGTTTTGAATCCAATTGTGCAATTCAGTCCCTTTATCTATCAACATAAGCTCATACCTTTAAGATCTTTGTAAATTCACTTATCATAGCCTATAACAGATCACCTCTCCATTAATCTTACAATATTTTTCCTTAAAACCAGCACATACTCATTACCAAAATCAAAATTTAATCAGAGCAAACAAGAATCACATGTGTCTGAATCGAATTATCTAATCTTTCTAAAGATACATCTTTGGCCCTTATAATTGGAGTAAATATTTAGGTTCTCGCTTCCTTTCGAAGGCTAAATTACATCCTACGAATTCTTTCTATTTATGACTCTAGCTCCTTTTAAGTCTGTTTGAGCGGTGTCTCAATACCTCCTATAACTTTTTATGCCAACAAGCTACGCACCAAATAGTAAAAAATTACAACCTTAAATACTCACAAGTCGTTACTACAATACAAAATTTGTTTAACTAACAAATTTTATTATATAGTTGCATCTCAATCATAATCCCTCACGAACTCTTATTATTATTATCATGCTTAGTTATCTCTTGTCATCATCACTAATTCAATATTTTCATCAATATGACACCATAAACCCAGTTATACCACAAACTTCAAAGGACTAATCCACTTTTATATGCATTTTTACTAAAATCTTCAATTACATTCACATAAATATAATATTTGAGACTTCCTTTACCCATAAGCTTTTCATTCAGGTATCTACCCATTCTTTTGGACCTTAAGATTAAATCATGTTGGGATTTATCAAGTGTGTATAAGAAGAGAAAAGAGAGAATATGAAAGTGAGGGAACTACTTTGGAGGGAAAATGAAAAGTCATTTGCAAAAGTACAAATAAAAAGTCATTTCTCCCACATCGACAAAAGAAAAGGAAATTGTTGTCCTTATAGAAGGAAACACTTCCATTACTTCTTAAAGAACTAAGAAGAAGATGCCCCCTCGCTCCGTCGTCGTCGCTCGCTCGGGCTCGGCTTCGGCTTCGGATTTGGCAAATGATGTGATTGATTGATGAATTTATTTAATCAGTTTTTGTTAAATCAATATAAATATAAATCCTATTAAAATTATCTCTTATAAATTTGCAAGTAACGGTAACATTCCGAAAAGTTGTTACTCTTTTCGAAAAGACGTTACTTTCCAAAAAGTCATTATTTTCCTAACAGACACAATTTTCCGAAAAGTTGTTATTTTTTCTAAAAGACACAACTTGCTGGATAAAATGGGTCTGAACAGATTTCACTGAACAAACAT
Source organism: Solanum chilense (assembly GCA_032847665.1). NCBI lineage: Eukaryota > Viridiplantae > Streptophyta > Magnoliopsida > Solanales > Solanaceae > Solanum > Solanum chilense. The sequence continues at coordinate 13,939,765 of CM064965.1, forward strand.
GTTCCTTGCTTAAAAATGGATATAAAGGAAGTCAATTTTTGATTTTTTAAACCACTGAAAATTTTTCTTTTACTGCATTTATTTTTCTCTCAAATAAAATCAAAGTGTCGATCGACTGAGTCTGTGTGACTTGTTGCTATTCTTAAGTTCGTTGAAGTTAAAGAAGTTTGAGGTACCGCTATTTCTTTAACAGGTTTAATCCGTTTTATCATGGGACAAATTAATCCATAACCTTGGGTACAGTGAGGGGATTAAATTACTTAAGGACACACAGTAGTTTCTGTGGACTCGGATTAATTCTTGTATTTTACATTTTTTCTGCTTCATCTTATTTCTGTTTCTGTTTATTAACCTTATAAATACAGGTTATTCAAAGAATAACAATCTTAAGAAATTTAACAGTTTCTGTATTTGAGGTTTCTGGAGATTAAAACCTTTATGGTTTTCTACTATGCTTGAATTTTTAAAATTCATTTGATTAACGATTAAAAGAACATAAAAACTTTATCGTTAAATCAGAAACAATTTGTGTAAAAATTTGTTCTTTACTGTTAGTATTTTAAATACTTAATTTATCTGCCATTTGTGACAGAAAAAAAAGACTAATTCAAATGCTGCCTTAGCACCGGCTGAGAAACCTGCAAAGTATTCTGGAGTCGACTTTAAGAGATGGCAGCGAAGATGTTCTTCTATCTCACTACGTTGAGTCTGCAGAAGTTCATCAATGAGAATGTTCCTGTTATGTGAGATGAAACTCCGGCTGATGAACGATTCTTGGTAACAGAAGCATGGACACACTAAGATTTTTTGTATAAAAATTATATTTTGAGTGTTCTGCAAGATGATCTGTACAATTTGTACAGCAATGCCAAAACCTGAAAAGAACTCTGGGATGCTTTAGAAAATAAGTACAAAACAGAAGATGCCGGAATGAAGAAATTCATTGTGGCAAAATTTCAGGACTTTAAGATGATAGACAGTAAGACAGTAGTCACCCAAGTTCAAGAATTGCAGGTCATAATCCATGATCTCCTTGCTGAAGGTATAAATTTATTTAATGCCTATGTTAGAAATATTATGTTTTTCCTTAATACTCAAATAACCTTTAATGTAGGATTGATTGTGAATGATGCTCTTCAAGTGGCTGCACTTATTGAAAAGTTACCTCCATTGTGGAAGGACTTTAAAAACTACTTGAAACACAAACGGAAGGAGATGACTGTTGAAGATCTCATAGTAAGGTTGAGAATCGAAGAGGATAATAAGGCTGCAGAAAAGAGGTCACGTGGTAATTCAGAAATATCTGGAGTAAATTTTGTTGAAGAAGATTCCACAAAATTAAAGAAAAGAAAGAAAGCATCTGGTCCAAAAAGCAATCCTCCTGAGAAGAATTCAATGGAAACTGCTTTAATTGTGGTAAACATGGTCATAGGGCTAATGAATGCCGGGGTCCTAAGAAGGACAAGAAAAAGAAGGATCAAGCAAAGTTGGCTGAATCCAAAGGAGAAATGGACGATCTCTGTGCAATGCTTTCAGAATGTAACTTGGTTGGAAATCTAAGAGAATGGTTGTAACGACCTGTTTAGTCGTTTTGAGCAGCAGATTTTATTTCTGGAAAAACTGGCTGAGACGATGGTCACCACGACGGACCGTCATGGGCACGACGGACCGTCGAGGGTGTCTCGTCCCAGAACACTTAGAATTCTGAAATTTGGGTACTAAAATCGACTCTCTGTAAATTGTGACGGACTTGCAGGACGGACCGTCACAGCTACGACGAACCGTCGTGAGATTCCGTTGTAAAACACTTCAACTCTTGAGAACTTGGTACGGGGAACGAGTTTCTGAACGTCATGACGGAAGTGCAGGACGGACCGTCACAGGCGTGACAGACCGTCACAGACTACTTAGTGAAAAATGAAATTCTAAGATGCCGCGACGACCTGCGTGACGGACCGTCGCAGGCACGACGGGCCGTCACAGGTTGCGTAATCCCAGTTGGAGTCGGATTTCTGGTTAAGTTTTAAGGGACGATTTGGACTATTCTTCCTTTAATTATAAAGTTAGAGGGTTAATATTAATAAGTCTAATTACTTGGGGGTTAAAAGAGGTAACCTTAAGTTAATTAGTGGGGTATTATTGCCATCTTTTATTCTTAATTATATACTAATTAGGGTAAAAGGAAGAGGGTTTGGAATAAGAAAAAGAGAAAGAACAGAAAGAGAGAAAGGGGATTGATCGATTGAAGAGGAGGAAAAGCACAAAGCTTGGGAAAATTCTTGTTGATCACCAATCTTCGGTGGAGGTAGGTTATGGTTGTTTTACGATATTCGTAGTGAACTCTTAATAGTGAATGATATGTATTAATTGTATTGTAAACCCTACTATATGCTTAATTGTATGCTTGCATGAATATGATTATGTGATTTTGATAAAACAAGCATGATGAAAACTATTGAATCCCAAATCTTGAAAGAAACTTTAATCTACGTTATTAATGAGGATGCCTTGGTATAAAAGAAGGCTTGGTGAATTAAAGTAATAGGATTGATGATGCCTTGGTATAGAGAAGGCTTGATGAACGGATAGAATGAAATTAGTGGATCGGAGTGTCACGTTCAGCACATAGAATTAGTGGATCGGAGTGTCACGTTCCGACACATAGAATTAGTGGATCGGAGTGTCACGTTCCGACACATAGTATTAATGGATCGGAGTGTCACGTTTCGACACATAGAATTAGTGGATCGGAGTGTCACGTTCCGACACATAGTATTAGTGGGACGGGTGTCACGAATCGACACGTAGAATTAGGGGATCGGAGTGTCACGTACCGACACATATAGGGGATC